>VBSK01000417.1:0-357860 GCA_006112555.1 Tuber indicum
CTCCTCTGCTGAAGGTTTCATTAAATTTTTTTTGTCGTATTTTCATGGAGAATCACTCGGGCTCTGTTAGAAAAGTTGGTTACGCGTCCAGTACAGGGTGCCATGACGTTTCCCTCACTCTGTCCTTCCGTGTCTTGCCTTATGGTTCTGCACCTTGCGCTTTCTCCTTTCCTCCCTCTTGCTCTTCTTTGGATACCCAATCTATCGGGAACATCCTCCCCGATTCCGCATATCCGGTGATAGTTCCAACACTACTCTCCCTTGCCTACTAGACGGAGTTTTTGAAACGGGAAAAATCGGTTGAGCCGCTTTATCCACTGTACTGTACTGCGGTGGTAAAGATGATTGGGAACTTCTGATTCCCTGAAGGGAAGGAGAGGGTGTGGACATTCACGGTGTAGCTCACTGAAAAGAGATATATGAAATATCTTGATCCGGGGATCGGGCCTGAGATCCCCTGGAGAAAGACCTCTGTGCTACAGCTGTTTTATATTCTCCGTACACGGATGCTTATTTCATAGTTTCCGTAGCTGAAAAAGAGGTGATTGCTTGCATCGTTTCTCATCCAATGCTGAGCCAAGACTCATCAATAGAGGTCCTAGGTTGTGTTGGCCATGTGTTCGGCATATACGTCACCTTCGGGGGAATCTCCGGGAACTGGTTTTGGGGGGCTAGATATTTCCCGAAATATCAACGATTGAGTGCCCGGTAATATGTATACACCTAGCAGGGGTTTCCAACTTTCAAGTTGGGTGTGTCTCAGCGTTGAACTTATAGTGGGTACCTGGTCCAGGACAGTCATGAGTTCTCACTTGCATGTTATTGATGGAGTGCTTTACTAGGGTTTTATCAAATCTTTTCCACAACTTGTCAGAGTTGTGTAATTATATAAATTATTACGGTTTACTGTAGTTTACTGAGCATATTGATGCTAGATCAAATTCCTCGTCTTTCATCCTCCATATCTTCTCCGACTTTGGTAATTGGGATTTGCTACCCTCTTGGAAACGACTCAACACCGTGAGACTATCATCACCTTTTCTCCACCCGAATCCCCGTCTGAGGGATGTGTGATGGCCTCCTCCCATCCATCCACTCTGGTTCCCTCGGCCTTCGAACCGGTTTATATTCTCTTCATTTTAAGGCTGCTGAGCTCTGGCGTGGCACTATTCATTCCCCGCACCTGGTCTAAACATTTTCGAACACTTGTAACATGTTTTATCAGATAGAGAGTAGTATTACTCTACACCAAGTAAACATCTATACACCGCCAAACAAAGACCCAGACCGAGACACCCCGAGATATCGTTTCCTTCACCTGATTCAATTAGCAAAACTTCTCTCCTAATCCTTCTTCACCAGTCACCAGTTTCCACAAAACTCCCCAACTTCATTCTGCTCTTTCCCCAGCCCACATAAGCACATCCCTAACGCCGTCTTGAGATCCACAGTTTGTTGTGATGTCACGCCAGTAGGGTAGCAAGTGATAGAATTGTGCATTTAACCCCCCCCCCCACTACCGCCACCACGGAAGAACAAAGAGCCCGAACAAAGAAAAATTGTCGGACGAGCGCGCCCCCCTCGGCGTTTTTCACAATCTCGCCTGGAATAGTGCGTATCGCGTGGGATGCTTCCAGAGGTTTCCGGCACGGTTCTGGCGTGGCCATGGCTGGCGAGCCCTCGGTGCTGAGGTTGTTGCGCAGCGTATTGTACGGATGGAGCGTTTGCATGGTGTTCCGCATGAAATAAGCCTTGGCTGGGGGGATGAGTTGAGTGGACATCCTCTTCGTTAGGGAGGCAACTTTTTAAGCGGGGTGGCCGAGTGACTAGGTAAAAGTTTCACTCGTCATATTCTAGTGTCTAAGTACCTGTGCAAGCTTCAAGTAATTGTATTATAATGATTTTGTAGTATGCGGTGGGATGGAGGATAAACTGTCCTGCCCCGCCTCTCCCCCAGCCAAGTATGATATATTCACTGGTGTAAATTAGGCCGGAAATCAGGTGCTCTACCATTCATGATATCTTTCTGACCGAGTAACCCAAAACTACCTGCTCACAGGGATGCTTATCGATTCATGTTGGTAGGATATACATACTAGTCGCAAAAGCGAGGAAGGGAAATTCAACAATTTTGGTCATTGGTGTTTGGAAAGCTATCGTACATTTAATTCCGCAAACATGTCCTATCAATTCCCTCATTCCCTTCCTCCATTCATCTATCCAACGCACCACCCCTACCTGTCAGGCCAGGCGATTGATATACATCAATTCCCATGTTCATACAAACCCTATAGGGAAGCTCTGACGGGAAAATGAAAAGATCGGAAAGGAAAGAAATTAAACGGGCGGGAAAAGTAAGCTAGACTAGACTAACTAAAATATACTTCGTGCTTCTGGATCGCTGTGTTTATGCAATTGTCACTTTAGAGTAACGTGGCTGTGCAGACAATTGAGGGGAAAGGAGAAGGAAGAAATTCGGCAGATAATAGCTACCTTTTTTCAGCGCGAATCTGCAAGCTGGAATTCAAGGGGGTAAAGGGGAGCAATCGGAAAACAATCGACAAGAGGTATTCAGAGCTTTGGAAAATCTTGTAGAATTGAAGTATGAAAAAGGGGGAGAAAAAAAAAGAAGCGGTATCTGAGCAAATATGCGGGGTTTCTGAAATACAAAAAACATTGCAACATCGCCGAGTCATCGGCCTCTCCCGGTGAAGGCGGTGGAAAAAGATAAGAGAAAAAAAGAATAATGCCTCAGAAAGATAGCAAATTATCTTCCGAGTAAGCTAGGATACGGGCAGTAGTCACGGCGTTTACCTCTACTTCTAATTTCCCTCCCTCATCTGGACATCTTCCTCCTCCACCACCGGAATCTGGTCTGCCTTCCACCCTTCATCGTCATCATCATCCGGCTTTTCAGGGTCGGACGAGCCAGCCGCCAGATTTCTAACCACTCCTAGCGCCCCCTCCCGACCGGTCGCGTTACGTCTCCTACGGGCAGGCGGTGTTGGTAACCCGTGCGCGAGTCTAAATTGTGGGTTCACCGGGAAGCCCGGGGGAGGGGTAAACCGGTATCCTGGGGGAGCGAGGACAGCGAGGGGAGTTACCGGGTGTCCATCACGGTCGGACATATAGTCCACGTCACTTATTCCAGATTCACAGTCTATGACATTGTCAGTTTCGTATGTAAGGTAGAGAAAGCTTAGGGGAGTTTCATACCACTCGGGAGCACCGCAGGGCCGAGGCCTAGTTCCTCCTTGACCTGCGCTAGGTGATTCTCGTCTATATGGGCCTCCCACTCTTCGACTATCTTGAAATCGTGAGATATCTTGTCTGGGAGGATTGTTCCGAGCTCTATTGCCCTTTTCTTCATTTCTTCGGGGGGCTCGCGATGACAGGATGCCCAAAGGCATGCATAAGCATTATAAGTGGTCAGTTTTTTGTGTGCCTTAAACACATGCTTTCGCAAGTTTTCGAAATTGTGCAATCTTGCACGGCAATGCTTCCAACGACACTCAAAAATCTTAAATCCGGAGGGCTCTGGACGACCCGACTTTTGGGAGCGAGATTTCACGCTTAGCTTCGGGGTCTTTCCAGCCCTCCCACCCTCGGCTCGTTCCTCCGACTTTCTCTTTCGGTCGTTGGACGGAGTGGTGAGGTACTCAGATTTGGATGCCCCACTTAGCGGAGGGATCAACACAGCGATACTGGATCCCGAGGGAGTTGAGACATTTCGCAAGCCACTGGCACCTACCGATGCCCTCTGTCTCCCACCTGCCTCGGAGGAGCCAATGCGGGGGGAGGGTCCCTCACCCGGGACACCGGCACCGCTCACAGAGGCTCCAGTTGGTTGCGTAAAACTAGCTTTGTTGGATGGTCCGCCTGCGTCTCCGGAGACATTGATTATAGTGCTCCTGATTGGTGTTATGGACGTCCCCTTCCTTGGCCTACCTCGTGGGCGTGGGAAGGGGGTGCCTGTGGACGCCAGGGGCGCAGGGCCAGGAACACTAGAAGCTACATCGCCCTTCTTTTTACGTCCTCTTTTACGCGGAGCAGGCGCAGGCGAAGCCACAACACCAACCAGACCTCCACCTACCCCAACAGCTCCCAGGGACCTATGTAGGATCTCGGCCTCATCCTCCGTTTCATCATTATGAGCAAAGGGTGGGGGTGGATCTAATATATCCCAACGAACTGTAGTCAAATCTACTGGTCCACTAAAGTAATTCGGCAGGGTGTCCTTTAACACCTCCAGTCCAGAATTGAGCGCTGGGAGAGTAGGGTGCCTCCCTAGGGTCCGGAGGAGGTCCATGACGATTGTATCAGGGTTGTATCTGGATCTCCTCCCGACAATAGACCTCCTAATATGGGAAACAGGCTGCTCTGCAAGAATTATTTCTGGTTTTAGGGTTTTCGCTGGCATTACACTAGGCTCGGGACTGGTTTGTTTAGTCTTTTGTGCCTCACGAAGGTTTGTTGCTGCGGACTCTGGATTAGGAGAAGGGTTGATAGATTGCGGCTCCGGAGTGGGATCGGTAAGGTCAATAACAGGTGGGTTCTCTGCACGTGGCACGGTTAGCTTCCCGGCTAGGGAGGAATTAATGTTAGATCTAAAAAAGGGGAGGTTGGGAGGTGGTTGGTGAAATTACCTTTCGGTTGTGATAACTTTGGTAAGGGCAATTTGACAACAAGGGATTTTTGCTTGTCGGACGGTCCGGCGGGTGCTCCAGTTTCTTCGCGATTATCACCAGGTTCGTTAAGCTCTGCAGGGCTATGATCCGTTTTCTGGGGCCCGTGAGCAGAGTCAACTGTTGAGTTGGATGAAGCCATCTTTGTTGGAAAACTGTTGAGATGGTTGGGTCCAAAGGTGGTTGTAGCCGCAGTAGTGGTTGTCAGAGGGGTGGGATGAAGGGTTGATACCGGAGGCGTCGGCGTCCTGGACATGAGTGACGGGGTCACGAATTGTGGGTCTTTACGATGTCCTAGTGGAGGGGCGGCGTGTGCGGCTCTCACGCTTTGGGGTGTTGGATTTCTAGGGATTCCGGAGATGCTATCGTTGTTGATGCTCTCGCTGCCAGGACCCCTTGGTCGGAGCTGGGAATTTTGGTTGAGTAGGGGTGCGGATGTAGGAGTAGAAAGAGGAGAGGAAATTATCAACGGTAGCGAGCTATCCTGGGGGTTGGAGGTTACTGTCACCGGGGGTGTTGGGAGAGAAGATTGCTGAATGATTTGAGCCGCAGGAGTCTTCGGTGGTCCGGAAATTGTCCCAATTGGGTTTTTTCTGGGCCTCCCTCTTCCTCGCGGCGCCATAATAGAGGTCCCCGTTTGTGGAGGGGTTTTTGTTGGAGCTGTCATGTTTGGGCTATGTGTGGAAGTTTGGGCCGTTGGGGGAGGAGCAAGCGAACGCGACAAAATTTCGTTTGTAACTCTCGGAAAGGACTGCTGCTGAGTTTGTGTACTGGTATTCGCGCTCGTCGGAGTAGCTGAGGGTGTGAGCGATAGCTTCACGACAAGCGAGGGCTTGACAGCTTGCTGCTGTTTCTCTTGAATGTCCTTCTCTTGTTTGTCATCTACTTCGCCAAGTACTCTTGCACCTCCGCTATAACTCTCCCTTTCCCTCGCTTTTGGCTTTCCCATCTTTGCCCCTGATGTCTCCTGCAGCAACTTTCGAGCAAACACCCCACGATCGAATTTGAATCCACGGCTTTCCAGTTTTTCGCACAAGCTAACAAAATGGTTATTCTTGTCTAGAAGTTCCATAACATCCTCCTCAGATATAACACTCTCCGAAGTGCTGCACAGGTAACTCGCTACAGCTCTTGCAACACGTCTCTTTTGCTCAATATCCCATCCATGCTTGTTTGTGCTATTTCTGGGTGCTTGTGTATCTCTGGTGTTGATAGCACGCGATACAGATGGGGTATTTGTTGGAGGGTTCGGAGGTGGAACTATTGGAACTTGGTGTGTGGGGGCGCTCTGTGCTGTCATCTGGGGAGGTTGGGGTAGTTGTTCCGGCTGCTGGGGAACTGAATAGGTTTGCTGGGCCAACTCGGGGGGGGGCTGATTGTCATTGATAGGATTCACATCATAGCTGCTGCTGGTTCGGTTGTGATAACCCTCATAAATTTCACTTTGGGGGGGTTGCGGTGGAGCATCTTCGCCCATTGTACGCCTTTCAATGGATGCAACACTTACAGGTCTAACCAAGGGACTACCGATCGAAGGCGGCGAGCTGACATTTGAGATCCTATGTTGGGAGTTACCCGTGTTAGGCATGATAGCTTTCGGATGCCCATCGTCTCCTCCGCCAGCAATTGCATTAGCATTAGAATTGCTCTTGCGGACACTGTCCCACACAGCCTGAAAGGTGTGGGGATCCTGTGATTGATAATAGCGCATCCGTTCTACCATGTCCCTCATCTGTTGCTCTAACACAGCAGGATCTATTGGTCCTAAATTCGTTGGTTTGGGTTCAGGGGCTTCTTGTGTTTGAGATGCGGAGTGTGGCAAATGTTGCCGCTGTTGTTCTTGTGGCGGATGCTGAGGTTCTGGCGGCGAGTGATATTGCGAGGATTGTTGGAGTTGTGGCTGTGGAAGTGGTTGAGGCTGAGGATTGTGAGTGCTTTTTTGCGAAGGGGACTCGTGCCTAGGGGTTTGATGCGGCTCATGTTGATATTGGGGAGGATACTGAGGAGGGTTCGCCATTGAATTCTGATTTTGTGGGTGAGAGGTGGTATATGTTTCTGGTCGCTGTTGTGATGCCCGGGCTTCATGATGTTGCTCTGGCTCAGGGTGATATCCGGCGAGTGGCGGCAAGTGAGTGGCGGCATCCCTAAGGGGAGTGGGGTGGGCGCAAGTTTCCAATTGTTGCTGGTTATTCTGGTTATTTGTCAGGGTTTGCTGCACTGGAGGTTGATAATACCGGTAGTGTTGTGGCTGTTGATAATTCCTCTGTTGGCTTTGCTGTTGATGTTGCTGGTACTGTTGGTATTGTTGATTTGCTTGGGGTTCGTCTAGGGGTTGATAGGAAGAGTTTTGCTGTTTTGTTTTACCTTGAGACCGTTTTCTCGACTTCTTAGCTACTTGGGAATTCTTTGGGGCTTGTGCTTGTAACTGCGCCTGGGCTTCTCTATCTGCTTGTGCCTGGGCTTGCACTCGAGCTTGGGCTTCCGCTCGAGCTCTCGCCTCTGCTTGAGCGAGCGCTTCTGCTTGAGCCTTTGCTGCTGCTTGAGCTTTTGCTTCGGCTTGCACCTGTTCTTCTACTCGAGCCTCCGCCTTTGCTCGAGCCTGTGCCTGTGCCCGAGCTTCCGCTTGGTTTTGTACCTGCTGTTGGTATCGATATTCTTGCTGTTGTTCTTGTAGACTCCGGGTGTAATTTGGCATAGTATTCTGTTGATCTGGCACATCCATGGTGTTTTGTATAGACTCTCCATTGCCCCTTGGAGGGCGTATGGCCCGAAAAAGATCCTCGCGATCATCGGATTGTGTTGAGGATCCTATTATGGGAGTCTGGCGGCTGGGACCCGTCGGCAATTGAGTTCTCAGCATCGACAATGGTTGCTGTGATGCTGCCTGCACATTTGTCTTTTGGTAGGAAGGGCCAGATGAATAAGGAACCTCCGGTGTTGCACTCCGGGTTGTTGGGGTAGATTGGGCGCTGGAATCTTGAAGGTTATTGACTATTGGCTGGCCCACCGCGGCCGATAGAAGCGAGTGGTTTTGCGTTGTTGAAAACAGTGGCTGTTGCTGCGGCGGAGCAGTGTTGTGAGTTGACTGATAAGATGTGTATGCTGATGCAGGTTTCTCGGGAACCTGCGTGGTGCTTCTCGGTGTTTGTGATCGCGGCTGCTGTAAGCTTGGCTTTGTCACTCGAGGTTGCGTCTGGTGCGTTTGCGAAATATGAGTAGTAGAAGCAGTCGAGGTCGATGCCTGATACGCTGGCACGTACCCGGCAGCAGTGTGCTGCGGGACACCAGAATAATTGAAATATTGCTGTGACGATGGAGCGGTAGTGCGGAATTGTGATTGTAGAGAATCGGCTGACGTCGAAGGGGCAGAAGAGACTTGTCCATAGTTGGACTCATGAGAGTAAGCAGTCGCATAATCATAGCCTCCAGTTCCGGCTCCAGAAACTTGACGAGCGCCAATCCCATTCTGGTTTTGGTGCGCAGGAGGCATTGTTGTTGCGGTTGCTGCCGCCCTCAGTTGTGCCTGACTAGAAGAAACCATTCCATCACTCCTTCCAGGACCACCGTCAACGCTTCCAGGGCCCCCTGAAGAGGTTTGCTGCAAAGCATACGCATGCTGACTATTGCTATAGGGAGCCCAATTCTGTGGAGCTACATATTCGGGTCGAACGTAGCCACCAGCTAAAGGCTGTTGATGAAACGTCTGGTTGATGTTATGGCTTGGTAGTGAAGGTTTGTATTGGGCCGGGTTTTCTGCTGGGACATGATGTGAATTATACGGAAAGCTATTGTTTGAGGACATAGCTGTCCTAAACCCCCTCCTCTGACGTATCCGAAGTTGGAACGCGTTAGCAAAAATCACAAAATAGAGCAAGATTGATGAAGCTCAATGGGACAAACTGCTCACCGTGTGCTTTCCTGCTTCCCCTCGAGAGATGTATCAGATTCACGTTGGGGCGCGTCGGACTTGCAGTAAAACACAGGCGGAAAGTTGCAAACTATGGATGATGTGAAAATGAAAGATTGAAGACTGAGTTCTATGTACTGGATGACCAGAAGTTCTAGAGTCAATAGAGTAAAACTACCAGGGAGAGTGATGGGCCACACGTGAGGGAGTTGGAACAGAGAGATGCTGCAGCATTTGGCTGGACGACGTGAGCCGTGGTGAGGCGAGGCGAGGCGTGTGTAGGGAGGGTCTCGGTTGCTCGCCCGCTATGATCGAATTTTAGCGTCTAGATTTACTTAATCTAATCTTTTAAATCTAATCTCTCATCAATGTCTGATCTGATCTCAATCGGTAACTCCCTTAGGGCACAGCCCCCGCCCTCTAGTAGGACAGTCTCGACAAATAAACCCACCCACAACGACTGCCCGCCAGCCTGGTGCAGCGAAAACTCAGCCATACTCCCAACTTTGACGACTGAGGACGACAACCTAGCGGAAACCGACCAACGACACCAACAACCTCCCTTCACCACTGCCAAAATGACCAAACTCAATGCCGGTACGTTTGGATTTCTGCAACCCGAGGAAGGGTTACAGATCAAAAATATTACGGCTGAGATGAAAGTTTGGCTAACTTTGGATGTTGTGATGGAAATTAGGCATCTCCGCCTCCAGGAGAAAGTCCAGAAAGGCACACTTTAGCGCCCCCTCTTCCGTCCGCAGAATTATAATGTCGGCACCTCTCTCGAAGGAGTTGAGAGAGAAGCACAATGTCTGTCATATCTCCGCCTACGATTTTGCTCCATTTACGAACTCTAGTATCTGACTTAGCTAACGGTGCATAGGTCCGTTCGATCCCCATCCGCAAGGACGACGAGGTCGTCATCACCCGTGGATCTCTCAAGGGCCGTGAGGGAAAGGTTGTCTCGGTATACCGTCTCAAATATGTCATCCACGTCGAGCGCGTTACGAGGGAGAAGGTCAACGGCCAATCGGTCCCCATTGGAATTCACCCCTCAAAAGTTCAGATTACCAAACTGAAGTTGGATAAGGACCGTGAGTCAATTCTGGAGAGGAAGGGCGGAAAGGCGAAAGAGAGCGAAAAGGGCAAGAACAAGGAGTAAATGGTGGCCTTCTTTTTCACTTTTTCTCTTCCCTCTTCGTTTGTCGACATAAACAAAAAAGTAAATTTGTTCTACTTAGCGGGGGATTATGGTCTAAATATCCCCCCCCCTTCTTTTTTTACATTTATGGGGTGTTTTACGGTCTTCTTTCCTGTTCGAATCGGGTTTTCATTTCCACTCGGTGCGCTTATGCTGCGGATCAGATTCACAAGTGTGACATTAGGCGCGGGATAGTTGGGAGAGGACTCTTATCCGAGATGGATATTTAAGATCTTCACCCACTGGGCTCATTTCCTTGCCTCTGCTGCTACTCAACATTAGTGATTGAGAACTTTTGCCACAAAAGTTTTGCGCCAGTATTATCTCCTCACCAGTCACAAAGAGTTCTTTGATCCTTCCCATGATTGAGTAGAGGTATACGGCTGGCGAATATCGAACCACTTTACATGGCTTATCAACATGGTTGAAGGCACGGAAAGTCTTGCATGCAGACCGCTGTCGAAGTTAGCGTGCTGGCTCGCGGTTTGATTGCGAGGGACATTTCATAGATTTCACACTAATAATAGTCTGGTAGAATATATTTGAATTGCGTCTACCAGTTAATGTGCTCACATAAAGTCCGGGTCGCATTCCAAAATGTTAGGTTTGTGAAATTTTGAAGCAATGATGCGAGTGCTATAAGATGATGCCTTAAACGCGACTGTAACTCGATATATAAATTTACTACGAGAGCTTTTACGCAGACTATGGCACGAGTAGACTACTCTGCCCGGTAACTTCGCCGCCACGGCAAGCGGCAAACCTTAGATGCCTCCCTTGGCCCTCTTCGTTTATATCTCTCAACTACACAGCCAATACCAAATTCACTGCTTGCGTCCAAATTAATTTATAGTGCACATCAAGGAAAAAACACAGCAGAGACCAACCCCCGTCCCACCAATGCTTATAGTAGTTTGCGCTCACACACGTACAGTACCTGTACTCGTACTCGTACTCCGTGCTCTCCCGGTGGCGGCTCGCCTTGCCAAGACCTCCAGTAGGTCAAACTCACAATCGGAGCGACGGTGCCCCACCAGGGAGGGAAGGTTAGAAGGCGAAAGTTGGAGCTCTTGGGGAACATTCGGAAGGGAAAGAAACTGCTTCAGTAGGGAGTTTGTATCATTGGGGTATTCCCCCTGCTGGCTCGTGCTGCGTGACTGCCAAGGCTTCGGACCTCTGACTTCTAGTCTGTCAAACCGCACTCTCGCACCAGAAATTACCACCCTTAAGTTAATCATCCTCCGCGCCCTGAATTATCGTACTGTGGGGAATGCGCACAATCTGCTCAATTATCTTCACATTCATTGTGGCGTTCGCAAGGTATGGCTTGTGAAGTTGGTTTCCTTTATAGGGTTAAGTTACCAGTCTTCAATGCTGATACCGCTCGTTGTAATGGCAATTTTGTTCTCTTTTGACACATGGACTACTTTGAGACTGCATAGCTTTTCTAGATCTTCACCGGGTTGGTTCAAAACTGCATGGGAGTAGAGAGGTGAGAGCTGGGGCGACTGGAGCCCAGAATTCAGGTTGGAAAAATGCGATGCAGGTCTAAAACTGTGAGCTGGAGTTGGGTGCTTTTGATGTGAAAAGAACATTTCACAAGGACTCTTTTTTTGCCTGGGTATTTACTTTTATCAATGGGTATGATACCACCTCAAGCCAAACCCAAGGCCATGTAACCCCCCCTCTCGAGAAACATCATCGTACTTTGAAAGCTCTGCTGCTTAGGAACGGACACGAGGGATGGATGGACTTTGAACCCCGAACAAAAAGTGGTCTATTAGCGATAAGTTGATATACACATAGTATGATAAACACTAGAAAACTCGAGACTAGTAGAATTAAGTGTTTGTGGGGCAAAGTCAAGGTGGGACCTCTGAATTGGCAATTCGCATACTCGGTACTCGTTTCTCCCCGCTGAGAATTGGCGCCCTTTTTGGAATAGCTACTAGGGAAGAGGCCTAAGTTACAGAAAGTGCAAGCTGGGGTCAATTCTTAGCTAAGAGGCGGGAACAAACAAACATAAAGTCTCCAGCTTCAATTCGGCCGTGCGAGCACTGACAGGTACAGCGCTCGCAACCGAACGACATTTGTACTGTACCACTATTGCATGGCACCAAGATCAAAGGGTAAATCTTGGGAGTACCAGCATGTTCCTACTTGAGGACGTTTTGGTTGGGGGTTACCCGGCTGGATAGTGCTCTCCATGGTTTCTGGCAATATGTTGACTTGACCCTTGTGTTATAATACGCTGTGTAACTCAAGCCACTTCTGCGGTCGATCATTTCCCAGGCCGGTAGTGATATCCGTTTTTTATTCCTAATTTGGAGAATAATGCCAAGATATTACTTGTTACGGTTAGCCTCGTACTCGTTGGTTGGCTGGCCCCGTGCAAACTTAAAGTCAGCCTTGCTCCTGCTCAAGCTGATACTTGTGTCTCCCTGTGTGGATCTACTTGTATATGGGTTGGGCATGTTTGCGGGAGATCTTAAGGGTGGAGATGGTGGTTGAGAAGATGGAATTGGTGACATTCTTGGTTGGCTGGTGTTGATTTTTCGTGTCCGAAGCCACTAGCAAGAACCCTACTTGTACCAGGTATGATACAAACTCCTAGGACTTGCGCCGTATCATACCGGTAGAGTACTCGAGAACACCTGATCCGTCGCAGAGGACTTTTCGAAACACCAGAAATCCCTTAGCCCATTCCCTAGTACTATTTCCTTCCGACCTTCAAACTCCAAGACGCAGCAGCGGCTGTCTTTCCTCAACATTCCTAAGCTCAATTTTATCGATCGGCTAGGTATCATAGGTTAACATACCGGTACTGTATGATACTAGTATCATATCATACTGTGAACGAGCCTACCGTGTCTCTTAAAATTTGGATTGGAACTAGGAGCAACCAGGCTAATTAACGTACCCGTATCGTAAGAACACTAGCAAAGCCTAATCACCACATTTTAAGCAGAGAGCGAAACGCAATTGGGCATGCTGCCCTAGCACGAATAGCGATAATCGCACCAACAGGGGCCATAGCCTTGCCATTGGCCGCGCTAAAAGTGCCTGAAATTCGGTACTTTGTACAGACGAAGGAATCTGATGGTGGGATAATGGTACAAGAGTTCTTCATCATGTCCGCGGGGGTTTCTCCGGTTTGCTCTGGGTTTTCTGTATCTCTCGACGTGTTGGATGAGGGTGCTGGCGTCGGGGAAGCGGGGGCTGGGGAGGTCGGGGGTAGCCCCCTGTGGGACAGCAAAGATATGATTCCAGTCCAGGTCATAGTCTCCCTGCACCCTCAGCTAACATATAATCTGGCACTTGTACTGTAACGAGGTGTGAAAGTGAAAAAAAAGAAACCCCAAGGAACTGCCTTTTACGCACTGGTCACGGTAGTAACGTGCAAGTGCCGGTAGGGGTTTCAACGTTAATAAAGTTGGGGAATCCGATATTTCCCCGGCTCACGTTACATTACTCCTTTACGTAAACATGACCCACACAAAAACGGTTAACCCACCATCGCTTCCTTGGCTTTGCCTTACCGCTACTTTTTCAGGTATCATTTCTCGAATAGTAGGTGCAGGTAAAAAATATCTGTACCACCCACAGGACCCAGATGTCCAAGCAAACCATACGTGCATGGCAAAAAGAAATATGGAAAGATCATGGGGGAATACCGGTATCGGTAACTTCCCACTTCAAAGCGCCCACTCTTCTAGACGGGCGAGGCACTGGAAATTTCGTGTACGAGTACTCGAGTACTCGTGTAGTCCCTGTTAGTTTCTGAGACATAGATTGCGAAGGATAGTTCGACCCTTTATGGTCCTGTGGGTCCCTCAGTGTTTGTCAGCGTGGCTGTCGTCGCATACCTATATCTGATATCAGCTTCCGTAGTAGCTTGAATGGTTCAAGCTCACGCTAAGGCGTCCGGGGTTCCCCTCTCTGGATACGCTTGTGGATGCGGGATTCCAAGTACCCCGTAAAAAAGACCGGCTTCAGGCATTCTGCTAAGACAAATAAAAAGAAAAAGGCATCACACAACTGACCTTACTAGGAGGGGCGGCACCAACATCCCAGTGTAAGGTTCAATTGCCCCGGCCCTTGCTTGTCCCGTATTGCCCGAAGTCTAGCCGCTTATTAGCCTCTCCGCCACAAACCTTTGAGTGACCTGCTCGTCTAGGATATAAGATTACTGGTAATTTTTCACCATCTTCACCCAAATTCATACAAATTTGAGCTGTTGTTGATAGGTCTCGAGAGCCTTTGGTACCTGTAACATCCGCTATAACTTGCACCTATAACTTGAACCCCTTGCAAGTGCCTCGAGCTACCCGGGCGCACCCAGACACAGGTATCATGCAGGTATGATATCACACCCACGATAAAGTTATTGAAGGGTTTGTTTAGGTCAGCGGGCAAAATAGTCCCCGTGCTGTACGAAAGCATTTCTCCCCTGGCACTGGTATGTTGTCGGTACTGGAAACATGGATATAACACTAGCTATGGCTAGTTCACCAAGTAAACTAATGCCAGTTCCCGGGCTCACTCGATACCATGGGAAATGATAGCGCTTACTTTGAAAAGAAAACACCTACTCAGTAAAATTTAGCATGGAAAGAATGCAGGGTCTGCACACATCGATTGAGCCCGCCTTTCCAACATGGCGATCCTGTTCCTCATCGTGCCTCAGCGCTCGATAAGTTACACGTGGGAGAATTTCAAGGGCGAGCCTCGGGACGCTAGACCTTACCCCACTAAGCTCACAATTCGACCCAGAATCCCCAAGATAAGCCCGACCAGTACCAACTATTTGTCATGTAATACACACAATATTCCAATTTGGGGCGGGGTTCCATCCACCCACCCGGTCATTGGCCCTCTCTTTTGCCTTCCTTCTTCCCCCACTCGTGTCCTCGCGTGATGTAACTGGCAGCCTCCATCCATTAGCATCTCCATCCATTAGCATCCTGATATCATAGAACGAGCGACCCTAACCAGCCGTACCCGAGCACTGTGCTGTGCTATATTCCGTGTACGAGTAGTGATTGTGGCTTTGGTTTGGGGTGTGTGCTTCCGTAGTCTATCATACAAATTATATATAAAGACACCACCTCGAGCTCCTCCCCGACCTCCTCTCCCCCGCCTTGTTTGTGCGTCAGCCCTTTTCGTCTGTTTGTGAGATACTGTCTCAGCCTCAGCTTTTGGATCCGTTTGCTCCGCCTTCCTTTTCTAACCAACGCATCAAACATGAACTCAATTCTTCGCCAAAGGGCGACTGAGGGGGAGACGGTTCGTAGTGTCGTTATATTCTCTCGACACGGAGACCGGACGCCTAAAATTCTCGGGACGACCAGATTGACGGCATTGGGCAAAAACCAGGTCTATGCTTCGGGAGAATTCTACCGTGCTCGATACCTAGATTCCAATTCCACCCACTTCATCAAGGGAATCAGTGGGAGGAAGTATGTCGAGAAGGAAGTGTTTGCTTCTGTTCCGGATCAGGTATTGCTATTTTTCCCGTGAAACTTGGTGAGAAATTACATGATAAGCTAACGAGAATCGATCGCGCAGCAACTACTTGTCCAGTCCACCCAGGTCTTCCTGCAAGGACTCTACCCCCCACAAAGCGTCACGGAGACTCTCGCAGACGGAACGTCGGTCAGCACCCCCGCCAATGGCCAACAGTACCCCATCCTGCACTCGGTTAGCAGTAACTCCCCCGACGCAATCTGGCTAAAGGGTGACGACGGCTGCCCAGCCCACGACCAAAGCTTCGAAAATTTCTATGCCTCGCAGCAGTTCAAGGACCTGTCCGTCTCTACAAAGCCGTTTTATGAATCCTTCGCGGATCTATTCGAGGGGGTGATCCCACAGAGCAAAGTCAACTACAAAAGTGCTTTCACCATCTTCGACTACCTGAACGTTGGCAGGATCTACAACTCTACCATTGCAAAACGTGTTTCCAGCGAGGACTTGGCCAAACTCAAATACCTTGCAGACTCCACTGAATGGGCACTAAACGCAAACATCACTGCCGCGATTCCAAACCCGATCTCTATTAGTGGATCGACCCTCGCCAAGGCAATCCTCACACAGCTAAGCCCATCCGTAACCACCCCAAGCAGCGCCCCCAAGCTCTCCGTGCTCTTTGGATCCTACGACACCTTCCTCTCCTTCTTCTCTTTGGCCTCCCTCCCGCCTGCCAGTTCCTCATTCTATGGGCTACCGGAATATGCTTCTACCATGGTCTTTGAGCTCGTCTCCCACCCATCCGACTCGAGTATGTACATCCGCTTCCTCTTCCGCAACGGAACTCGCCCAGAATCCCCCCTTACGGAATACCCGCTCTTTGGCCAAGGAGGGCAGAATACACTCATGCCCTATACCGAATTCGCCGGATTTATGGATAAGATAGCCATTGACAACTTGGACCAATGGTGTAAGGTCTGCGATTCACAAGAGGATATATGTCAGGCCAGGTCCATGCACATCGACGTCCAACCAACGGGGCGCCCGGGAATGAAGCCGGAGCTTGCAGGTGGTGTTGGTGCGCTCTGTGCACTCGCTGCGGTCGGGATCATTACGGCTGCCTTGATGATGATTATGGGCTTTAGGTTCACCAAGAAGGAGAAGAAGGCCGAGGGGGCCAGAAGCTGCGCCAGCACTGAGGGGAGTGTGGATGTTAAAGATTAAAAGGTGGCTCTGTTGTGTTTTGTGGATGTAAGTATTTATTATTTTTATGAGTGGTAATGGTACATAGGGGATCGTCTAGTTGCCTGGGGGGGTCACCTTGGTGTCTTATGTTTTATCTTGATTGCTTTGGTTCAAACCAACTTTTCCTTTAGCGAGAAAATTATTTGAGTTTCTCGGAATCGATAACCAATGTATCCTAGCTCGTCCATTTGCATTTTCACAGTGTTGGTAGTCAGGGTGACCAGTGTGATGATGAGCTCACGCCGATGGGTTTCGAGTGATTTTGGGTGAGGTCTAAACATTTTAGTTTAGTCTTGGCGGGAAGACAGGTAGAAGCGGGAAATGGGGAGAGGGGGTTGATTGGGTATCGGTACCAAAAATAGAGTGTTGGTTCTAAAGATTTCCCAACTCGGAATTATAAGTGCATTCTTTCAGTGGAGTCCTACTCGAAGTACGGTATTCGTGGAACGTGTGAACCGGCAAAAAAGCCACTTCGCTCTCGCATCTACCGGCACTGGACAGTCTGCGCCATACTGTACTAGTAAAATACCATCCCGCACAGTAATTTTTTTTAATTACTTGGCTGCCGTTCATGCGTCTGGGCGGGTGTGATATGATACACCATTATTACTGTGCAATGACCTAGACTACTGGTACCGTACCCTCTCGACCCGGCTGTTCCGATGCCAGCTGCCATGCCATAAATTCCATAAATTTAGAGCCTCCACGCAACAAGTCCGAAAGGCGGCTTCCAAAGGACACCAGAACCGAATTGAATTGGGCTTTTAACCTTCAGGTGAATTGGTTGCTCGAGTAAGTCCATGGTTAAGACCCGACCTCTCTACCTAGCCCTTCGAAGTCTAGCGGCGCAAAAGGTTTCTCATTTCGCAAAAGAGCCGGATCAGAACAGGGGACAAGCGGGCCAACCGGAGGGCCAAATAGTACTCGAGTACTGAGGGGCTATTGAGAGGCTAGTGGGCGGACCCGCACTAGCACCAATTCGACTTTTTTCACGAAACCATACGGCACTCGAGTAGAGTAGGGCACTAGTACTCGTAGTCACAACCCATACTCGAGTACAGTACCGGCAACCCCCTCCCGCATCCGACACATCCCCTACCGAACCCTTCCCGGAGGCGCATCGTGCCGGAACTTCCCGGTCCTCCAGAGAAGCTCGCTAATCGCTGCATTACGCTATTGTGCGGCAATGACCGCGGTGGTTACGAGTACGAGTAGACTAGATAATGGTTTCTTGTGGTCCTCCAGATCGGGCTGTAATCTCTGGGGCGTAGGTTGATCTGGGGAGGCAAGATTCGCGACTGGGCGTACGGAATGGGATCTGTATGATCGGCGGCTGGTCGGGACGTCGAGCGATGTGGGAATGGACGGCGAGGGCTGTTTGCGGGGAGGATCGAAGTGTTGTGTTGTGGAAACAAGTCATGAGGGAAGGTTGGCACTGATTACCGTCGTGTCTTGGATCAAAGGTAAAATACTCGAGTAAATAAAAATGATGGAAAAAAGGTACGATACCGTAGATAAAGGGGACCTGCTTAATAAGCACTGAAGCTAGGGGGGATACTAGTACCGGCAACAGCCGGAGCACTTGTAAGAAACATCTACAAGTACCGGTACTTCAACCTTATATCAAACGCTCGAGAACAGCCATTTGTGATCACCGATATTGGAATGTTTGCGTCTAGTTTGCCCAAAGGCACGGTGAATTGCCTGTCCACCGTCACCACCGGCCGAGGACCGCTCTTCGGGAATTGTGGGGCGGATATGGATGGCATCTGGGCCGGAAGACGTTTTTCGCCCGATGGTGGTGAGGGACAGATCGGGTTTGAAGGGTTTCCTTTTGATTGCTTGTTTCGCCTTTCGCTTCCTTCGCGATAAGTTATCGAGATTGTGACGCTCGGCCTCATCGCCGCGGATCCGTTTCCGAGACGGAAAGCGAAGCGATTGAATAACCGCTCGGATCGGGTGCCACACAGAGGGCGGGATGGGCAAGACCATTCCGGTTATTGTTGTCGCTTGGATGCAGAGGTATTTCATTAATTTACTCTTGTCTTCCAGTCGTTAGGGACAGACGGGTCACTCTAAATGCCTTATCATACATTCGGCGGCCGGTTTTCGCTTCCATGGCTTTTTTCCGGTTCGGGATCGTCACTCCTCTCAGCCTCCATCTCGGCTATCTTACCGCATCGCCTCCAACCCGCCGCCCTACTCGTGCCTGCCAGCTCAACATGACTTTACAGATCAACTGACTTGTAGCTCAACACAACTTTTTTGTGGCTCAACGCTACTTTTATTGTGGTTCAACATAACATTCTAATTTACATTTGTTTTTTTCAACCTTGGTAATTGCTTTTGCATCCCTAACCATATGCCCAGGAATTTTCTTTTTATAGGCTTAAATTGTTAAATTGTCCACCCATCTTTTACGCATAACTTCATAGAATAAGTGAAGTTGTGTATTGACCTGTAAGGTTCCATTCTGCTATAGTATTACATTACATTAAACTCCAAGGTTCAATTGATCTTCCAGGTTACATGAAGCTCTCAAGTTGCATTCAACAAACTAAGATTAAGCTGTGATGTTGTTTTGAGCCACAACCGTGGCACGAGTACAGTACATGTCCTCTCTTAGAAAGTGCGCATCCGGAGGAACAAATGGAAGAGTGACGATGCAACCCTGTTCTCGGCATCAGAAGTACGAGTACTAGTACAGTGGATCGATTAATCTACAAGTATGGCGTAGAAGTAGTATCGGTTCTTCCAATTCGCACTGGTTTGAAATGTACAGTACTAGACAAAGGAAATTGGTTTAAATTGAGGCTTCTATGATAATTATAATATGCAAATCTACTCCAAAGGTCCGCCTCAACTATCATATGATACCAGCCACCCGCCACCCGACACTCCCCTCACCCCCCGACGACCAAACTTGAACGGTTTCCCGTGGCAAACCTGATAAAGTGTCGTAACTGAAGCGACCAGCAGGCGATTCCCACATGGAAAAATCAATTCGCATCCATCCGCGTCTCGTGTCTTCGTCCGGTCGTTTTCACGAGTTCTCGGTACGGTATTTACGAACGAGGCCGTCAAGGAATTAGGGTATCGTGGACGATGCTGAATTAAAGGTTTACGATACGGTGGAACCGGACCAGTTCGGGGAACACTTTAACCCTTCATTATCCAACCCCCCGCTATTCCCTCTTCTCCCTTTTCGCATCATCTTGGACCGGCAGACACATGGATTTCCCACTGCCACCGTCAGCGTTTGGCCAAGACAGAGGTTATGATAGGGAACCCCCCCCCATCAAACAAAATTTGGAACCATAATTGATACAGCTGGTGACCACACCCACGCTGATGGTCATCGAGGAATACCGTACCTCCCTAATTAGCCGCCCATTTCTCGGAAACCAAACGGGGCAGCATGGATTCTCTCACCGGGGGGGGGGGGACAACTCCAAGAAACTTTTCATACAATCTCACTCGTATTTCGTTTTTTGCAGTTTTTTGCTTGGTCGACGGTTGTCAGGCTTCCCCGGGCTTGGTCGTTTCATCTGCCCGGGGGGGGGGGGGGCTGGTTTAAGCTTTGTTCCGTCGTGTGATATGATACAAGGTACTATAGCGAATGTCAAGGCGGTTGATTGCGATACCGGTACTTGTGGAGTACATGGGGTGAGAGCTTTTGGCACGGGGTTTTGACCTTCGACTTACTGGTAGTTACCGTGAGCCCTGTGGGTGTACCTGTACTGACAGCGCATCTAGTCAGAATGGTATGATATCATGCTTTCCGCTCCTTGCTCAATCATCTTTTGCTGTGGATACGGTACTCTCATGGCCGTTTTTAGTTATGATATTGAGGAAACTTTTTTATATCTTGCTCAGGGTGCGGGTGTGTATCCTTGGATGCGTTTCCTTTGACCAAATTAAAAGGTTTTATAATATTATATACATTACGAGTAAGGAGCGCAGTCGGCGCTTGCTTCTTGCGAAATTTGAGCAAGGAAGGGCCAAAGGCCACTGAACGTCCCGACGGCCCGATTTTCAGCATAATATAATATTATACAATAGTATCACAGTGATAATTTGCGCTTGATTCTTCACCATTTTATTGAACGTGGCGGAGCTCTAACACTGATGCACTGTGCTCATCCGAGCTAACTTTCATTTTAGGGCCAATTTGAGCATAGTAGAGCTCATGTTGACGGGAGCATACAAAGGTATTGCAAGAGTAATCATCAAAAGTTAAGTGGAACGAATCGAAATGGGGAGTGAAAAGGAAAAAAAAAAAAAGTAAATTTGCACAAGCGCAGTAACAGCACATTATAGCCACTAAAACTCCACGTCTGGAAACTAGCATGGGCTCGTGGACAATGTATGCCGCACAAGCAAACAAATCCGCCCCAACCTACAATTCCTTTTTCAAGAAGTGTTCCTAGCGGGCACAACATTAGTATCTCCCTCGAGGAGAGGGGTGAATGTGGGTATTTGCGTACTGGCTTGTGACTAGTCTCGTAGTCGACGTGAACATACGCCCTCTCAACATCTGGCAAGCTCTCTAGCTTGACTTGGAGCTCCTCCGCGACGTCGTGCGTGAGCTGGAGAGCGGTGGTGGCAGACATTACAACATCCACTTCGACAATGATTCTGGGCCCGCTGTGGTATGCCCGGACCGTATCGATCTGGGTAATGAGCGGGGAGTGGGTCATGGAGATGTAAGTGATTAGGCGAAGAAGGGATCGGTCGGCGGTCACGCCAACTAGCAATAGGAACTCGCCTGGTGGAATCATGAGTCAGTTCTTTTGATGTTCAGGAGATATTAAGAGTAATGGGTGCTGTACGATAAGCGGCTCTGGACCACAATCCCAGAATCAGAAGACTGAGGATGATGGCACCAACTGGATCCAACCACCACTTCAGCTTTGACCCGCCCACGGAGGTGAGGATACCAAACCCGTTTATGAGCAGGTCGTTGCGGTGGTCTTCCCAGAGAATTCTGACCTGGGAATAAATATTCCTGAGGCCCCAGCAGTACAGGAACAGCGTCAATTTTGTGACGAAAGCGACTGCAACAGCAATGATGGAAGGTAGATGGAACTTGTTAAGCTCATCCTCTGCCTTATGCGTCGCAAGCTCTTGGATCGACACCACGATCAGGATTAACGAAACTGCGCACATGAGGAAACAAAAGACAATATTTCCCGCGTTCTCAATACGTGCCTTTCCGGAGGGGAATCTGTTAGGGTCCACTTTGTTAATGGCACGGTGAGAGAGGATTAATAGGAGGTTGGAGCATGGATCAAAGATGGAATCAGCCATTGCTAATAACAATAGTTAGTATACCAATATATTATGATTTGGAGGGTTGTCAAGGAGATACCAACTCGCAAAAAGTGACAAGGATCCAGAAGACAGGGCACCATAGAGTTGTAAGACGGCTAGAATGATATTCGCAGCAAGACTTCCGTTGACGGCAATCAAATAGCGGATACGTGTATCACCCTTCTCATCCTTTGCCTCACGCCTGTGCTCCTCGACAGGCTTCAGTAATTGTTGAATTGACTGGTTTTGGCTCTGGTAGAATTCGTGAATCCCCTTAACGTCCACCTTCTGCATTCTCTGATTATTGTTTCCACCATTATTGGCACCGGTAGTGCTCGATTCGCCAAGAGTTTGCTCAGCACTGGGGCGCTTCCAGCGTGCGGTGCGGTGTCTAGCGGTCAGGTTATGGATTTCCTCTGAAGTCTTGAGTCCAGAAGATAGACTGAATGGGTCGGAAACGGTGGGTAGGTTCTCTGGGTCAGCGGGCGGATTGAGTGTTGGGGCGGGGAGGGGGTGCAGCTCGATGACGGAGGTTGTAAAAGCCATGATGAAAAGGAGGCTGTTGTGAGTGATGGGTGGGTGAAGGGGGGGGCGAGGGTTTTGTGTTTGGCGGGGGAGGAATTCGGGTACTTTGGAGAACTCTTGAAATCCACTATCAGATTATCAGCGGAAATTAGCCCTTGAACCCAAGATAGGTTTAGTTTGACAAGTTAAGGGAATTGCGAATACCGGTTAACGAGATCCAACACGTTTAGTGGCGGGAAAACGCAATTCTTTCCGGACCCCCTGTGTCCCTGAATCCGGAGGTGTTGGATTTCAAAGGTTTTTTTTTTTTCCGGCAGCCGGTAGATCTTAGACGGTGGATCTCATCGATTGTTCCAGGCTTCCGTCAGGGCTTTTCTCCGTCCTAGGGTGTTTGACTTTAACATAAAATCCCACCGCACCAGTATCCGATGTTCGCGCGCTGTCGATCCCTATGGGCCCGCGGGGGTGGACGAGATGCCTTTAAGTTAATATGGCGGACGAAAGACACGGATGACCCTCTTGCTATTTGTCAAATATATTTATTGTAGCTAACCACAGCCTATGGGTGAACTACCGTACCGAACCAGCCTTGTCACCTAATGGAATTCCATGAAGCTTGTCATATCAGGTTGCCGCCCCCATTTACTTAATCGCGATCACAAACAAAAAATGATCTCATAATAATATTATTATCATAGTTCGCCATACCAATGCTCAGGTAAGCTGTTCTCCCTAGTCCGAATTTCTCTGTCGTGACACGGGGAAGTTAAGCCCTATGCAGAGATTTCGGGGGTTAGGGCTCGGAGCGGACCGTGGAGTTTCCCAACTAACTTATGATAGTGATACCGGCAGCGCAATACTGTACGAGTACCGGTAAAGTACCTCATCCAGATCCATGGTCGCATTCTTCTTTTGTTTTACTCGAGTACTGATAATGGACTGCTGGGGCCAACTTTACCCCGGCGAATAATTGCTGGCATGTCAGATCGCCTATGCCCCGCTCACATCTCATGTTCGGAATTACGGCACCGCCGACCCTTGCCCTAAAGCCGATTGCTTGTACCACAGTGGTTACGGCTCAACAGAACCTTGGAGTATCGTTGATTCAGAGGAATGACATTTGTGGATGTATGATATCATATCACTCTTAGACAGAAACGGGGAAAACACTCTCGAATAGCCAATCATTCAACCGGTACATACTCGAGTACACTTTTTTCGCAAAGCCATCCTCGGAAGTGCGGGCCGGGCCGAGCCGATTATGCTGCTTGTACGGTACTCGTACAGTACGAGTAAGTCCTCCCTTGCGGCGATGCCATCGATTCGAGAACCGAGCCGCAAGGTTAAGAGTGCTGTGGCACGAGAACGGTTCGTAATATACCACGCTACGGTATGAGATATGCACAGAGAACCCAATACAGTAATTAACATCTGTCAATGTGCCCATGCAGGAACCGACGGAAATCATCCACTGGCATGTGCATGCGACTTAGCCGTGCAATAGGAAAGCGTTTTCCTCACATCTCGTTTGGCCATGCGTCTCGTTCGTTCTTCCGTTTTTTTGGTCTGGCTCGTTGGCTCCCTGTGCGAATATCGCGGAATGGTCTGGGGGTAAGAATCGGAAAAAGGAAGCTATCCATTTTTGTGAGCGGTGGGGGGCCAGGATTTGGTACTCGGATAGTCATTCTCGAGCAACGGTAGTATTTCGGGTTCGCTTAATGTTCCCAGGCCCAGTCCTTTGGTTGACACAACTATCTTCCTGCGGGAAATCATCGGCTTATTGAGTTAAGGCTACTTAGGTTTGGCAACTTCAGGCGGAGAGACAGGGACATGGCAACTAAGGTTGTGGAGCAGTTAATCACGGGTTAGCAACTTCAGCCATTATATATCCACTCAACCCAGGTTCCCGTAAGTTAGCCTTTGAGGAGGTCGTGAAGTTGGATAATATTATGATGCTGCCCTGAATGCTGCCCAGACACCGAGGTGTGGCTCCCCGACAAATATCTAAACTCTTGGTTGCGTGTCGCTCGCCGACTCCTAGCGATCACACTAATCCATCCGGTCCTACAGTACCCACTACCCTTCTCATGGCCTTGCGACACACCTCCAGCATCCCAACCCTACATCCTCATTTCGCTAGAGTACACGATTTCCACCCCCCCGGAGCCCCAAGCCGCTCCCGCATCGAGTGACTTCATATGATTGGTTGTCACCTTCCTCACTTCTTCGTCGCTGCCAACTGCGGGGCCAACCCAAGCAATAATTTACTCGCACATCGCTCCTCTAATTCTCGGCCAACTTGGAGAACTTGAGGGTAGGAGTTTGCCTCGAGGCTGCCTGTGGCGCATGTTGTATGTGCTGCTTTGATGCGAGTTTGGTGATTCCTGTCGTGGAGGCGCTTGGGGTCAGCAGCGTAGGATCCGCGCTGTTTGGAGAGTTCTCAGCTGGCTTTGTGGTTGCGCATTGCATCTTGCTCGAGCGCAAGGGCAAGGAGCTCCTAAGATATCGTACAGCAGGATAATTTCAGGGTTAGGGTTCGCTGTCTAGTGTTGAGGGTCGAGGGCGAATTAATTGGGTCTGGATTGTTATGATAATATTATTATGATACCGCTTTGGCACAGTATCATACTTGTAAGTTGTTTAAGGGGAAGATGTTTGGATGGCACCCTGCCGTGTCACATTAATCCTTTTAGGAAGCGTAGTCAACCTAATCTTGCGCTCGTGTCTTGAACACAAGCAAGGGCAATCTCACCCTTCGGTCCTAATCAGGCACCCCAATCTTGAGTTCCACAAAAACCCGATCTATATAACCCAAAAACCAGCCAACTCCCCCCGGAAACAAAGAGCCTCCCCCCCATCAGTAAACAAAAACCCCTGACAAAAAAACTATGTATGGATAATATTCGACCATCACACCATGACCACCAAACATTTTGCCTCCCCCTTCCTTTTTCCTTTCCTCCCACCTCTCAGTCGACAGGACGCAGTTGGATTAGGTTGTCGATACCAAAACAACCCTTCGATTGTCGCTCAATCGCCCAGACCCAATTACTTTCTCGATCGCAGTCGCCCGGCTGTCCAGCCAACCATACATTTCCTGCAGTTTCGGAACAACTAGCCAACCACTAGCCACGTGTCCCGCTTGTCGTGGTTGAACGAGAAAACCAGCGAACGAAACCTTTTGATTTCAGTGCGGCCATCAAGTACCGTGGAGTACCGGTACTCGCCTTGTGTGAGTAGAAGTAAGTCAATACCTGTATTTGTACTGTGCAGTACCTGTTCTCCGTGATAATTCGGATTACAAAAGTTTTTCCTAAAGTTGGAGGCATTTTTTTTTCGCTCAAATCTACCTTATCCTCACCCCCCCCCCCCCTTCCCCCTCCTACCCTCTTTTCGGAAAGTTGAGCACTCTGGGTCCCTTTTGATCTACTTATATTTGACCGTGGTTGGATTGGAAGTGGCGCTCATGCTGGTTTCTTTGTGCGATTTAGTATTTCAATTCGACGCCGGCATACAGGCATCGGAGGGTGTCAAAATTGATGTCAAAGTTGTCGAAACCGGAGCACAAGTTTTGCGGACAAGAAACGTCTGGGAAACCATGTCAGCGATGTTGATCGACTATTACGCCGGCGCTACAATAGCTGCGGGAGATGTACTTGTACGTACCTTTTTTTTCTTTTTCTTCTCTTCTCTTTCTATTTTTCGCATTTCCTGGGGAAACTTTGTATGGGATATGCGCGACGGGCAACCCCCGGATGAGGCTTGTCCTATCATGGCCGGCCCCGTCTGCGGTTGTTGTCACCTTTTAAATTCCGGCCTGTGGAGGACGTACATGTGTATCAACCCACACTTGCCGTTCGTCCACATTCCTATTTTCCGCGCCCCCATTCTGGATGGGTGTTCGCATCACTCAGCCTGAGTACGTACTATTGCTGAAATGCCCCGACTGACGGACGGGCTCACAGCATTGGTGCCAAAGCCATTTTTCACCATCCGACGAATCACTGTTCCATCCGGCCCTGGTATCGGCCAACGAGATCGATCCCAACCATCAGCCATTGAGCTATTTTTGCAACGCCCTCCTAACCGTAGCGTTCTTCGCCCTCCAGCTGTTTCTACTAAACCGCCTCCTCGTCCTCTCCCTCTCTATATCCCTCCCGCACCTCCCACACCTTCGTCGTGAAGCAGTCATCGGGCAAATCTACAGATACCTTTTCACCCCCTTCGTCTCTATAACCGCGCACATCCTCGGGCCCGCCCACGCGTTTGTGTTCTTCATCTACTTCATCGGATACCAGAACCTCCCTGCGTACAGGCCGGGAGAGTCGATTGCTCTTAGGGTTCTCGGTTCCCTGTTTATGCTACCGTTGTGGGGGCTTATGATAATGGGTGGCTTTCTTGCTTTCGGAATCGGCGCTTGGGGGTTGTTGGCTGGGAGGTGGCTTGCCAGGTTGAACCCCATTAGGCGGGTTCACGAATGGATCGAGTTGAGGAGCGTGGACGAATTGGAACGGGGGTGGGAAGGCCGGTCCAGAGGACTGCTCTCGGGGATCAGAACCTCTGAGGATCGGCCAAAGAAGCCCCTCACCTTCAGCGGGGTAATGGTGGTCTGCTCTCAAGAACCCGTTGCCGCTCCCGCGACACCTCTATCCCCGGTTTTCAAGCAGCGGCAACAACAGCAACAACAACAGCAGCAACAACAGCAACAACATTCCTTCCGAAGAATCTGTCCCCCGACCCCACCACCAGAACCGGTGGTTATCGGGCCCACGCAGGAGGAACTGCAGGCGCTGCGAGAGGGCTGCAAGCGCATCAACGAACTCCGGGAACGCATGCGAGGCCGAATGGTAGAAATGAAGGTCGAGATCGACAAGATCAGCGGAAACACCGAACGGGGTCCACTATCTCCACCTTTGCCTTCCCCGCAGCACCGATACCGAAATTCCCCGTTAGTATCCCGAAACTCTAACCCTCCTTCTCCTCTACTGCCTGTGAAGTCTTCCTAACGATACCAGACGGCCTCTGCACTCTATGCACAGAGTTAAAGTCAAGGTCTGAAGAAATCGAAAAATTTTCGCGCGTAAAGCATCATCATCGGGGAATGGCGTTCAATTTTTTTCAATCTTTTTTTTTTTATTTTTGTTTAAAAACCCATCATCGCCATAAGTAATGATTGTTTATTATCGGGAATTTGGGTTATCGGTGTCTTTTTTTATTTTTTTATCCGTTGTTTCCTTTTTATTTTTTTTATCTCGGATCGGAGTTTTCTGTTTTCAAGTACGATACGGCTTATATGCTCGCTTGCTGCTCACTGGATGGATGGTAAACGCCTCACGCGACGTCTTCACGTCTCTTTTTTTTTTTTTTTTTTTTTTTTTTTTTTCTTTCTTTCTTTTTTTCTCCTCTTTTTTCCCGGTGTTATTATTACCATTATTGCTAGAGGGATAATCATAAAAGTCTACCCTTTTTTCTTCTTCTTTCTTTCTCTCCGTATATCGCAAGTTTCCGGCGGTGCGGTAGAATGATCGTATGATGGATGACCTGTGATGGCCGATGGGATCGAGAATACGACCGGGGCGTAGGAGTAAGTATCGTAAAACTTATAGCGCAATGGGAGGGTGAGTGAGGCGCGCAGCTTACTGCTTATCTACCCCCCCAAAAAAAAACCAAGGCAATGCGCGCATATAGTCCCATCCAGCACGAGCCAAATGAATGGCCAACCCACTCACGAGCAGCACATCCATCCCTACCAGGGGAAAAAAATGAAAAAATGAAAAAATGATATATACAACTCAATAATATTATCACCCTATCCCAATTTTTCCTTTCCTTTCCTTTCCTTTTCTTTTCTTTTCTTCTTCACCTCCCCGCAGAGTTATATGATAGGGTTATCATATATAATATAATAATATTATCATACAAGTGCGATTTTGCCCACCTTTTCCAGATGCGGACCGACTATCACAAGCACGATACGGTACTATAGGAGTATGATACGAGTAGGGTATCACACCATGTGCAACGCTCGTTCAGCCCGGGGCTGTGCAGCATTTGCGCTGCCGGAAGGAGGGGGGGACGGGAATGTGTCATGGGGGATCACTCGGTTGGGGCGCTCCTGGTTGTCGCTGGGTTGCTGGTGCTTGACTGGGCAATGTGGGTTTGCATTGGCTTTCCGGGTTGGGGTTGTGGAGGTGCTGTTTGTTTGTGATGATATTATGGTGGGATTATCCTACCGTACTTGTATACACGGTAATTGTGTGGTCGTATGAGTAGGGGTAGTGTGGAGGCTATTTAGTTTATGGTACTTCCGGTTGTGATGCCTGTTTTTTCTCTCTCTGTACGAGTATTGTACCGTGTCGTAACGTGCTTGTATCGTGGGGAGCTTTGTCTCCCCTCTCGCTAATTACGAACCAGTGTTCGAGGGATGGCCCGACAGTATATTATTAGATGGAGATGGAGAGGTATGATGGGCACGGTACTATTACGGGTCTTAAGACGCCCTAGATGGTGGTATGATACAAAAGAAAATGGGTAGTATGACAACTTAAAAGGTATGATAGGTAGAAAAATAGATGCAACCGACGCCCCGGGCCCCAAACACCGACCAACCAACCAACCAACGCGGAATGAAACGGGATGAAACAAAAAAAAAAAAGAAACGCCCAAAGTCAGAGAGCCTCCTCCCACCTCTCCGGACTAGCACGGTACGGTAACCTCTTTTCCACCCGTCCCTCCAGCCACTTTGCCAATAGATAACCCCACAGAAGCCCCACCAACCAGCCCATCCCAACCCGAGAAGCAAAAACCACACAATCAATCACCGCCCCCCTGACCAAGCCTCAAATCCAAACGACTAACCATCCTCTCATCAGACACCACATACCTCCCCAGCGATCCCTCCCCATCATCCTCCTCCCCATCACTCTCACTCTCGCTCGGCGGCGTCAGCACGATTCTAGGAATTGGTATCTTCTTCCCGTGGCGCAGGTGCAGGAGGACTTTCAACTTTCGCAGTGTGTGCCTTATTGCGCGCATCTTTGAGTTTTTCTTTTTGGCGCTCGCCGGGAAGGAGGGGGAGGAGAAGAGCTTGGTCTTGGTTGGTCGCACTTTCGCGGCGGGAAGTGGTGATAGGAGGAGGGGCGCCGGCGCCGGCGGTATGGGGTGTTGGGATGCGTTGCCAATATGACTATCGCTACGACTGGGCTGGACTGGGATGGTTTTGTTGGGGCGGTTCTTTCTATACAAGGTTTTGCTGCGCATCGCCGGGGGAGTGTCGTCGTGTGGAGTGAGGGGGTATGGTTATTGGTCACTTCGTGGGTTAACGGGGTGGAGGAGGAGGAGGAGATGGTGGTGGTTAGCTTATGGGCAGGGGGGTTGTTTACTGAGTTGTTGCGATTTATGTGATGTGATAGTGGGGTTCGGCGATGGAGGTGAGGTGCTGCGTTGTGATTCATGAGGTTGCTAGAGGGAGGCGCAGGTTATGATTGGATGCACCGAGTGCTGGATGGATGGGTTGGTTGGTAAGTGGTGTTGATGGATGTTGTCGTGATGTCTGGTGGCTGGTGGTTTGGGGATGGACATTTAAATGCAGAGGAAGTTGCATGGCGTGGCATGCCTTCTAGAATGGAGTATCATAGCTTAAGCTGGATGGACATCTGGACTTGCGTCATAGGTGGTGGTGGTGACTTGTGAGGCTGGTGTTCAAGATCGTGGGTGGCGTTTTGCCGTTTGCAGTGGAAATAAGGTTTGTCAAGTGTGCTCATGTGTGGCGTGGTATCGGTGGTGTCAAATGGGTCGGGTGTGGCGTTTGTCACCTGAGGGATGCGAGTTTATTATTCTCGCCTACTCCGTTCTGTCATCTTTGCTCGCTTACCCCTATTTCCCCCTCCCTCCCCCCTTCGATTATTCTGGGAGGGATGCTCTAGATCAACGGATGAGAGAGGAATACCCATCCGTCGTCTAACTGTATATCAGAAACAACCTGGCTGCTCTTGCTCTTCCACATCCTCGGGCGGTACAAGTCTTCTCGTTGATTAAATCCTCTTGGCAAACAATGGATAGTCCACCGATTGCTTGGCTGACTACCGTACCCTCATTCCTTCAGGTTTTCGCGGGAAACTTTCCACCTTCTGCCCACTCGCTCCGGGAACCATGGATACTGGGTACAGTACTAGGTCCTCTTTCTGAAGTCCTAGTTCTGCCGTCGGAGGTAGCGTGTCGGCGTGGGCCGCTGTGGTTGTGGGTATCACGGTTTGCTTCTGTTTGGGTGCAATGCTCGAGTACTAGTACTCGTACAGTGCCGGTGATGTATCGGGACCTACCTTTATCTCATAGCATGTCCCCCCTTTTTTGTGGTCCATGGTGCGCCACGGGCGCAAGGTCCGGCTGAATTGCCGATACTACTGTATCAGCAGGGTGCTGAGACAGCAACCCCATCATCACCGTGCGGTGATTTTTCCGGTCTGGCTTGGAAGGTTGCACCGAAACTGCTGGCCACAAGTTCTCGACTATCCCCTTGGGATTCAAGAGCGCGCTAAGCTGTTAGGACACGGTGGATCTACAAGTAGCTGTGCTCTCATAGTATGTAATGAAACTCTGCGTTCCCAAACGATGATATGGTGGTAAGTGTTGTAGTCTAATCTCACCTACGCATTAGAGGTTCAACCCCAGGGTCGAAAAAGCGTTTTTCGGGTGTCAAATTCCCAGTGGATCTGCAGATTTTTTTTGCAAAAGGGGAGCTATACACACTTAAGTCCTTCAACTCGAAGGACCCGTATAAATGGTTCTCAGCCCGGGGGGTGAATGCCTCTATACACACTGTACTCGTCCTACCAACCGGAATTCCGAGACCACGGTAGTGCGCGTGGTGGCCTTCCTATGCGTAAAAGAGAAGGTCCGGATGGGGTCGCACCCCATGCTACTGCGGAGAAACTTCGCTCTCGATATTCTACTTGTACGAGTACAAGTACTTGTACGAGTACAAGTACTTGTAATCTGGAGCTGCACTGGTGCTACAGTTGGGAACTGCTGCTGGGCGACTTTGTGTTACCGTCCTAGGGTTAGGGATCTGCTTTTTCCCACCATGATACCAATTTCACAGGGTCTCACTCATTCACCTTATTAATTTTAACACAATTAGGCCCACGCTTGGTATCATACCCGCATTGGGTTCCCGAGCAGCCAGATAAATTTGTTTCCTGACGCTGAGCCGGAAACATCTTAGCCCGTCATTTCCGGCGGCTGTTAACTCCTCCACTTCACAATTCCTAAATTACAGTACAGCCGCCAGGGGCATCTTAAAAAAGATAGCCTGTCGTGGGGAACGCGGGGTTCAATCCGAATAGCAATTTGAAAGACCTACTCGCTTGTAGTCGGAATATATAAGAATGCTAAGATATCAACACAGATTTCCACACCTATTCCTTCCTTTCCTTAGCCGACCTTAAGTCTTTCTCTTACCAACTCCATTCGTTTCTCCTTCCTTCAACAAAATAATTGTAATAACAGAAAAAATATGATTCCGGCAATCTTTTTCTTATCCAGTTTCGCCACGGCAGCGCTCGCGGCACCGAAGGTTATTTGGGAAGGCAGGTTGAAGATGAATTTTTCAGCGGCCGATCTGGATAAATCCACTACTAGTCCGTATAATGCCGAGTTTGTTCTCGGTGCTGGGCAGAAGTGGTCTGAGCAGTTGCTTTTCCCGAGCATGAGTGTTACGGGGCCTTCTTTGGTATTATATAACTCTTCTGTCTAATTGGTGGCGGTGGTATTGGTGACTGATGGATAGATGGCTGGTAGTTCGATTTGGGGTACCCGGATTACAGGAAGCCGATCGAGGTTACGATTGAGTATTACTTCCCCCGAATTAAACTATTTCACGAGCAGAACACTTATAATTATGATCACAGTGATAAATCAATCTTTACACCAGGCGGTAACGCGCAAAAAGGCTTCCGTCGCTCTGAACTCCTACCCAGCACCAATAACGGCACGGATGCTACGGTCCAGGGGACCACCACGCTCCACTTCTCCGTGAAAGAGGACGTCCACCGTCCATTGAACTACTCCCACCAATACGAGGTAACTTACCTCCCTCCCCGTTACCCGCCTCTAATTCCAAAATACAATTATTAATCCACCCCGTAGATAGTATTTATCGAAACAAACGACTTCAGCAGCCACGTCTGGACATTAAAGACCGGAACACCATTCGGTTCCTCCGAGGTCCCGGCGAAGGACGCGAGGACGCTCCGTCTCGGGGGTTCCACCGCTGGTGGGAAAGCCGAGGAAGTACTCTTCTCTGTGCCGTTTGACACCGGGTGCTGGCACAACTTTGCCGTTCAGACAAATTGGGTTGATAAGTGGGTGTTCCTGTGGCACGGGCTCCGCGATTGGGCTGGCTAACGCTAAATTAGTACTATTTCGGTATGGCACTCAACCGGCTACGGCCTCCTGAGTGAGGTTGTAAAGACCAGAGCGAATAACGCCACCGGCAAGGGCCAAGGTGAGGCTCCAGCCTAACGTATTCAACAATTGGATGTCGAGACTAATGATTGCAGCGCACATTGGAATCTTGAAATTGCCGACTCCACCGGCTACTGATCTTTCTCACGAAGGATATCAGCCATCGGGCATCAACGAGGGATTGATATATGGTGGTCTCTTTGTCGAGGATTGCAGTCAAAATGGAGTTTCTCGCACCCCTTGGTAATGGCGGGTAGCCTGGACACTTTTGGATGGAGAGAAGGAGGGCAAATTTTATTCCGCACAAGCACTTGGTAAACGGTTTACTATATTTAGAGTGCTTGATGGAAGTACACCGCTGGGTGGTGTCGAATGGATTGATTATGCGATGATTTTATTGTATCATAAAGCCTAGAGGCTGGGGAGCACTAATTGCTTCACCTTGGAAATATCACCAACTCTCATGGCATGGCCTAACTCCTGCTTGAGTAAGAGTAGAAACCTGTCCCACAGTGTTTGATATACTACGATATACTCTAAATTTGACAACCCTCTGCTGGTGATAACCCCCTGGTCCGAAGCCTCATGACATATCACTCGTTGTATAAACTATTCGACATTTTTTTCCTCTTTTTCCCTGCAACATACAAGTAGAGCCATCCGCCAAATATCATAATAATAATATTATGATACCATTCAGGCGTAAACACCCCTAGGTAGTTGCCAATAAACCCCTTAGTAAATGTCACGGCTCGATACCGTTTGTATAATCCTCCGCATACAGTATCATACTCGGGCAACTTACCCACCACCACCCCGCCCAGTTTTTCTTTTTTTTTTTTTTCCCCCTTCGAATTTTATTTCAGTATGTACTGCGCTTCAATCAGATCATCTAATCGCGGATTCGAAAAAGTGGCGCAATCTGATCAAATGTCGTATGCAATCTGATCCCCACCAAAAAATCTTTTCCCTTCCCCCCAAAACCCAAAACCCTAAACCCTATAAACTATCCCGCCACTATTACATGAAATCAATGCTGTATATGAGCAATACGGTTTGTGCTCCACAACCCCCCACGGGCTGCTAGTAACACTGTACCGTAACAAAATTTATGATGGAAAAAACTTTTCAAATCGAAATTCTACCTTGCATGAACACGTACGCCGTCGCCCTACTTTCGTTCCGAATGTGGATACGCAGTAAATGGAGGAAGAAAAAAAAAAAAATAAAAACCAAAAAAAAAAAAATAAATCCAGATGAGGGGGGAACCATTTATAGAGCAGAGTGAAGATAATAATCTGACAAGTTGGATGCTCATCGCCCCCACCCCCGGCCGGATTCATGGAGGGGGGGGGGGGATTCTACATGATAGGTATGATATGATACAAAATGGGCAGGGAGAAAGTTCTCGTGTGTGATATATCATATCCTGATTCCATCAGTCGAGTCGGTATTATACGGGCGGTATCGTACCGGTGCCATGAGGAGGGTTCAATACCCCCCTGCCTTGGTATGATATATTCACTCGTTATGGAACATAATCCACTCGCTCATTTCCATCTAGTGCACCGCCTGTACAGAAACTCTATCCGAATCAACGTTTTATCATACTTTTGAAAGACGCTTGTATAGACCAGGTGGGAGGCATACAAATACACAATTGTATAGACTGGAGATCAACGACTTCTATCTAACTACAGGATTGAGACTCGAAAATATTTACAACTGCCATAGGGGGTAATTAGAAAGGGGTGGTATTTGGGAGAGACTAGAGGAAGAGGATAAAGAGAGAAAAAGGAGAAAAAAACGGGAAAAAAAACATGATCGGGCCGTCCGCTATTTTCCCCATTCGCGCTCACAGACAAAGTAAAGAAAAAAATAAAAATACAAAAAGCCAACGCCGAAAATGTCTATGTATGCCGAGGTAAGTAGGAAACTCCAACAAATTAGAAAAGAAAACATGACAAAGAGGCCGTTAATTTCTCTCGGTCGTCTAGAGATGTAGGAAATATAAAACATATTCCCGTGGGGAGAAGTGAGGTTCTGGATATAGCATTAAGATCTGACTCCGTTAGGACAAGGCTGTGGGTCACAATTTACCTTCACCAAGTGAAACTCTCTTCGGAGAAGTCGATAGTAGCTTGGTCAACGAACTTGAGTGTGGCGGCCCTGACCGAGTCACTCACAGCGCCACCACCGCAGACAGTTACCGCCATGGCACCAATCCTTCGTCTCACGACCTTCTCGAGAACAATTTCGAATTCCGGCCTTCCGACGTGAACATTAACAAGGCCACCGTGGCCAGCCCACTCATCCCCGCTAATTGTGGTGCTAGGTCGGGTGATATAGATGTCAACCTCGAGTACCCGGCGACAGAGTGGCATCCGCAGAATCTCTTCAAGCCAATCCGAGACCCAGTGGATATGCTCACTTTTTCTGATGACCCAGACCAATTTAACCCTCTGGGTAGCCACGGTTCCTTCGTTGTATCCGTGCAAGAGATGTCTGACATAACCCAGGCAATGGGTGATACCAACACCCCCAGCAACCAGGACCACTGTCCCGAAGGAATCGAACGAGTGATGTCCGCCATAGGGCCCTTCGACCAAGCCCAGAACCTTCAAGACGCACCCGTTTTCCAGCTTTTCCGGGTCAGCAGTTGCGGCGGCAGACTGCGCAGCATCATATAGTGCTCTTGTGAAACCATCGTGTTTCGATATGATGAAGTGCATCGTAGTCTTTTTCGGGGTGGTGGTTTTCTGGAGCTCATGATGCCTCACAGGAAGCGTAGGCGGGTTCCGTACCACAAAGTCTCGTGTGTTTGCGGGGATTGGCCTATGCGGACAATCTTCCTGTAAATTATTCTCAAGGTTACAATATGACTTTTGTCGCACATAAGTTCCATCGGGTGAGACGGCCCCCGCGGATACTTGTGCTGGGTTTGCTCCTGAAAGGTACTTGCTTGGATCGTATAGATCTTTTTGAGCATTATGGTCTCCGTTGACAATGGATTGGCCTTGCGAACGGGAGACAGCTTGGGGGGTAGCTGTGATGGGTGTTGGGTTTTGAGTCTCCCACTTGTCGGGCATCTGTGTCGCTCCAACCGCCTGCGTGGATTCCTCTGCGGATGTCCAAGCGATTGAGAATGGGTGAGATTGCCACCAGCCGATCCGTGGTACATAAAGATATGCCTATAAAAATAATTGTCAATTTTATTCTCAATCATAAGAAAGAGCGTTCATGCAAACCTACGTGAGTTCCAGGTCTGTACTTGAATGGGGTAGAAAGTTCAACACTAAACCTAACAGCATCCCCACCTTTCAGCGGGGCAACTTCAGCTACGTTGCAAAGTAGTCCCTTCCTCCTCCACCTGATATTGTTCCTCAAGATGCGCAAGATCCTAAAAACACGATCAGCAACCCATATCGCAATAGCGACGTTGCAGTAAACCATTTGAGGTAACATGTCGATATAAAGATGCCACCAAACGCCGGCTACAAAAAATGCAACGAGCAGCTGATGCATCGATAAGAAGAACTCATAGTTTGCGTGTCGTAGTGGCGAAGTAGACAAAAAAGCGATTAAGATGAGAGCAATTTCGGCCTGTATATGATTAGACCTTGCTCCCGGTAGGGAATAAATGTAAAAATATGTAAAAAAAACGTACCATCAAACCAACTTGGTAAAAATGACTGATCCTTAAAGCTTCATTTAGGCCTTCCCATCCTGCCTGATCAACCTTGTTGACTGTCCATGCAAGCATGTGTGCTACCGACTCCAACACCACAACCCTGCCAATCCAGCGGTGAAACAAGTTCCAAATATCAAATCCCACCTCAACTGCATGCCCAACGAAATTGTTTCTCGCCATGCAAACAAACAACGGAATCATATTGACAACAGCCATAACACCCGTCCTTCCTCTAAACTCAGCCACGAGTGCAGCCTTTGTCGGTTCTCTAAATCTTCCATCTGGGCCTATCGAGCCGTCCCAGGGAAGATAAAGGGTGCAGTATAGAACGTTTGACAGAAAATATAAAAATATTATAATAAAGTTCAGACGGGATGGCAGAGCCCCAAGGCGGATTCGGATAGATGGTGCGGGAAAGCTCACAATGAATGGGCTGTTGTGACGCAACTTGTACAAGGGCGCCAGGATTAGATGGCGTCTAAGTAGCGAGAACCATCTCCCTGATGGGAGGGAATAAAAATGTGATGCTGTAGTCGTATATGAAGAGGCAACGGTAATTGCTAAGCGTTGGCTATTGATGTGATAAACAGATGTCCTGAAGATGAATAGTAACGCAACCACTGACCCTAAAGTTGCGAAAAGATAGGTCCTAAGAGCCAATTCTTGTTAGAGGTAAATCTCCTTGTATATTATTCAAGAAAGGAAAGACTGCGGTGTCTTTTGATATTAATTTTCCCAAAGAAATACACTTTGGGTGACTTACGAGAACATGAGATTCTCAAAATTATCCACACCCGTCAGCCCCCAGGTGAAATTAATAGTATCCGGGCTCATCCAGTCAATAGTTGGTATAGGCTCACCCTTGAATAAAGACCTTCCTTCGTGTGCTGGTAAGGCTGGTACGGTAGCTGAAGGAAAGTCTCCCGTTGGAGAAGCATATACTAGCGTATCGCACAGTAAAGAGAAGAGGAAAGTGAAAGGCTGAGGATGTTTTAGGTTCCCCATGACTCGGCAGGTGGTATTACACCAATCGGCCGAGATTTCCTATTGAGAAAAGGCTCGCGCAAGGGGAAAGACAAAGTCTAGCGAGAAGTAGCCGGAATGTTAAAACGGAAGGATGGAATGCTGTTTTCGTAACCTTATTCATCGTCAACAACGTTACTTTCAAAGACATTATGGTGTGCAACAATCGCACAGGGCAACGCGGTCATTAAATAGATAGATGTGAGGAGGGTGCTGACTAATTGTATCCACTCTTCAGATTTGTTTCGGGTTTTCCCTTTCTATCTAGTTCAAAATCTCCGTTTGCAGATTGCTTAAATCGCTTTTTAGATCACCAACTGCAAAGATATTTGAAGGGAAACGATGGAGAGCGCAAATGGATATATTTTTTCTATACTTAGGCGTTAGCGATGGCCCAGAAGCAGGGCGGGTGGGGGGTATGATATCTCTCTGGGGGTTGAAGATATGGAGGTTTGTAGAGTTCGTGAGACTTACTAGGCACACCCCTTTTGCAGCTACACATCCAGGACCTCAGACAAGACCAAGAAAGAGCATTTAATTGAGCAGGAAGATGTACGGGGGGTAGGGGCGAGGAAAGGAAATCGAGAGAAAGAATGGAGAAGATGGTGAAGCCAAATGTAAGGGACATGGAATGTGGGGCGGGTGAGGTCGCTTGTATATAGCTAATGCCTACCCGTGAGAAGGTACTTTGGCCGCCGGCACTCTTCACACACCCAAGCCGTTATCCTTTTCACCAAACCTCTGTTAAGAAGCGCACCGGTGCCGGCTGGCCAAACGATGGGGGGGGGGGTGTACGTCGTGGGTTGCAGGTATGATACGACGATGCACCCCCGCGCTCTTCATCCCCAACATCCCCCCGGCAGTACTCTGTAGTACTCTGTGATAGCATGACAGTAGTGCTACCGCCTGCTCCCCTCCATCTCATCCTTCTCACCTCCAACTCATTCGCACACCAGTACACAACAAAGGCTTCCTATCTCATCCGGCCCAGCATCCCCATTCTTCTACTTTCCTGGTCCCAGCCACGAAGAGAAAGAGAAACAAAAGTTCTCTTTCTTGTCCCTCCACGACCGATACCTTTCGATCAATCGCACATGTCAGTCTAATCATAATAATTCACACCAGGACAGGCTCACAATAGTTCAATTCCCCGTGCCCGGGGCCCATATCCGTAACGCTTTGCTAGCCCTAATCCTTCCTTTCTCACTTTGGGAATTCCCGGACTTTAGAGTAATTCCGGTGAACCTTGAAACCATCGACTGAGGCTTAGTTGTTGGTTTGTTGTGGTGCCTCTCCAATATCAGTTCCCACCACCTCACTTGACAAGGTGAGTTAGCCCTCTAAGATCTGTAGATCACGGCTCTTCCAGCGATGTTTACTCCCACTTCCAATTTCTGTTATCCCCCGGTGCTGCGTGCTTTGCAGAGCTCGCATAGCATATCAAGCACGAGCTCCTTCCACGGCTGTCCCTTCCCATCTCTCCCTCCTTCTATAATCGTTGTCCCCACCAGGGTTGCTGTGCAAGAGAAGGTTTTCCTGACGTTGGCAAGATTCCTTGGCGAGTAACCCAACTCTCCGGAACCGCCGCATGCATACGAATACATACACCCGCTTGAAAATTTGCCAACCATACGATCAGGCGGTCACCCGTGTACAGTACAGGCTGTTTAGGGTAAGCGGGCCAACTTGACCGAATGCCAAGGTTTGAAAATTTACCTCCAGACATAAGTTTTGAGGGCCCCCCGCGAGATCTCAGCACACCTGGGTATGATATGTTACCTCCCTAGGAGGCGCGGGCCCTAACCAGTGACTAGTTGCTATTGTAACACTCTACTCGTAGAATTAGGCGAATTGACATTAGTTTTTGTGTTACACGTACTGTACTCGAGTACGAGTATAGTATAGTATAGTATCTATATAGTTCACCTAAAAAACAGACAAGGAGTGACCGGAGAGGATCTCTTTGCTTGCCAAGAATTATTCAGACAGGAGGGGTTAAGCTCGAGAAAATTACAAGTATAGTACGAGTAAGGTCAATATCCTAAAAACTCGCCACCGGATTTTGCATGGAAACAACTGGCACTGTGTCAGCTAACTATGGGTCTATGTTGATAGGTTAAGAGAGAATTGCAAGAACGAGGGAGCGCCGCAGAAATTGATGAATGGACCAGAGAAATACATGGAACATCATCTTTTCCCACGAGAACTTGAAAACTGGTTTAAAACATTAGAACATTCTATTTTATAAGCTAGTTTTGTGGTTAAAATCTTTAAAAAATGTACCATGGACAAGCTTTCCTTAAAACACACAGCTTGTAAGGTTGGTAGCATTTGGCAATATAGGTTATTTGAATGTTAAAAATTTCAAGCATTATAAATTTGAAATCCTGATTGAGATACTGGGAATACTGTATTACTTACCATATTTGAAAGATTTTTGGGTGACTTTTGTAGCATATTTTCTCTGCTCTTGTTTAGAGTATTTGCTATAAAAATAGCCATGTTTTCTTATAGTTTAAAAGTTTCTGATTGTATTTTATTCTATATATCTCATAAAGACCAAGTTTTTATACTTAAATACAATTTAGAGAAGATTGTAAAGTATATTTTATAGGAGTTTACCTTATAAAAGTTTATCCTCTAAATAGGATATAAGGGAGTGAAGTTAAAAGAGTAAATTAGAGATTTGTAGAACATAATATAACTCTTCTTTTTCAATAGTGGTATTATAACTGAATCCACATATTATATTACAGTAAATCTTAGTCTTTTTTTTAGCTACTTTCTACTGTTGTACTAATTTTATACTATTAGTCATGATAAAGATAATTACAAGTGTAATTCTGATTTCTAAGCAGTATTGACCCAACAATCCTCTTGTAGAACTTATAATTAGTTATAATAAAATTATTATAGAAATACTAGAGGTTTTTGTTTCTATTTTGTGCCAGTGGACTGTATTCAAAACACTAGTAAGCAGTTATTCTATAAATAACAGATATATATAGTGCTGAAAATACCTTAGCTTAATAAAAACAATTCTTTAAGATAGTATAGTTGAGGAATAACATATGAAATTTTCTGTTTTATTGGGAACTTTTATATATATATATGTTCCATCTCACCAATCAAGAAGATTACTTGGTGAAGAGGATATGCTCTTTACCAAGAAGGTCACTTTGTACAGGAGATATGCTATCAGCCAAGTAATGGCTCCAGTTATTCCTCTAACAAGTTTGTTTTAGAATCTTAGTCAAACAGATCACCTAAATAGCATACCTCTATTCTACTAGTTAGATGGAACCAAATAACAATTTCTGGAGTTCCTTTATAGAACAAACCTTTCCACAATTTACCCAATAGCTAAATTTATCATATTACAAAAACCATGTATGTATCATATGTAAATATAATAAGAGTGTTTTTATACAATAGAAACTAATAGTTTTGGAGCAATAATAATTGTTTAACTAAGAGAAATAGACCCGTTAACTCAACTACTAGTTTATTTTCACAAATGCAAAGTCTACTCCTAGTACTAAGTAACTATATCAGTATGATCAGAGACACAATACACTTACCTACTACATCATCAAAGATGGTATACTATTTTGAAAGTCAGCTATGATGGATAGTCTACCTACTTTGAGCAATGAGGTTATTCAACCAGATGATATTTGTTATAAAATACAAAGTGTTCAAAACTAGCTTGAATATCCAGGAATGAGTAAATTTTCTATCGCTGTATGTGACTACGATTATAGAATAATACAGACTGAGGATAACTGTCTGTTTAAATATTATCAAACCTGTCATCTCAGCTGTCAAAATCAATCCTGGATATTTCTTGAATGTATTCATTTTAATCATACTCTTCAGTAAATTTAGATTCATCTGGTTGAGATAAGACAATTGATTCTTCATATCTATGATGCTAGTATACATGGAACAAGATTCAATGGCCAGTAATAGGAGTTTGATAGTGGTAATCTATCTTCTTTCATAACCAAAACAGAATTAGTATTAATTCAAAAAACAGTCATCTGAGATTGATACTAATACTTAATCAATTTCTAGTTACTAAGTAAGTTAATTTTCTAACCAGGCTTGGATAATTAACATAGGTGAAATAAATTCCAATGATGGTATAAGTAGGTAGTAGGATTAATAGTAGACTTATTAAATAATAAGATAGGAGGCTGTAGGAAGCTGCTAGCATATATAAATAGCAGAGGTTTGATTAAAAAGGATGGTATAATAATATTATATAAAATTACACCAATTCCTACACCTATTTGTACTTAATACAAATTCGAGCAAATTTACTTAATCAGTGAGATAAGACAAACCTTTTATTGTCAGCAGCATATCTCATCAAGCAAGTGGTCTACTTTATGAATAGCACATATCCTTGCTCAATAGCATATGCTCTTCACCAAATAATCTTCTTGGTTGATGAGATGGAATATATATAATATCCTACTTAACATATTTTACAAGTAATATTCCTTAATAGTGTCATATCAAATAGAGGAACAAAGTAAACTATAAATTAAAATCATATGAATAATAGTAACCTAGTAGGCAACAAAAGCAATTCACATAAGATATGTTAAAAATGAAAGAGATTTTAGTTATAGTTTTTCTTTCTAATTTATTGGTAGTTATTTAAAATATGATTTTTTTCTTTTTTCTTTCCCAGCTTATAAAAGAAGCAAGAGAAAATCTAATACTACAAGGAAAGTAATTAATATATGTAAAATTTAAAGTTAATAAATAAGAGGCCGGAAGAAACAAGTTGTTGCGGTTGCTGCTATAAAGGTTTACCATTGTGATAAAACAGAAGGAGGAACAGACAGGAATACTCGTCCCTTGTAAGAAGTACAGTCGCACCCCACTACCCGGACCGCGCTGGACCGGATACCCCGTTGTCCCGTATGAAGTTCCCTGAATTCTGAATTTTTTTGTACCAAGGTTCAACTTCTTGTCCCGGATAACCCTCTGTCCCGGACAGATTCTTCGGATTTTGGCCATCCGGGACAACGAGGCGCGACTGTACCCGGAAACAAGGATTGAGGAAACATATACAAGTAGTAAAATGCCTGTGCGTGTCCAAGCGCCCATGCAAAATATCACCCCCCCTGTTTCCGGGCACTTACGGGGGAGGAGTACGGGTACAGCGACCAACCTTACCAAAATTGATGTTTGCCACTAGCTTTTTTGTGTATCGTTCGCAGTCACCTTCTGTTTGTCGCCCCCCCCCCCCCTACTGCGTTACCAGTGCTACCGGTAGTAGAGAGACGTAAATGTGCATCCTAATTTTACATCCCTATTCGACTAGTTCCAGTTTTGACTCAGCTCAAGGCATTATCTTTGTCAGATGCGACATTATCCTGTCATACTCTGTACTGACAAGCCAATTTACCCCTCAGATCAAAAACGGCAATGACGGCTTCTATATCCCCTCTAATATATCTTATGTAGTTAGCATATGTCCTTGACTTCTCTTCCGCAACAAGCGATACAATAACAGCAAGGAAAGTTCCCCCCGTGCACAGTGCATACTCTAGAACCCTGGAAGAAGGAGTGGCCTAGTTCGTCCAATCTGCCTCTGTTTGGTTGAGGACAGGGGAGGAGGGAAGAGCCCTTACCCGTTACAAGGAAAGCCACGATATTTATATTATAAGTAAAACTCCCTTAACCCGTTTCCCACCACCGTCAATCGCTGGTAGATTTGTTTACCCATTGGAATCATTGAATGGGAAGATGAGAAAGGAAACAAGAAACCAACCCCAGTTACCTCAGCCCCCAAGCCGGGGCGGACGAGCAGTGCGTAGGGAGCGAAAACAAACATCTGGCCACCAAGACCCCTCAAGGCTAGTAAAATATCATTCCCAGAGAATAAAAGAAAGGCCCAGTGTTGAGACTCACCCCATTACGAAACCTTAACGACGAAGGCCAGAAAATCAATAGTCCCGGAGGAAACTATTCTCCCGCCGGCAGGCTAAGTATTTCACTGTATGACACCCCACTCCAAGACGTGCACTGCCCATCCTTGCGACAACAATTCGCTATATATCCCCCAAGCGGGTTAGAGCAAATCGTCGCTCTCAAGATCGCCAGCCATTACCGCTGCCTAAACGAAGGGGGAAACCCTTTTCGGGCATCGATCGATGATGCCATGGTTGGGAGAAGCCCTATGAGTACTGTTAGGATGCACGGTCACCCCGTCTTTCTACCGTTTGGAATTTTTGTATGATGGTTTGCTCCTAGTTGAGTGAACGGGGTGGGTGGGTGGGGGACTGTGCCGCAAGTCCGTTCTGCAGATATGCGGCTGCCCATTATATAGACCGGCATACCGTCCGGTGAGTGACAGCTATCGAGTGAGGGAGAGACGCCGGGGTTTTGGTTCGGGCAGGTGGGGAAAAATTTGGGATTTCTTTACTGTATCTTATTCGGGAGAAAATGAGGTGTTTTTCTACTTTAATTTGAGGTGGAAAGGATGCTAGGGCTGGAAGTCGTGGTTTTGGCTCCGGGTGGGAGTCCGGTGTAGATCTGTGCAAAGTACTCGTAACGTACACGAGTAGTGACGTTTGTAAAATGGACTACCATTGCATACGGACTAAAATTTCTGAGGTTCTAGCCAGTTTTTTGGCTGTATGCAATGGCAGTCCGTTTTAGAAAGGTCACGACATTACTAGCGCATGCACCAGGCGACAAGTACGTACCCGTCAGGGTTTAAGGAAATATATGATAAAATAACTGCATAATATCTATGCCCCCATACTCGGGTATGGACGTGGGAGACTAGTTGGCTGGGGATTCTAGAGGCTTAGCTGCTCTACCCTCATGGGAAATAAAAGAATGAATTTGGGAGGGAAATTGCTCAAACAAGCAAGAAGCTTTGGCACCTCTTATCCCTAGCTATCAGGTCACCCACGTCCATACCCGAGTACAAAATATACCCCCCCGTTTTCGGGTACTTATGGCTAGGAGCGAGTACGGTATGATGCTATACTCGCACCAGTACCAGCACTTAAATGCAGTTAGGGTTTAGTGATCAACGGGAGTTCACCTCTGCAAGGCCAGCCAGCGATGATAGACAGACCCCCCCTGTATCATAGTGGATATTGAATCCTCTTCGCACCTTGTTGTAAATTAAGCCGACTTGCTTCATTGATGAGAGCTTTGTTTGATAACTACAACTTAAAGCTGGCTCATGGAAACAAGTGAATATCATATAGCAGGCAACCTCCTTGGCCAAGGATAAGTGACTCGAGTACAGTACACGTGTCTCCGATCTAAGAATTGGCACCTCTTTTGGAATATTCTCCGCGGTCCTATGGAAGGCCATTCCGGTAGTAGTCGAATCCCTATCTGTACCATATTCGTGTCTTAATAATCTGGTTAGCGGTAGATATCATTCGTTTGTCATCACTACGGTACCAAAACGAGGTACCCAGCTTTCGGTTTCACCTTGCGAGTCTACCGGCACTGGTAGTAATCAGCCCGTAATAGTTAGTCCGATCTCCGATCAGATAATGTAACCAATTCACCTTCGCATTCCAATCCCATACCTTGCCTCCCGGCTCCTCCCCAACAAGGCGAATCCCCACGATAGAAACAACCCTGAATAAAAATGACCCAAACCCTGAAAATGAACCTCCATTCAAACCATTATCCCTACGATACTAAACCTCGAGCAGAGACACTGGGCCCCCGTGGTCCATACGTTGTATCATAGATCACATGAGCCGAAGTTGTTCCGAACAACCCACTTAGGCAGCCCAGCGGAGGGGCACTCACAAACGCTCAGTCGGGTATCAAAATCCTACTAGAGTATTTCTACATTATTTCGTCTCACCTAGAGCCATCATCGCACTACTCACCAGTCAATGGTACACATGATAGCAGATATTTGATGATATCACACTAGAATCATGAAGAGGTCCCTTTGCGGCAGCTTAGGCTGGGAAAAGTAACCAACGGGTTTCAAGTTGAATGATCGCTATCAGCAAAACGGTTTTTTTCATCTGAAGCTCATATAAGTACAGCTAGACACCTGGTGCATTGATCTATAATTATAATTTCCGGAAACATGAACCAGAAGATCTTGATCTTTTGATTTGAAGTTGGAGCATTTTGTATGGGGGCATCAAGTGATTGCCGCCTCCAAATCGTAGGTAGAAACAGGCTTAGTCACATATTTTCAGTTTTGCACATTTTTGTCGTTAAAGATGAGCTTTGTGAGTTTCGTGACCCCTGCAAGAAAAAGATCGCTGGTTTCATTTGCTATGTGGACACTTTGGCGCCAAGGCTGCACAAGCTCAAAAGCACCTTGACACCAAGGTGTCCGCGTAGTAAATAAAATGGTGAGTAATCAAGTACTGTACTCAAGTCGCCCGATTGAAGTCGCATTTCCTATGGCGGTATAATTCATCTTGGCGTGATAACGAGGGTGTTTTGTGAGCGGAATTCAAAGTACCAGATACAAGTTCCATGAAGCACAATGAAGATATCTTTAGGCATGTGAGATGAACCGGATGCATGAGAAAGAGCTAACACAGCAGTTGTCCCTTATGTCCATATTCCCTACTTCCCGATCTGCCTATATGGAAGGCCCCCATGTCAATGAAGTGCTAAAACCCCTACTCGCATCAGAAGTGGAACTTTTGGGACTAAAAGGCTCTAGCATGACCTTGCCGCATCTCGTGTCCAGTGCTATTGTGTAGAGATGGTATTTATCTTCAATTTGGTGTACCCTTGGTGCTGTTCAGGGAGGTATTGGTCAGTGAACACGCGGAATAAAATTATTATTCGTTGAAGGTGTAATTTTACTGAACTCCCTTAGGCTCAGATGTGATGAGACAGCACTTATATCCAAGCGCCCGAAAAATCGGATATAGCATAAGGTTTCACTGGAGGATGCGAAAACCGAGGCCAAATGGCGTTCTTGGTGGTGGGGGTAGAAGGCCCGGCTTTTGAGAGACGTACACGTGGGCATAGCTCTTGATATGAGATGGCTTATTTAACCCTTATTTCTTTCAATCAGTGCGCAATCTCGCATATCGGGGCTAAATGAGGGAAATACGTGGAGTGCGTATTATGCTGTTCTCTGGGAGAATACCGGAAATAATAGGGAGACCTGGGAAAGCTTTTCCGGGATTTCTAGCACTGTGGGTTTGCGGGTATTTTGCAAGGTTGCTTCCCCTTACCCAAGATGGCGAGCCTTGTGTGATTCCTTGTTCGCAGAAGGGTAGTGTTCTGCCAGGCTCTATAGTCGGTTTTGAAGGCATAAGTGGTAAAGCGATGCCTCTGTTTCTTACTCCCGGCTAGAAACCTGGTGCGATCTATTAGAGTAGGATAAGGTAGGCTTTCAGGGCCAGGCTACATTTATTTAGTATGATATGATACCCCTAAATCACAAAAAATTCCCGCCTTATCACTACACAAGCACCATGGGACGTCTTTAATAGCTTCGACACAAAACATCTTTTAATCCTAAGAAACGGCAACTAACTTACTGCAGAGACGGAGTAAGGGGGGTCGAAAATATCACTGCAAATATCCCCCTTTGGCTTTGATGACCATCAGAGTATCCCTTGGCCTCTCTCAAAGAGTCAAATTTTATGCTAGAACAATATTGGTTTTGTCATTGCCGGGAACATTACTCGAGTACGCCCGACAAGAGCGTTGAGTTATCAGAACACTGAGGGGACTGAAAATCCGATTCTATAATCGAGTTTAGCTAAGTATTGCCAAATCTAGCCATAGTGTAAGGGGTTACGAATTAGACTATTTTAGAGATACCAAGGGAAACTTAGCTTAAGCTACCGATATCCGGCCGAGTACCCAATATTATACTACAGTATCACAGTATCATTGCTCTCTCATGCGATACTCTTTAAACGAAATGTTAATTATGGTATAAAAGAATGAATGAATAGTGGATAAATAACATAACGAAGCACTCCAATGGTCACCTGGTAGCGTCCTCCCTTCCCAGCACCGCCCAGATCCCACTAGGGGGTTTACGATAATCTGCTGGCTTCTCGGAGACTCCTCCACACAGTCCTCTTAGAATATACGTAGACAAACAGTTCATGGCACCGGCCGGCCCAGACAACAGCACCTGGCCCTAGCCAACTTGATGACTCTAATGACCCATTCTCTGTCAGCAGAATGTAAACAGACCTCACTAGAATCCAGGACATTTGTAGTGGGGAAAGCTGGCACACGCCTCAAACCTTAGCATGTCTGCGGTAGGCCAGGTTCACCTGTTGGAATGCCTATCGGGCATGCGGTTATGGAGATGTGAGGATATGTGGTTTAGGTTGATGCTTGTTGGGATTGTGCATCGTTAGGTTTTGTGGATTCTTTCACCCTTCTTGTCCTATAGTTTTTTCCTGAGTCCTGCCCCTATTTTCGGAGTTGTCACTTCATCAACAATGTTCCTTGGGCCTATTCATGCTTCTTCATAGATAATCACTCGTTTTGGATACCATTTCTTTGTTGATGCAACAAAAACATCTCGCCGAAGACGAGAAGCCGAACCCCGAGATTAGCTGTTTCTACCACACGAATTCCAAAAGGGAGTCTCGATATGCATCAACCCTGAAATACAGTCTGTACGTGCAGCACACCGTATCATAGGACAGTATGTATGCGAAACCCCAATTAGCATGATCGCGCTCTTCAAAGTGACAATGCTAACGAATCCTTGGAATCTCAAATTACTAATTCCTATGGGTACTTACTCCCACATTCGCCTATTCCTCCCCCGCAGCGGCCTCCAGTTTAAACACCATTCAGAAACGATCTGAACTGCGAGTGCCGTTCCATGAGTTTTTCCTTTTCTAGGCTTGATATCACCCTGAATTTCAAGAGTCCTCAAGAGGCTAATCATTCCATATTTGGAGACTTTACACGATTCCTAGTGGGAAAGGCTGGAGCAGATAGATACCTGAGATAGGGAGAGACCGTAGTGCATATCTCACCAGACTGCCCCAAGGAATTGAATACAAACGAGATTGGTGTACCATCTTGTCCCCACGACGTGCGCCATCCTGGATATAGAGAGTGTTGATGGGTTCAGTTACTTCAAAAAGACCAAAAAAGTGCTGCGTATCGTATGCATTTGATATTAGATTTTCCACGATTAGGCGATCAATGGGTTTCATAGAGCTTCGCCCAGACTAACGGGATGTGCACACGTTGGAACAACTAGTGCGTATCATAGTAAAGATCACATAATGAACCACCTTTTGATCCCCGTGGGTCAGTTCTATGCTTAACCCAGAGCAGATGGTTTTTATCATTGTTAAAAGGAGGGCCTGGCTGTAATACTCTACACAAAAAGTAGCCATTTTCAGGGGCTCAGAGTTGGCACTACCTAGATAAGCGATTTTGAGTAGTTGTAAGGGTCATGAAAACAACTAGTTCTTTCCAGAGTGGAAGAATGAAGCCTGGAAATTCATAACCCATGACGTTTTATGTCACTGGTATGGTGCGGTAAGACCTACGAGTAGCATGAGACTTTTTACTCCACGGTGGTGAGATGGGAAAAGTGTGGTATGATACTCAACAAGCAGCTTTGGTCTTGGTTGTCGGTAATTTCCCAATCCCATGAACCTTCAACTAAATGTCCTTCGTAGCTGCTCTCTACTCGAGTGTACGCTTCCGGATTTGGGTCGACCTAAAAATGAAGTACCGAGTTGGGGACGAGAAATGGTCTGTAAAGGAGAGTCGGTTCTGGCGAGTTTTTCGCCCTAGTATGATATTTTTGGTATGATATCGTGAAAAAAAAAAAGGAGCTGTTGGGAATGCCCAATTGAAGCACTTATAATAGTACGCTAATAATTATAATAGCATCTCATTGTGATAAGATCCTGACCTAACAAATTTCTACGCCTGATACCATGCCAAAGTTCAGTTTCAAAAGTTCAGAGTTCTCGCTATCCCGTAAATGGTTGTCGAGTGATATTCAAAGCATGCCGCTTTGTCTATAGTACATTCTTCCAAACCGGTACTGGCTAATCTGTGGCCGTTTCTAAAATAAGCTCTGGCTATTGGTGTGTTAGTGCCCAGACCAGGCCGATGTACCTTATTAAGAGTAGCGGTGCTAGACCCCATCGGCGGGTCGGTTCGGGCGGTAGAAACCAAATCAATGATGTTATTCATGGGTAATGACTCCGCCAGAAATTCCCTATCCCGTTCATTGATAAACCCATCTAATCGAGTGCACACCTTGGCTTGTATCTACGAGTAAATGGTGAAATGTGGCCAAACGATCGAATGTGACTACTCGGGCTCCTATAAACTGCACATAAACTACAGGCTCTCAACTTCCACACAGTCGTAGGAAAAAAAAACTTTTCCCACAATACCAATTTCGAACAGGAATATTTACTTGCGAATACCTGGCTGGACAGAGCATCGCTCAGCGGGTTGAGAGCTCTTGTTACAATAACCCACTTACGTTGTAAGCTTTTCTTACTCCCCTCTGGCAAACTTAACATTGCAAAAGCAATTCGTTCCCTCCAGCACGCTAACCCTTGAGAAAGCCCGCCCAGGTTCAGAAAGGATGGATCCTCTCCCGACGGACGGAGAGATATTAGCTCTCCAGAAACTGGCCGCGCGAAACGAGAAGAAGGTCGAACGCCTAGGCATGAAACTCTACGAACTAGAATCAAAAGGCCTATCCAGAGAGCAAGCAGACAGGAAAATTGTGCGATACTTGATGAAAGCGACCGAGTTTGTGGAGGCAGTCAACGAAAGAGTAGAAATGGCATGCGCAGGAAAGCTCCCTGCCCAAGCAACCGTCCAATCAGTCCAGCAAATGGTAAACTCGATAGATGCTTGTGTGCGCCGGGTAGACGGCCAGCTTTACCTCCTGCATACCTCGCGGCCATTCAGCCCCCTTCTTGAAGAAATATTGGGCGTTATGAGCTCCCTATTGCCCTCGGAGGGAGAATCCAATGGAGTTAGGAACGCTACTGGGTCTCAGGCGGGATTTATGGATAGGCTGTGTAGATCCATCCGTTTTCTTGTGTGAGGCGAGCGGCACGGGGAGCTGTGTTTCATGCTGGGACTTTAGGCAATCATTTTGATATCTTGTCTCGGGCAGTTCTCGATCCCGTGACCTTAGTGTAGACTCAGAATACGAGAAACGACTCTGAGGTTTATTCTTGTATCACAGAGCAAAACTTTTCATTTGTGGAATTTTATTATGCACTGAGGGTCACTGTACTGGTATATAGACAAGCCACATTTTTGCCGATCCTCCGTTCAAATATCCACTAAGTTAGTAGTAAATTCCAACAAATATTTTGGAGTTGAAGGAAGTAGGTGTGTTGTGGTTGATCATACAGATAATAAGTACATGGCATATCGTTCCAAGTTACCATAGTTTACGGAGAAGGCACTCCAGGTATGTGTTCCCCTTATTATGGAAGTGTGTAAGAGAATAGGTGGATACTTGGAGGCGAAGAGATATGTCTTGCGATCCTTAGAGGGGTCAAGAGAGTTTCACTTTGTTTTATATATATACTGTCTTTACCGTTAGTTTAGAACTTGCGGATAAGATTATTACCATAAGTTACGTTTCCCACACACCCTCTGCGGCTGCGCCATTTATCATTTACATCAAGAAAATGAATTGAAGACTCGTGCGTGATTGACGGTAGGCAATTTCTTAGAAGAAAGGAGTGTGTCATCTGACCATATAGGGTGCCTACCTACTTAGAGGTTATTTTAATAATTTCCCGCTCATGCATTTGTCGTGATTAAAGGAGAACCCAAGCAGCACACGAGCCAGGTGAGACAGAAATTATCGTTCTCACCGACCCACCATAAGGGAACCGGAAGTTGGCTGGATGAGGATGTGATCAGCTGGAGCGGGCCAAAAAAGAAGAAATCCGGAAGTCCCAATTGACGTACAGCACAGGGAGGAATTCAGAAAAGAAGATACTCCTAACAGCACAGCACAATTTGTTCGATACACCCACTTTTGTGTTTAATCGGGGCCCGACCCTGTCAAAATTCACATACGAATAGATCCAATCCCGCTCCTAAACCACTTCCTGGCCGAATTCATTGCTGTTCGCCTTTAGAGCTTCTATCTTTTCTCCAATGACAAATCATGAGAAAGCCATTAAACACTGCCGCAATTTACCTCTTTATTACAAAACCATAACTACCCAAAACGAGCTTCCAACATTGTACAAGTAGAATCTCGAACAATTGGACCGCGTGCTAGGCATGATAGTCCAAAATTATCACATGTGGAAAGGGGGTTGGGGCAAGGCGGGGGAGTTGTTGGGCCTCTCTGGAATGTAAAAAGAATAACAGAATCCGGCGTCAACCAGAACGACATAGCACTGCACATTGCTAGGGGGTTGGCGAGGGTCGGCCGTACTTCCAGAGGGTGATGTGTCCATTGAGATTAGCCCAACTGAGAATTACAAATATCGAGTGAGATTGAATGAGAATAATTTTGTATGCGGGAGGCAGTTCCAAGTATATGTCTTAAACATATTACAGAAGTGGGGATTATATGTAGGCTGAAATAATTTGGGAGGAGTAAGGTATATATCTAGTGGTTGTGATTACCAGCTATTTATAATACTAGCATAAAGTCAATTTATAAACTCTCTTGGGATTTTATTTATTTATTGTATACTACTCAATTATAATAATATTGCTAAGGTTATTGTAATAGTAAAAGATGGTCAGATAAAATGAAATCTACTAATATTAATTTAATCAATGAATTGAGTTATTCAAATTATTATGATATTGTTAATAATTCCCACAATTACATCATATTGTTAGCAGTATATACAGGTAGCTATCTTCATAGGTGTTCGGGGTTGTGTATAGGGTTGAAGCGTGGTGTAGGCAAGCTTGGCATGTATGTATTTCGCCTTAAGTAGCCGGTCGTAGCTAGGAAATACATCAAGCCATTCCATCCACGAACACACACACCTACACATATCTCCTGACATAGTTGTAACACTTTGTGAAATCCATTGGCATTCTTAAGAGTAGTTCCTAAGAGTTCAAAACTCTTCTAATTATTGAGAAATAGATGTGAATGTATTGGTTTTTTGTGTTAAATTGTTGAATATTCAATAGTATATCCTCATGCAAAAACATCCCATTAATTACAGCCTATTTCACAGATATCACATCTTTGAAGTCAAGTAATCTCCTGAGCAGTATATGAATCAACTTCATTATACTTCCCCGGTCGTGTCAAAGGTTCCATCGTATATATCCTGTAAACAGGATCTGGTCAGACAGATAGCGGTGATATATATAGTAATATTCTGTTAGGCAGAGACAACCTGTATAGACTTAGAGTTGTCTAGGCCAATCAAAATTTGTTTCTGTAGACAGAGATTTGCCAAGGAAAGCTTGGAAGCAACTTATTTCGTTTATGACCACTAAGAGTGCAATAAAGTAGAGTAGAATTGTAAGAACAATATTATATTGTTAAGGTCTCTTCTCTATTACTTGATGATGTCTAAAGCTTAGAAGGCACTTTAATATTTATATCCTGTGTCTGAGTGTTCGCAGACTATAGATACATCTATCTATCATACAAATTATATACCTCTCTGATTTAAACTCACAATGTCAGGTATTCCTTTAAGGTGCAAATGTTAGGAGTACCTAATTCTGATAGCCTAGGAATACCTTAAGTAAGGTAACTATATCCAAGATCGGAATTCTCAGTCTCTAACACCTCCCTCTGGCCCCCTTATGGGGCCCACACATTATCATACACATCAACCTTAGTTGTATCCTGTGACTATATGGTCATCAAATTGAAGGTCTCAGAAAACCATCATACATGTCATTGTCATCCATCCAACCGAAAGATGTTCGCAGGATATATAGGGGGAGACCTCTGGCAAGACCTGGAAAGTAAAATAGAGTCAATCCGTCAACTACTCAGAGAGTTACTAGGCCTCAAAGATGTAACATCTTGATTATAGGCCATAAGTAACAAGACGTCTGCGCACATGGTTATGATGCTGAATGTTAGGAGGTTCAAGACAAAGAACCAATATATTTGCATCCATCCTTTGATAATTAGAAGAGTCTAAGACTCCTAGGAGGCATTACTGATGAAGGTAATAGGTCCTACACAGCATTACAACTATGTTAGGAGTAGTGTTGCGGTTGGAGAAATTATCGCCAATACCAGTCAACAACTCACCCCTATTACATAGGACAATCAGGAGTTGCTGACCATGGAATTATGAGCATGTTCGACAGAACGGCTCCACCTCTATAGGGAGGAGGTTATCTGAACAAATTCCACTAGCTAGTTGTTAAACTATCACAACTAGAAGTCTTTAACTTTGGTACATATACAAATACAACTCCGTATTGATACTGTTAGGCATATAAGATCTAGCATAGTGGTAATGTCACATAACTGACTATAGAGGTCAAGTGACTCAAAGGATAATTGTGGCAAAGCTATATAGGAATTAAAATAATAATTTCTAATTCATAACTCCCTGACCACAAACCATACAGACTACTCACAATAGAGATTAGTCAACCGAGAGATTTTCTATCAATAAGAGAGAAGATATTCGGCACTCTCAAGATACTTCAGAAACCACCAATACCCGTTCAAGATTAGGTGTATATCAGATAGCTCTACTAGTAATAAGAGTTCCTCTTCGAGACAGAAGGTCCGAGGGGAACTATACTTAAATTAGAAGACTGGTGATGCATGAGCCTTTCTATATTGCCAGCGTATCAAGACTCATACAAGCATATAATATCTATGCACCACTTCCTGACAAACAATATAGCTAGTTCTTGATCAGAAGGGACTATTGGAATAATAGCAATTCAGACTACATTTACATACTTAGTCCGCTTAAGCCTAGGGATCATGAAAAGATCATTATGAGATACGATGCTATCCCTCAAGATTAATATCTCATCTCATTTAAGGTTGAAGTGGTGTGCGAACTTTCAGGGTCAGATGGAATTTGTACAGTCGTGTCCGGAAAGTCTTCATACCCTTGCATAGCAACGCATCACCACCCCCTCACCTCAACAACCCCCCTCACCATGACCCCACCACATACCCTCAGAGCTAGAGAAGACCTCAATAAAGAAATCTATACCCTGTATAAACATACTGATATGGGATATTATAAAATTTCTAAGACTTTAGGCATCTCCAAGCAAACTGTTCAGTCTGTGGTCAAAAGAGCCAAATCCAGGGGTGGAAACACCCATGATGCAAAAAGAACTGGCAGACCAACCAAGATTACCGACACAAATAGGAAGATAGTGGAGTCTATTATCGATGCCGAGCCTCATTTAGCATTACGCGACATTACCAAAAAAGCGAATATTGGTCTTGGAAAGACCACTGTGGATAAGATCATCTCAGAGGCTGGTTTTAAACTTCTGATACCCAGAAAGAAACCTTTTTGGAGAAAAGGACAAAAGGAGAAGAGAAAGGAGTTTGCTAGGAAGAGGAGGAACTGGAAAGGGGCATGGAATTGGGTTGTTTTTGTGGATGAAGCAACTATTGTTTATGATCCAAATCCAACTGGTAGAAAGGTCAGAGTTAGACCTGGTGAAGAGTTGGAAGAAAAAAACTTGAAGCCTAGCTTTAAGTCTGGGAGGACTAGTATTGGGGTCTATGCTGCAATCATGAAGGGTGGCAGGACTGAGTTAATTCTTGTGAGAAAGAGGGGGGAGGAGGAAAGGACCAGCAAAAGAGACAGACTTGGCCTCAATTCCCACCAATATGCAACTGAAATCCACCAGCCACACCTCATCCCTTTTATAGAAGGTCTGGATAGACCCTCTGAAAACATCTACCTAGCTGCAGACAATGCCTCCTGGCATGCTGGTGAGGAAAATCGAAAATTGGAGGCAGAGTGTGGTTACAAAAAACTCCCTTGGCCACCCAACTCACCAGATTTCAATCCAATTGAGAATACTTGGGCACTACTCAAAAGAGCCCTTACCAAGAGATTCTCCAGACTGGAAAGAAGGCCTCACAGTGCTGCTGAACTGTTTGAAGCAGCAAAGGAGGAGTGGGATTTAATTCCCCAAGAGAAGTTGGATGGATGGGTGGATAGGATGCCAGAGAGAATGCAAGCTGTACTGGATGCAGATGGAGGTCATACAAAATGGTAAAAATGTTTTTTTATTATCTATTAGCTATACTATCATGATTCTTTCAATTGAGTTTTTTACATTTTTTTTGAATTTCTTATGGTTGGGGGTGGTGGTATCGCCGTTGCCATGCGAGGGTATGAGGACTTTCCAGACACAACTATACTTATTAGAAACTAAAGTTAAAAGCTCCTCGGTACAAGTTAGTATCATATATGGATACTAAGTACCAGTAGATTAGTATAGATAGGTTTAAGGTCTCTGGGTTAGTTAGAGAAAGCAAGTAACGAAGAAGAGCCCTTAACAATATAATAAGTGTAACAAATACGAATCTTTCAAGTTACCTTTTAATTTTTTATTACTTTATGAGTCTTCCTAGACAATCTCTGTTCTTAACATTCAGGCCCTAGGCCAACCGATAAGATTGCTCACAGCTACCGCCTAACAGATACTGATTCTCTCGACAATGGAAAAAATAGGGTTGGAGCCAACTTAGTTCTGTTGAAATTTCTTTCCTATGTTATGTTTCAATATATTTAATGATAAACATTGTATTTTCACTTACTTGGTTATGTTTCGGTTAATACCTGTACACTGCGGACATTACTACAGCTGGGTCATATTTACGATTAATCTCATAAATATTTCATTGAATACGGACAGGAAACTTATGCGTTATTTTCTTCTTTGGTTACAGGATAAATGGGGATTTTCTTTATCTTTTATGCATGTTTATGCATGGTGATTACATATTAGATTTGTGATATTTCCTTAATATTTCTTGTACACCATCTTAGATTTATGCGTATTTTTGGGATTTTTCTTGGCAGGTTTTCAGGGTCAAACCGGTTTGCACTTATGCTTCTCTAGCGAGAAACACGTTCTTGCTTATGTTTTTCCTGATTATATTTCTTTTACTACGAGCTGGCGCACTTCTATATATAGGGGCTACCGCCCACACACCTCGCTTAGAAGAAGTAAGGAACAGAACCTCTACCAATCTACTTTCAAACCGTACCACTCCTCACAAAACGTGCCCGCGATATCCTCTTAATATTGTGTAGTTTATTTAAGATAGATATACGATCGTGTTAGGCGGAGACAACCAGTATAGACTTAAGGTTTTCTAGGCCTATTGGGATTCTTTCGTGTGGACGGAGATTTGTCTAGGATGGCTCGGAAGCAACTCGTTTCATTTATAACTACTAAGAGCGCAAGAAAGTAGGATAGAATTGTAAGAACAATATTATATTGTTAAGGTCTCTTCTCCGTTGCTTGATGATGTCTAAAGCTTGGGAGGCACTTCAATATTTATATTCCCCGTCTGAGTATTCGCGGACTACATCTATCTAACATATAAAATATGTACCTCTTCAAATCTAATGTGCAATGTCGAGTTCTCCATGAAGGTGCAAACACTGAAAGACCCTGAAAACTATCACACTCTCTTCAGTAATTACTATTTCCTATCTGGAAGACATACTTGTTACCAGTAGTAATTAACCGATCCTCAGAGTCCTTAGACCTGTAGCCGAGTTCTCAAGTTGAACTATGTTGGCTCCAATAGTCCTTTTTGTCATCAAGAGGATCAGTCTTGATGTGAAGTTACCTTTGCATATATGCTGGAGTCGATGACTTCTAGTTGTAATAACTCAACAACTAACCAATGGAATTTATTCCTATGACTCTCCCTTTGTAGAAGAGAAGTCATTCTATTGAATACTCTGATAATCCCTCGGTCGGCAACTCCTGGTTATTCTATGTAAGGGGGTGGACCTTCGTGTTGTGTTGATCATAAATCCCACAACTGTGGTACACCTCATATCATAGTTGCAACACTCCTTGGAGCTCGTTGGCTTCTTTGGTAGTGTTTCCAGGAGCTCTAGACTCTTTCTAATCATTGGAGGGTGGGTGTGAATGCATTGGTTCGATGTCCCAAACCTTCTAACATTCACATCTCAACTTTGGGCGAAAACGTCCCGTTACTTACGGCCTATGTCAAAGATGTCACATCTTTGAAGCCTAGTAACTCCCTAAGTAGTTGATGGATTGACTTCGTTCCACTTCTCAGGTCTTGCCAGAGGTCCCCTCCCATATATCCGGTGAACAGCTTTCAGTTAGATGGACAGCAGCGATGTATATGGTACTATTCTGACAGCTTCAATTCTGTGACCATATAGTCACAGGACGCAACTAAAGTTGATGTGTATGATGACGCGCGGGCCCCGTAAGGAGGCCAGAGGGGGGTGTTGGAGACTGAGATTCTCGAACTCAGGTAAGGTTACCCTACCTAGGGTACTCCTAGGCTATCAGAATCGTGTACTCCTAACAGATCGCATCTCTAAAGTCATAATTGCGAACAAGTTCAACTTAAAAACTCGGCTACACGTCCAAAGACTCTGAGAATAGGATAGTTACTACCAGAGACAAATAAGTCTTCCAGAAATGAACTAGTAATTACTTGAGAGGGTGTAATAGTTTTAAGGGTCTCTTGGGGTTCACACCTTTAAGGAACACCTAATATGGTATGTAACGTGATCGTTAGGTGCTAACCAGGTTTCGATAGATGTATGATAGTCGACAGGTAGCCTGCTCTTCCAGAGAGGAGACGAGAGCTATATGAACTAAATCAGGCTTCAGAGGTGTAATGGGAAAACTAAAGAGTAACCATTCAACCATGTAACGTGTTCGCTAGGTGCTAATCACGTTTCGAGGTAAAGTACGATAGTTGACAGGTGGCCTGCTCTACCAGAGAGGAGGCGAGAGCTGTGTGAACTAAAGGAGGCTTCGGAGGTGTACTGGGGAAACTAAAGAGTAACCGTTCAACCAAGTATATTGAAATACTGTCTGTCGAAGTCTGTCCTTTCCATCGTGGAATAGGACGGTCTTTAAATACACAAATCAGTTCATGTCTAGCATGAACGAAATTAATCAAAGGTATCAAGCGATACTCTTTGGTAAAACAACCTAAGTAACAAGTAAGTATCAAAACGATACTTAAAACAAAACATAAAACAAACTAAGTATCAAAACGATACTTCAAACAAACCAAGTATCAAAGCGATACTTAAAACAAAACATAAAACAAACTAAGTATCAAAACGATACTTCAAACAAACCAAGTATCAAAGCGATACTTAAAACAGAACATAAAACAAACTAAGTATCAAAACGATACTTCAAACAAACCAAGTATCAAAGCGATACTTAAAACAAAACATAAAACAAAATCCTTAACCGAGTACCAGTACCGGTTACATTCCCCAAAACAAAACAACTGTTTAAACAAAATCAAGTTTCAATAGTCCTGAAAATTAGAGTCTTCAGAAGGCTCGAAAAACTCGCTTTCTGCTAACATCCAATTATCGGCATTGAGACACCAAACACAAGTAAAAGCCTTAATATAACAGCGGGACTCAAAGAAAGATAAATCACAATAGTCACGAATACCAGATTCACGGTCAGCTTCCACCCACGCTTCATTGCAATCAGGACAGTAGTCTACCCAAAGGATAGCGAAATAGTCTTCAGGTTGGATAACATCGCGGTTCAACAACAGTCCAACAAGCTGTTGTCGCTGCCTCACATTGATCTCCTCATAGTTTGACATCGTTAAGGTATTTGGATGGTGGCGATTCAGATGAAGTCATCAAGAGCCTGCTCCATGGTTTGGTTCTCTTCATCGCTGCTTTCAAAATCGGACTCAAAGTGTGGGGCCCAGAATCCATCTCGGGCCTCGAGTTCCTTATGCCATCGCTCTGTTTCCGGCACAGTTGGTGACCAGCACATGGTGATATAGTTGATGGTCAGTGGTAGGGAGTTGTCAGGCATGTTGGCTTCCCACCATTCATTCACCATCTCCATAGCGTGCTCCAGTCCTTCTAATGGTTCCCAGCTGTTCTCACTTATGGGGTATCCTTTCCATTTGACAAGGAACTGATCATTTCCATGTGTAACGAGACTCCACTGAGTACTATTACAAGTAGCCAAACCTACACCCATACCGGAGTCAAGAGACTACCGCGGTAGGGCTGGCAGTAGACTTAGGTCTACCAGGTGGAGGTACCGGTGGTTAGGTACCTCAGTCGGGCATGCTAGGCCATACCAAAGGTACATAGGTCCTAGTAATGGTTGGGGGTTACCCTACTCTGTAGGGTAACCCAAGTAGTCAATTTGGGAGTTACCCTGAATTACTCGACGGAGAGTCCAGGTAAAGTTACCCTGCCTTGGGCCACGGGTTACCCTGCTATGGAGTCAAGTTACCCTACCTTGAAAGTAACTTGTTACGCAGGACTTCGGGGGAAGTTACTAGATTGTTTGTCACGCGAAACTACATAGGGTGTTCGATTCTCAGGTTGTGCGGATCACTCCCGCACAACCAGTTGAGCTCCGAACAAGCTGTAACTTGGAGGTGTGGTTGCTAACACCCCCCTCTGGCCCCGTTATAAGTCCCTAGCGTCATGGGCTACAGCCTGAAGAGTTGCTGTAAGTCTAGCAGAAGTCTCCAAGTGGAGATGTTGCCGTAACTCCGTATGCGCTCACGCCGTCCGTCCGACCGGAAGCTGTCCGCAAGATATATGAGGGGGAAGAGGAGAACCTGGAGAATAGCCTCCAGGTGGTTTCGTGTAAAACGGACTAAAGGTGACGGAGTAATACTGCTTTGAAGTAAAGAGTAGTATGTGAGGTTACCGGAGGCCAGTAGGCAAGGTAACCGAAGTCCGTTGCCCCGAAAGTGTAATAGTATTGGAGAATCGTTAAGGACTCTAAGACACTAGTCTAAGGTCACGATAAGACTCACTTCTAGGAGGGTTGACTGTGGGTAGCGCCTATTGGTAGTCAACCTCCGAAGGGGTCTATCGAGGGAGCTACGTGGCTATCATCCGGAATGATATAGAAATGAGTAGAACCGGATAGATGTTCAGGGGCTGCGAATGCTTGTAGAAGACTAAGTGTATATGGGTAGAGAGTTCCATATTTGGTATAACATCCGCTCGGGCATGTCAGCTCGCCACTGACATGTCCGCGATATGAAGAGTTTTTACTCCTGCGGCTGTAATGGAGATGCAGCGGCTAAAACACTTCTATCGGGCAGATGTTAGAACACCACCGAGTGGTCTAGTTCGCTACGGAGGATCGTTGGTCCGACCCGTAGAGGTTGGCTAGACAGCCCACGGGAGTTGGGTGCTCGCGAACGCAGAGTAGTGATGGGGAGTAACTGGCAGCATACCAAACCTACTTAAGTATATGCGAGTTCTCCTCTACTCTGGCAATCAACCCCCTCTCAAGATCAGGACTTAATTGAGTAAAGCTGTGGCTTAACGATATTAAGTTTTACCGTTTATTTTTTCAACTCTACTGTTGATTTTCTTTATCTTTACTTCTGAAAGAATATTTCGGTGCGGTCGCAACCTCGGGATCCATCTTCCCAGAGGGAGCCCCCGTTACACCATGCCAAAGACGGTGGTCTCGGATTTCTTCAACTTCCCATTCCTCTTTCTTGTCAACGGTGATGGGAGCGGGGCGAGAGTGGGTTCATCCAGGGAACTTAGAGTCGTCATTAAGGTAGAATCGTTTAACAGAGGAGGCATGGAAGGTGGCAGTGGGGTTGCGGTACATGCGTCTATCCATCTGGACAGTATAGTTTTCGGTGTGCTCATCGAAGGCTAAGACCTTAAAGGGTCCTCTCCAGCGAGGCTGAAGCTTCTTGCTTCGTCCAGGGGTGGTGATGAACATGCTCCCATTGACCATAAGCATATCGCCAACAGGGATAGGCACGTGTTTGCGTCTTCGCTTCTGGGCAGTAGTGGTGCTTCGGGATCGCGCAGCCTTGATAGCTTGGAAAGCGTCATTGCGTATTACCTGGTGCCGGTTGAGGTGATCATCTGAGTCGGGGATTGAGGAGTTCTTGAAGAGAGTGGTAGGTAGGAGGGGGTATTGTCGGCCAAAGACTGCTTTGTATGGTGACATACCAAGGGTATCGGAATATCCGGCGTTGAGGTATGCTGCAAGCTCACCAAGGGCGGGTTCCCAATTGGTCTGTCGTACTTTGATGAGGTTCCGGATTCCGGTTTTCACTTCCCTGATCTTGCATTCAGCTTGACCATTAGTTTCATGGTGTCCAGGAGCGGCCATGATGTGGTTTATTCCAAGAGAGGTGAGGGTCTGCTTCCAGAATTGAGAGGTAAAGCGGGAGTCAGCATCGCTGACAATAGACAGAGGGTATCCATGGGGTGTAAAAAGGTTTCGTTGGAGGATGTTCCATGTATCCTTGGAGGTGTCGGTAGTCTTCATAGGCTGAAGCCATGTGTATCCAGAGAATCGGTCAACAGCTACCAGAATGGTATCATACCCAGTGGATTTGTTGAATGGTCCTGCAAAGTCAATAGCAAAGGACTCAAAAACATCGGAGGGTAGTTGGAGGGTTTGAGCTCTTCCTTCAGGCAACTGAGTACGTTCCTTATTCGCCTGGCAGAGTTCACATTGCTTAACGAAATCTCGGAAGTCCTGTCGCATTTCTGGCCAATAAATATATTCACAGGCATAGCGGAGGTTTCGATCTGCACTATGGTGTCCTTTGTTGTGGATTTCGGAAATGACATATTCCCTGATTGTCGTGCCATTGAACATGTGGCCCTTTGGTATGTATAGGCACTGGTAGCCGTACCGAGTAGCGGTATAGACCATTCCATCGGATACCTGGTAGGTTGCAAGATCTCCATGCTTGGTACTATCTAGTGCTTTGAAGTAGATTGGGTCATGGCGGTATCCCTTGATCATTTGACTCCGGAAGGCGGTGGTGAGCTCATCTGTGGTGGTTCTGAGATCGCGTTCATCTTCAATAAGAGATCCCCTAGACGGCTCGATTGGTGCTTCTTCTTCTTCTTCAAAGGTCTCATAAAGTTGGCGGCAGTGTTCAGGAATGGTGGGAGGCATAACTGAGATAATGGATTCATTATTGAAAACTCGGAGGGATCCACCATAAAGGGGACGTGAGTCTATCGGGGGTGTGGAAGAGGGTGGTGCAAAGGATGGTGCGTGCAGGAAGGCTGCTGCTTCCTCGAGTTGTGCCGTTCTTTCGAGTTGTTCTAAGTCTTGATGTCTTCTTAGGGCTGGATTACCCACAGGGGCAGATGATTGGAACGCTGGGGTTGTCCATGGTCCTGTAGGTCTGTTGCCAAACTTAATCTCAGTTTGGTGAAAGGGACATGTATCTTCGTAACAGTGGGAGTAGTGGAGCGTGCTTTGTTCAAGGTCTTGAGGTGGCGTACTGCGGAGGGTGCAATCATCTTTCCATTCGTCTTCAAGATGTTGGCCTCGCTCTGTTCCTGCCGCAGCGTACATAGTATAGGAGAAAGGAGAGGATGGAGAGGTTGTGTTGATGGAAGCCATGACTGGTTCTTCCTCGTAGGTCGTGCTGTCGGAACTGTCGTCACTTGGTCTAGTGTGGTCATGGACAAGAGAAGGGTTCTGGAATGATTGGTTCTCATAGATGCGGGAGAGGGCGTCAGCTAAATAGTTGGTCCTTCCAGGGGTGTAGACTATTTTGGCGTCGTATTTGCTGATTTCTCCTATTCATCGGGTTCTTCTTCGTCCAGGAACCTTTTCAGTCTTTAGGTTCGTAAGGGGTTGATGGTCGGTAACAATGGTGAAGGTAGTTCCCATCAGGAGGTGGTTGAAAGCGGCAAGAGCATCGATCACTGCAAGTGCTTCCTTGTCTGTGGTTCCATAGTTCATTTGCGAATTAGTGAACTTCCTGCTGTGTAATGCTGCTGGTCTCGCTTGTTTATGGGTGGGTCCTTGTCCAACCCAAGCTCCAACGCCAACATCAGAGGCGTCGGTTATCAACCAAATAGGTTCTTCTTTGGACAGGTCAATAGGCCGTATAACATTTGCGTCTTTAATTAACTCCTTAATGTTATTAAAGGCTCGATCATGGGTAGGGGTCCAAACGAATTCAGCATTGCCGGTGAGGTCCGTGAGTGGTGCCGTGACAGTGGCGTGATGTGGGAGGAACTGGGAGATGTAATTGACAAGTCCAAGGAACCGCATAAGTTCTTTTTGATTCTCAGGTGTAGTCCATTCCGTCAGGCAGGATATCTTTCCAGGGGATGCATGTATCCCTTGATCATCAATTACATGTCTGAGTATTTCTAGACTATCGGCAAACAGGGCGGATTTGTTTCTGCTGGCATAGAATTTGTTTTCTCTTAGCTTGTCGCAAACTAGGCCGATATGGTGCTTGTGTTCTTCTTCAGTGTTGGAGAAGATGAGGATATCGTCGATGTAGATCCATACAAAGTGATGGAGGTATTCACTAAGCATATTTTCCATAATTCGCATGAAGGTGGCGGGCGCATTCATGTCACCTTGCAACATGACTCGGCTAACGAAACTTCCGAAGGGTGTCTTGAAACTGTTAATTCGCTCGCTTTTCGGATCTAACCGTGTTTGGAAGTAGGCATCGCTTAGATCTATCTTGCTTCGGAATCTAGCTCGTCCCACTGCATTCAGGATCTGAGTTTGATTGGGAATCGCAGAACTGTCCATCACAGTATTGTCATTTCGTAGTTTGAGATCGACAAGGGGGCGGATGCGCTTTCCATCTGCTTTAAGCTGGACAAACATAGGTGCGGCACCTGGTGCTTCTGATCGGTAGATGACTCCTCGCCTGAGGTTCTCATTGACCCAGGTATTGAGTTGGTCTTTGTATGCTTCCGGAATGGTGTATGTCGGTTGATTCTTGAGATTAGTGGGATCTTTCAGGCGGATATGGTGGTTTATTTCCCTCATAGGAGGTAATTCTTCTGGGATTCGTTCAGGGAAGACATCGGAGTACTCATCCAACAGGCTTAGCGCTGTAGTTTCACAGACAGTGGCTCGGAGTTCTCCACTTGTTGGTTTGCAAACAACCCTGACCTTATGGTTTGGGAATTCGATAACTGAGTCTCCACACTTGATGGTAGCATTATGGCGATTGAGGAAGGGCATCCCAATGAGGGCATCGTATTTTGCTAGGTTCCCAACAAGCATTGTCTGTGAAGGTAACGAGACTGATCCTAGCTGGACGGTAGCTTTGCATGTCTTATGGCTAGTGGAGCGAGATCCCTTAACTGCCATGTTGACGGCTAATGGTTATTTGAGGGTTTCGGTAGGTAGACCGTAGGCGGAGACGAAGGTATTGCTGATTATATCTCGTCCAATAGCGCCGGTATCGAAAAGGACCCGTGCCTATTTCCCATTGATTAAGATTGTTCCTTCTAATGCTGGGTGAGGCTTTGCCATCGCCGGTGAACGGGTGCTGTTGCATTCTATCTCGATATAGCCGATGTGAATTTCCTCAAACTCACTGGATTGCTCGCCATCGTCACTGAGTTCAATGTGGTTTGTTGACGCTTCTTGCTTGATTTTAACTGCCTTTCCTTTGCCTTTCTTGGTAGGACAGTTTCTCGCCATGTGTCCGGTTTTACCGCACTCAAAACATTCACCTTTCTCCCTTCTCGACTCTTTAGTGGATTTGCCTTTCTTCTTGTAGGATCGGGGGGTTTCCTCTTCTGAGTTGTTGGAGGTATTTCGTCTAGGTTGTTTATTGCTACTGGTGGATGTTTGAGTTTTGTAGGCTTTGGTTTCATGAAGAATGGCGTCCTTTCGTTCAGCTCTAGCTATGATGGTTGCAAACTCGTCATCTTCGTCCTGGAGCGGCTCCACTTCGCGTCGAAGAGTGGGGTGCATGCAATCGTAGAACCTTCGTTTCAGGATGTAGTCTGAGATGCTGTCTTCCGCCATCCTGTTCTTAAGCATCACGAGATCTGTTGCCATATCTGTTATTCTTTTAACGTAGGACCCGTTGACTTGGTGAAGTTCATTGAACCGTTTGAACAGGAGATCGTTTGTGATAGAGGATTGGAAACGGGCTCTGAGATAATCGAGTACTGTGGAGCCTTTTAGCTTTGGGTTTCCTCTGTTTTCCTTATAGCATTGGTGGTATGCATCGACTGCCTTTCCTTCGCAGAACGATCCTATCCAAAGGCCGGTAGTTGCCTTTTCAATATCGACCTTTTTCAGGAGGAGGTAGTGTGTAACTTCAGTTGCCCATCGCTCAAAGGCTTCGGGCTTAAGGTCCTTTCCTTCTCCTGTGAACTTTGCGGGTAGGTGGATTTTGATGTCAGGTAACGGGATATCGTCTTCTTGTGTATCTGCGGGGCGGGACCTTGAAGGTCCACCACCTGTGCTGACCATGTCGGACTCGCTGCTTGAATCCGGATCTTGAGGAGGCTCGACTGCGGGTTTCTTTCTGGGAGTAGGAGGGACTTCTTCCGGATGGTGTGGGGATTCCGTTGTGTTATTCTGAGAGTCCTTTGTAGGACGCTTGCCTTGCTTCTTCTTTGTAAGGCCTTCTCGTGGGATTCGCTTCCCACTTCGAGTTGTCAATGACTCTATATTGAGGTTGAGCTGAAGCCGAATGTACTGTGATTCTGCCGCTTCACTCCACTAGCGTTCCAGGGTGGACGTCGATAGGTTGATCAGGCCTAAGTCCGATGACAGGTTCTTAACCACTTGCGGAGGTTAAAAAAATGTAACGTGTTCGCTAGGTGCTAATCACGTTTCGAGGTAAAGTACGATAGCTGACAGGTGGCCTGCTCTACCAGAGAGGAGGCGAGAGCTGTGTGAACTAAAGGAGGCTTCGGAGGTGTACTGGGGAAACTAAAGAGTAACCGTTCAACCAAGTATATTGAAATACTGTCTGTCGAAGTCTGTCCTTTCCATCGTGGAATAGGACGGTCTTTAAATACACAAATCAGTTCATGTCTAGCATGAACGAAACTAAACAAAGGCATCAAGCGATACTCTTTGGTAAAACAACCTAAGTAACAAGTAAGTATCAAAACGATACTTAAAACAAAACATAAAACAAACTAAGTATCAAAACGATACTTCAAACAAACCAAGTATCAAAGCGATACTTAAAACAAAACATAAAACAAACTAAGTATCAAAACGATACTTCAAACAAACCAAGTATCAAAGCGATACTTAAAACAGAACATAAAACAAACTAAGTATCAAAACGATACTTCAAACAAACCAAGTATCAAAGCGATACTTAAAACAAAACATAAAACAAAATCCTTAACCGAGTACCAGTACCGGTTACAAACCAAGTATATTGAAATACTGTCTGTCAAAGTCTGTCCTTTCCATCGTGGAATAGGATGGTCTTTAAATACACAAATCTGTTCATATCTAGCATGAATGAAACTAAACAAAGGTATCAAGCGATACACTTTGGTAAAACATCTTAAGTATCAAATCGATACTTAAGACAAAATATAAAACAACTAAGTATCAAAGCGATACGTCAAACAAGGCAAGTATCAAAGTAATACTTAAAACGAAATATAAAACAAAATCCATAACTGTTAGGCGGTAGCCGAAGTCAATCTTATCGGTCGGACTAGGGCCTGAATCTTTGATGGGAGGTTGTCTAGAAAGACTCGTAATGTGATAAAAAATAAAAGAATAAAGATTCGTAATTATAAACTTATTATATTGTTAAGGTCTCTTCTCCATTACTTGATTCCCCTATCTAACCCGGAGACCTTAAACCTATTTATACTATTTTACCGGTACTTAGTATCCCCATACTATCCTGTACCGAGGAGCTTTTGACTTTAGTTTCTACTAAGTGCGAATACCGTTTGACCCTGAAAGTTCCTACACCACTTCAACCTTAAATGAGATGAGATATTTATCGTGAGAAGCCAGCGTCCTATCTCCCAATGATCTCTTTACGATCTTTAGGCTTAAATAGACTAAGTATGCAAATGTAGTCCGAATGACTATCATTCCAATCGTCCCTTCTGATCAAGAACTAGCTAAGTTCGTTGTTAGGAACTGGTGCATAATTAATATACGCATGCATGAGTCTCAACACACCAGTATCATAGAAAGGCTTCATGCGTCCCCAGTCTTCCAATTCAAGTGTGGTTCCCCTCGGACCTCCTGCCTCTAAGAGGGACCCCTATTGGAGCCGTCCAACATACACCTAATCTTGAATGGGTATTGGTAACTTCTGATATAGTCTGATAGTACCGGAGGTCTTGTATCTAATTGATAGAAAATCCCTTGGTCGGCTATTCACTTTATAGTAAGTGGTTTCATATGGTTCGCGGTCAGGGAGATATAAATTAGAAATTATTATTTAATTCCTATATAGCTTTGCCGCAACCATCTTATGGAGTGACTTGACCTTTATGGTTATATGCGTGACCTTACCACTATGCTAAGTCTTATATGCTTAACAATAACTGAGTACCTGTACCAGTTACATTGTCAGTTATATTTGAAGAGGTACATATTTTGTATGTTAGATAGATGTAGTCCATGAATACTCAGATGCACAATATAAATATCGAAGTGCCTCTTGCGCTTTTAGATATCATCAAGCAACAGAGAAGAGATCTTAACAATATAATATTGTTCTTACAATTCTATTCAACTTTCTTGTACTACTAGTGGTCATAAATGAAACGAGTTGCTACTGAACCTTCCTAGACAAATCTCTGTCTACAAACGAATGTTGATTGGCCTAGACAACTCTAAGTCTGAACTGGTTGTCTCCGGCTACCAGTAAACACCTTTAGACCCTAAAAACCATTACATTCTTTTCAGTAATTACTATTTCTTTTCTGGACAATTTTATTACTTCTAGTAGTAATTATCCGATTCTTGAACTCTTGTAGACCTGTGGTCTAGTCCTCAAGTCAAACTCTGTTGACTCCAATAGTCCTCTTAGTTAACAGAGAGATCTGTTCTGTCTCGAAGTTATATCTGTAAGTTTGCCAAAAGTTAAAACTTCTAGTTGTAATAACTTAATAACTAACTAATAGATTTTATCTGAACAATTTCTTTTGTGTAGAGAAGAAGCTCTTGTATAGGATATAGTTCTAATCCTTTGGTTAGCAATTCCTAATTGTTTTATGTAGTAAGAGTTAGCTGCTATTCAATATTGGTAATAATTCCCACAACCCCAATACAACTCCCGATATTGTTGTAATACTCCACGAAGTCTATTGACTTCTTCAATAGTGCTTGCTAGGAGGTTTAGACTCTTCTATTTATGGAGGGATTGTTAGGTATAAAGAAAATGCACAGACCTCTCGGTAGGGTAACTGCGCACAGACCCTCATTTATCGAAGCCTAACACCCCCCTCCGGCCCCGCTCTGGGGCCCGCACGTCCTTAACGAGATTTCGAAGAGTTGCGTCCCATGACTATAATGTCATCTCAATGAAGCCCACTTCATAACGTCATATACGTCGCTGCCATCCGTCCAACCGGAAGCTGTTCGCAGGATATATAAGAGGGGACCTCTGGGTACCTCTGAGAAGTGGAACGGAGGAAATCCGTCAGAGGCGCATTGAGTTACTAGGCTTCAAAGTTAGGCATCCTAACTACGGGCCGAACGTAACAGGACGTTTTCGGTTCAAGAATCCGCAACTACTCCTACAGAGCCCCGGAGGCCATAGGAGATAGATATGACACCAATACCTATCTGAAGGCCACTGTATGTTGGTTGGTCCTGGAAACAGGATCCCTCGAGAGGTGATTCTCTTTGAGGCGAGGCGGACCGAGGGGAAGCTGCTCAGACTCAGAAGACCTAATAGGCGGTAGACTATGAGTGTTGGCACACCGTCTATGCAGCCTGCATTATGCATAGGTACCCGACGCATACGCTGGCCACTATGTGAAATCGGAAGAGACTACTGGGACGATAGTCAAGTCGACTGAAGTTTCAAATATAAGTCTACTCGTCTCTATAAATCGAAGACCGGTCATTCGAGGATAATAGCGCATCCTACGATAAGACGGAAAAGATTTTATGAGTACGAAGATGGTGTGAAAGAATTCAGGGTCAAACGGTGTTCGCACTTGTTAAGACTATGAGATATTGGCGTACATCCTTGGATAGGTACTTAGTTATAGGGGGATTAGAAGTAGTTCGCGAACACTCAGATGCGGGATATAAATATCGAAGTGCCTTCCAAGCTTTTAGACAAGACAAGCAACGGAGAAGAGACCTTAACAATATAACATTGTTTTACCTACGAATCTTTATAAGAATATTTTCTCTATCGATTAAGCAAGTTCTTAGTAGTCATAAACGAAAAGAACGACACTGAGCCTTCCTAGACAAATCTCCGTCCATTACGAAAGATTCAGGCCTAAGTCTTCTCGACAAGTATTTAGAGTCGGCTTCCGCCTAACAGGGATGGATGTGAATATATTAGTTCTTTGTATTAAATTCTCCAACATTTAATATCATACTTTTATACAAAAATGTCCTGTTACTTACAGCCTATATTAAAGACATTCTATCTTTGAAGCCTAGTAACTTTCTAAGGTCTTAGTGGACTGACTTCATTCTACTTTTCAGGCCTTGCTGAAGATCTCCTCTTCTATATCCTATAAACAAGCAAGATCTGATTGGACAGACAGTAGTGATATATCTAGTGTAATTTTGAAATCTTAAATACTATGGCATTATAGTAACAGGACCCAATTAAGATTGATATGTAGGATGACACATGGGTCCTGTAAGGGGGCCGAAGGGGGGTATTGGAGATTAAGAATTCCAATTCAGGTAGAGTTATAGAATGCAACTGATATTGATATATGTGATAATATGTGGGCCGCATAAGGGGGCCAGAGTTGGGCATTTGAGAATAGAGATTTGGATTCTGAGTAAATTCACTCTATCCAGGGTACTTCTTAGGCATCAGTTTGAGAACTAGTTACAAATATGACAAACAACTTAGGATTTTGCACTTGACTTGTTTACTAGTCATGGATTATATCTTAAATTGTTTAAAATCTAGTCCTACCTCTTGCTACCTTTGTGAGTGGACCACTATATATGATAGACTTGTCCCTTCATAAGCCTTACTATAAGTTAGCTTTTCAGTGACCATAACAACTCAGTATTTTTCTAGAGGTTTAAGTTATTACTTTTGAACTTTCTTTTACACCTTTAGGTCTAGATATTATAGGGGGTTTTTCTTTCAAGTTGCTGCTTCATGCTTGTCCAAGATTAGATTTCTCATAAAAAAAAAATATTGTAGTAATAAGTCAAGATTGAATAAAGTTGTCAAGTAAGAAATTTATATTTTTTACATGTCCTAAACATGACAGGTATTAGCAATTGGAATAGATAATAGCCATATTCAGATATTGGTCTTTGACAATTTATTGATATAATATTATTCAGTTGGCAGAAAACTGCAATATTTGGACTGCATATTGTAATTTACCTGTTGGTATTTAGAATCTAGTATAAAAATGATACTAAATTTTGATTTTTCATATTAATGACTTTTAACAATCCAGTTCTTCGGGATATTTATGTACAAATATTTTGAAGTAGAATAATACTTACTTTTCTGATTGAGAGTTTCCTTATTTTTATTATTATTATTAAGCAAACTACATTGACTATCTATAGAAGTAATTTAGTATACTTGAAAGTGTATAATAATTTCAGATTCCAGGATCACTTCTAAGCTCAAGCTGTCCATACAAAGGACCTTAGACTGTATTATATATATATTTTTACTAGTTTTTCACTTCTTAATAATATATTTTACTTTAAGAAATCCTAATATCTATGGTTTTTTCAAATTGATTAATACAAAGAATGGATAAAGATTGATTATATCATAGGATTGAGCTCTGTTTAATAAATCAAGACTATTAATATTAACTACTACTTGAATCAATTTTATATTTAACTAGTTTTGGTTTTTGAAAACAGTTACTCCACAATCTCGTACAATATAAGATTTATTTCCAAGCAGTATATTTTGTTTTCATACCTATTAAAAATTATTATTTTTCTACATCTTTAAACAATAATTTGTTAAAAGATTTTACAGTACTGAGGAGAAGGGCAGGTCATGAGGAAATAATAATGACAATTTTAACAGTCAAGAACAGAATTACAGTTGAGGATACCAAGCAAGAGATTACCGAATTATTATCTATTGCGGTTAAACGTATTTTACAAGCCGGGAACACCAAGTTCCAAGCATAATGTACCGGTACCACACCTTTAGCACTTATTTCCTTCCCCGTTCCTTGTATCATTTTCGTCCAGTTGTCTGTACCACGATGCTAAGCTCCCCCCATATTTCCGGAAACCTTTGCGACGTGCAATTGCGAGTACTGCAGTATATGGACTTGAGCTGGAATGCCCAGTGCTACCGGTTGAAAGGGACTACCGTGCGTAGCCTTGTGCATGGAGAGAAGGAAGTCCTCAGTAATCGGAGAAATACCCCAGAGTAGAACTCCAGCACATGACATTGTGATAACGTTATCGCTATCTAGAATCGCCACCCGCTGCTGCTACCAGTAGCCTTGTATAAAATGGTGCTGAGACGATCAGCCGCTCTGCTTACATTGTTTACTGTGCTTGAGAATGTACCCGCACTAATTTATATTAACTGGCACACGAGCTCCCAGTCCATACAAACCCCACCCCCTTCCCCCGGTCTGGGCTCGAGTTGCCGTAACTTGTCTAGGCAATGCACTGGGGAGGAGGAAGCTCGTTGCCGTGGTAACAAGTTGGAGTCGTCAGCCACGGGCAACGGATGGAATCGGAGGTCTTTGTCGGAGGCTTTTAGCGGAGGCTTTTGGAGATTGTGATGGGTTGGGGATCGGGACAGGTTTCCAACTGCCCGGGATTGCCGCAGGGGATGATTAGTGGTGGCGTTATTTTTTATTTTTTATTTTTGTTGTTGTTGTTGGGAATTGGAATGGGATGGGTTGGTTCAGGATGGATTGCGGGACCGCTTTGCTGGGTCATTTTGCTGGCGAATAAATGATACGAGTATTACTCGTACCGGTGTGGGACTCGCACAAGTCCACTGAATAGGCTTAGTCAGGCTAATTTGGAATGGCTCGCTATAGAACCTCCCTATGGTTATTGCGGGCTCACCCAAAATGATAAGAGATGCGGTAGTGCATTTGGATAACGGTACGGTAGGGTACCGGTAGTATCTCCCAGCTCATTGTTCCAAATGTACAAGTATGATATTATAAGCATGCGTTTCGCGATTTCCACAAGGTCTTATGAACAACCCCCTGGAGCAGCGGGGGTGGGAAGTCCAATGGACTGCCGTATCACGCAGAGAAGTCCGGTTTCGTAAGCAGCAACACAGTTTATTCATTGCACAACTCGAGTACTGTAACGGTAGTTGCCGTTCCACTGGTTCCTGGTTCAGCGGCCTGAGGGCCCAAAGGCGGTGATGAATTCAATGTAATCCATCACTGTATATTGAATTCATCAAAGACCCCCCCCCTCGTATCCCACTGAATACCCGTACCCAACCGCCGCCTATCCTTGCCGGCACTCCCTCCCCCCATTATCCCCACATATCCAGATACAATGGGATGGATGAACTCCCTAAACTTTATCCTAACGACGCAAAAACTCTACCGGTACCCGTACCACAGTTCGCCTTACCAAGTCCCATCCCTAGGCAAAACTCACGATATTGTATCACTCGCGGAACCGCGACCAAGTACCGGCATGAATGAATATCGAACTCCGCTCTCCCACACCTCTCAGCTCCGAGGCCAAATTCTTGGTTCGTAGATCTTCCCCACCACCGTAGCTTCACCGGGGCATGAGGTGGCAGCACTTGTGTCTCGACAGTGCGCTGAGAACGTGACCCAACCACTAATACACTTTTGGCCACATCGGAGTGATGGCGATGTTTGGACAACTCGCAGTGGAGAGAAAACGCCAGCACTGCTGTTGCCCCGGCATCTTCCACCTGGCCAAGCGCTTAGTGCCTCAACACTTGCTTACCCGCATTCCCGGTAACATTATCGCAAAAATATCTTATGATACGGTATCCCGTAAATGGTCCAAAGAATGAGGAGCTCGGCCCTCGTTCGGGTGGATCGCCACTACCACCACTGCCCCGAGACGAATCGTCCTCGGATTGTCTCACCTCGCGCTCATCACCGCTTCCAACGCAGCGGCATTCGCACCAGGACACCAGAGGGAATATTCCCCACTCTGGCACCACCACCCCGTCTCGCAACCAACATTCTCTGTGGTGAATTGCCCCTCCTCCCTTGCATGCGATGCCCCTCCCACTACCGTGCTCGTACGTTTTTCCCGTGGCCGGCATTCATGGAACATCATACGAGTATATAAACCAACCACCCCCAACTCCCACATTGCGAAATCCGTCACCTTTAAACGCCACCGCACGCGCGCACTCACCCACACACCCACACACGTCTGTCAGATAGATCGCAGAAAACATGATGATATATCCCATCTTTGTTCCCCTCCCTCTACCGGGAGAGCAAATTCCTCGACCGGGAGCCACCCGAAAGCTTATAAAGTCCTGTCTTTCGAAAGGGTGGAATCGAATCCAAAAAGGCATTTTACCAGCATGCAAAGCGAAGCGGTGCGTTGGCCGGTTCAGACCTTCCTTATCTGAGAAGGATGTGAGCGCAAACCGGAATCAAGGTGGGTTCAGCTGAACCGATTATCAATGGATCCGCATCTAACTAGTCCAAGTCATTCGCTGCGGTGGAAAATATATACGATTATGAGCGGACGTTTCCTGAACTCTCGCTCTCACCGTCTTTCTCCATCTATGCACCATCAATCCCTTTTTCCTTTGGAGTTTGGCCGGCGTTCTGGGGTGGATTTTGCGGACACGGATTCTACGGACACACCATTTCCTTCTCCTTCTCACAAGATTTACTGTTTTCCCTCGGTGCTTACCATCCACTCATTTCTCAATCTTTCCTACACCCTTACTTTTGAGTTGTAACTTAGCTTGGTTCGGACGCGGTGAATTATGCTCTCAGTATTGTCGTTGAAAAGGGACAGTTGCTTGAATTCCATGGTAGTACGAATTGGAGCTATCGAGACACCGGCACTGTACCAGAGCGATAGTGTTTGTATGCCCACGGCGACACCATCCAAGTAAGTGGTGGAAATCCTCCCGGGTGAGGGTGTCTGGGTGGCCCCAAAGGCCTCCCACCAATATTAATCCTCTACCGCTCGCCACCAGTCCAGCAGTACGATACTGGACACGGCGGAAACCAGTGCGAGCCCCTCTAACATACACGTCTTCCAACATTTATCACCCAAAACAAACCCTACTAATCCACCCAATAACACCTCCCTGATACCGTAGGAAAAAAGTAGAAAATAAGGACCTCACCAGGCGCAGATGAGGTTGATCTCGTCAATCTCCTACAATATCACTCCGTGCCAAGCCTGCCAATATTTTTTTACAAGGTCTTGATGAGTACGGTACCGTACTGGTACAAATATGCAGGGGCCTCGCTTTCCCATTGCCCTTGGTAAGAGGCTAACTATAAATGTCGGGAAATAGGTTGGTTAGAGCTTCTCATGTTACATACTGGTACCATCTGACCGCTACTATACAGTTCCTCACGCAGGAGACTTCGCTGCACCACCGTTGAGTGTGGGGGAGTGAGGGGACCTGGGGCTAAAGTGACTGGGGGTAGCGGAAAAGCGAGGTTTCGTCGCGCTTTGACGGAAAAAAGGGACGAAAAGCAGCGATACGCTTGAGCGGTAGTACCGTTAGACTATCTGTGATGGCTCTTTTTCCGCGCTCTATGTCACGCTCCCGCGACACTAGCTGCGTTCATGAGCTTTCACCCCTCCTCCATCAAACCTCGTTCCGAGGAAGGAGGACGAAGCGGGGGGTTACGGCAAGGACGATTGTGCCGTTGAACTGGGGACTTTTTTTTCTTTTTTTTCTAGGTTCCTTCGGGGTGGGGGAAATTGGAAAATTGAAAACTTGTAAGTTGGGGTCTGCGCCAAATATTCTCAGAATGCATTTTGGTATCATAGTCAGTTGAAGCGGGTTGGGAGCGCCAGCCGTATGATACCTGTAGCTTTTCGTTTTTTACTCCTACAAATTCTTCCGCTCCTCCACTACAGTAGCACAACCCCGTCATTTGTGTTCTAGTTCAAGATGCATGCCCAGCCTGGAAGTCCTTCCGATCGCACAGCAATCACTACTACCGGTCATGTGTGGAACATTGGAACATGCAATTTACAAAGCTTCTCACCAACTACAACTGCAACGATCACGTCAGCCTGGTTTGCTCACTCTACATTGGCTGGCTGGCCGCATCGCTGAGGAGCTGGGAATTTTTATTTCGATATATCCCTTCGGCGGTCTCAGACGGTAAAATTCGTTACCAGGAGAGTATGCCCGGTAGAGACAGGACTATGCCAAATGCAGATAGGCTATTCTGTCGACAACAATGTCAGTAATCACTAATCGGGAAACACCAGTCCGTATTGCACACTCCTGAACTTACGAATACTCAAAATAACTACAACGTCTGTCGTATGTGGGTGGGCCTCTCTCATCATCACTCTTGGTTATTTCTTTGCGCAGAAGAGAAGTAAAGTCCCGAAAAAATTGAGCTGAAGAAACCTACTGCTCGGCAACCATAAACTGTGTGAGCCCTCAGCGAGGCGACACCCTCAGCGAGGCGCGGCAAAACTTGGCATCTCAGAATAGTTAGTGAAGTCAGAGTAGTTAGTAAAGTGAATTTCATCATCGATTCTTGAGAAAGACAGAGAGTTCAACCGATAATTCTACCTCTATTATATCAAATACTCTGATCATGTCTTCAAAAGACTCCACAATCTCATCCCGAGTACGCGAGCAGATGGCCATTGAAATGGCCTTCAAAGGAACAGCTCTGAGTCTCACAACCGCTGCGGAGATGGTAGGAGTAGCTCCGAGTACTATAATGCACAGGCTGCAAGGGAGAAGAAGCCGCGAAGAAGAAGGACAACGAAGGCAAAAGCTTTTGCCTGAGGAGGAGAGAATTGTCATCGAATGCTGCTACTTTCGCTGTCGCCTTGGATTTCCGCCAACTATATGGCAATTGCGTGAAATTGCGACCTCGGTTGTACAAAAGTGAGTTCCTAGTAAGACTCTTGGAAAGCGATGGGAGGAAGCATTCAAGAGACGACATCCAGAGGTGAAATCACGGTTCAGCAAGCAGTTGGACTTTATTCGAAATATTCGTGGGAATGATTTACAATTAATGAATTGTTTCTTTAACGAGGTACTCTGTTTTTTTTTTTTGTTTTTTTTCTTCTTCTTTTTTTAAGTTTATATACTTGTATTTATTTATTTATTTAGTTTTAAACAAATATTAATTCCTCTTTATTCATAGTTAGAAACAATTGTTCACGAATATCAGATAAAACCAAAAAATACATACAACATTGATGAAGTTGGATTTCTGTTAGGATTGGGTCAGTCTGAGCGAGTTCTGGAGGTAGTGCGTAATCCGAGAGAAAATGGAGAATTGAAGTATCGTGCACAAAGTTAGTTTTCTAATTTCATTAAATTTTTATTGATTACTTATAATATTATAAAACTATTTACTTACAATAGAATAGACGGTACACGAGAGTTTGTTACTGTTATTGAAGGAATTTGTGCAGATGGAACTGCTCTAAGTCCGACAATAATACTCAAAGCAGAGGAATTTATAGCACAGTGGTTCAAGAGAATGAAAGGGGTTCCAGAGGATATTCTCTTTGGTCGTTCACACAATGGATGGACAGATGAGAAGATGGCGCAGGAGTTTCTAGAAAGAAATTTTGGTTTCAGCAGTTTTTCAGCACAGAAAGCAGCAGGAAGATATCGACTTCTACTTTTTGATGGGCATAGTAGTCACGTTAATATCGGATTTCTGGAATTCTGCATACGGCAGAGAATCATTCCCTATTGCCTACCACCGCATACTACGCATCGACTACAGCCGCTTAATGTATCTGTGTTTAGTCCTTATAAACACCAGTATCAAAAGGAACTTACACGTCGATTTGGGAATCATGAATATGGAGTTTCAAGAGAGAACTTTTATGAGATTCTCATGATTGCCCGTCGAGCATCCTTTAGTCCTAACAACATTCGCAGCGGATTCTTGAATACTGGTCTTGTTCCAATTGACAGAGATATCATTATTTCAAAAATCCGAACCTCCAGACCAATATCTCCCATAACCTCTTTATCTTCTACAAGTTCACAAAGTCATCTATCGCAAGACCATGTGACGTCACCCACTCCCCAACCACTAAGTACATTTTCAACCCAACAAATTGACAGCCTTGCAATCCCAGAAACCAAACCCGAGATTGAACGGCAGGAGCTAATTGCCTTTCCGACATTACCAAGGAACAATCCTACTGAGTGGGGGCTAAAACGGATTGTTAGCAATATTGCAGTAGGTGCTAACAGAGCACTTACTGAAATTGAGGAGAAAGACCAGCAGATAGCGAACCTGAAGCAACAGTTAGCCCAGATTCAGCAAAAACGAAGTGTCAATCGAACCAGAATACCAACCTCTGGAAAGGCATGGATCGATCGTGAGGATATCGCACGATTTTTTGAATCGCAAACGGCAGAGGAGCGAGAACGAAGTCAAAAGAGATATCGCAATGCTATTAAGCTTGTTGAAATTAGAAAAAAGAGGTTAGCAGAGTGCATACGAAAAAGAAAGGATGCAGAGAAGCTGGAAGAAAGAGGAAAATTACCTAAACGAGGAAAATCGACAACAGCACTACTGGAAGAGGAACGACGCCTTGCCGAACAAATTTCTGAAGCTGAAAGACAGGTGAAGAAATTTGAAAAGCACCTTGATGATATGGCGCAACAAGTTGGAGAGATTGAGGTATCGATGGAGGTATCATGTGATAGTCCGGAACCGGAAGAAGTAGCATTGGAAAGCGAAATTGAAGAACAAGAAGGTGCTGAGGAGGAAGCAGGGACTGAATTAGACCCTGCTCCTGGAGAGGACTCGGAATTTGTGAACATCTCACTTGGATTGTAGTTGAGACCTCTAGGGTACGAGGGTGTAAGGGTAAGTGATCGGAACGCCTGTGATCTGTTTTCTAATCACTTCTTTCCTCACATCATAGTGAAAACCTAATTGGCTGCTCCCAGATAACCCGTGGCAACGATTGGTCAAATTGTCGGTTTTCCGATCACTTTCTTCCACCTCCTCATACAGTCGCACCTCACTATCTCTGACAGCCAACATCTGATGAATCCATTTGGCACGGTGAGGGATCCCGAACAACAGGTCTGGCTTTGGTGGAAAGAGATTCAGAGCGAGGTATATTGTCGAGATCTGGGATGGGGGGGGTGTGACTGTGGTTCAAATCTCCGGAGGTGATTTTGTTAGGAGTTTTTTGTATGGTTTGAAGGAAAAAAAAAAAAAGTTTGTGTGTTGACATGTATGAGGTGTGACATTCTGTTAATGCTAAGATATGCCAAGTTTTGCCGCGCCTCGCTGAGGGTGTCGCCTCGCTGAGGGCTCACACAGTTTATATCCTCAACAGTTCTCGAACAGAACGTATTGGGAAGTCTGTACTGCCATCTACAGACATTGAAATAATGGAATTGAGAGTCTTTGAATAATGATGGAATTGTCAGATTGTAGGAATCCTGGTAGAAGGAACAAAACTGTGTGCCTGGTAGAACAGGATTTTAGCATCCATGGAATAAATGTAGCAGATACTGTAACCACTCGGTGCATAGAGGCTATTGCCAAGAAGGTGGTCTCCATAACTATTCTCATTCGGAGTGCGGGTAGAATCACTATAACAACACCTCAGGTCCTGTGATAATTAAGTTGGTAGTAAGTACTGCAAGAAAGTAATTAGAAAATCAGAACCTAGAAACAATGGCCCTTGGCCTGATGTCTTTTGAAAAAATTTAAAAGAGAATAGTATCATACAAATAAGTATCATACAAGGAATTGAGGTCCTCAGACTAGTAAAGCTTTCAGTTGGTAAAGAATAATACTTCAGATAAGAGATCTACTTCAACTCGCCACTGAACAATTTATAATAACTTCCAAATTTTTGCTTCACTGGCAGTTATCCTACCCAGCAGGGTAATCACAGTCTATTGCTAGTACCTAGGTACCTGTATTACTACAAAAACTTGAATAATTGGACGGTGTGCTGAGTGGTTAAAATAGGGTATATTTTACCAAGAGATCTTCATGCATATCACTCAATATGGGTTTCACTAACTCTTGGCATTTATTCATAGTAAAAATTTGTCTCCTCCTCCGGGTCTTCAATTACCTTCTCCTTAACCGCATTCGTATTCTCTGCAGCAATTCCACCAACTGCATCAAACCCCTCAATCCCCTCCCTTCCCCCAATCTCCCATTCGTTCAACCCCTCTACCAGAGATACATTGGCTAAGCCTTTAATGGATAGGTCATGGTTCTCACTTTCGATTGACGGAAGTGAGAGACCAACAACGTGAAAAGCTTGCTGAACAATTGCTACCTTTTTGGTAGAAAACTTCTCCCAAGCCTCACCAACCGCTGAGGTGATGGCAACTTGCCGCCGGTCAATCATGCTACCAGTAAGTCTTCCTCCCTCCCCCAGTATCCTCTCTTCCTTCTCTTCTATCTCCCCTAGCATCTCCTCCATCGCTTCCTATATATATATATACATTTAAGATAAGTTTCCCTCTTCCCCTTATTTATATAGTAAGGTACTAACATTTAATAGGTCCTTAAAAGGACAATTGATAGAGACATCAAGAGGTTGTACTAGTCCAGTGCAACCTCCAGGAATAATGCTTGGGGTGATATCATGGGCACGGAAAGTATCTACCACCTCCTCTGTTCGGTGTCCGGAAAAGAGGTCTAATGTGAGCACAGTTGGCTGACCATTGAGAATAGGAATTAATTGCTCCTCAAGCCACTCTAGCACATTGCTTGAGTTGGCATATGCAGTTGGGTTGAATTTTATGACAACCTGATTGCTGTATTCCTCCTGCTCTTGTAGGATGGTTGGCCCAGTGCCTTGTCCTCAAAAACAAATTAATGGTTTGACTTGGGGAACCCCATCTGCAAAAATGATAAGTTGGATCGTTCCCTGCCTCTTGTCCTATCCTGATTTGCTAGATTGCAGCCAAATTGTTTTCTCACCAATTTAATTCTAGGTTCGCCCCTCCAGGAATTCGAATGGTAGTGGGATGTGATACATGTTACAAATATTTTGTAACATGTATCTCCCCACTTGGGCTTCTGTACCTTGCTGACTATCGGATACTTGTAGGTCCTTTGGGCAATACTGGGAACTGTATTGGTTGAATTGAAACCAGCTAAGTATTGCTCCCCTCAAAGTCTTTCAGAAGTTGGCTAGCTGTATTAGTGACAAACCAAAGGCTAATCTGGTGCCATCCTAGGTATCCCCGAAACTATACATTAGAAAATATAAACTCCTCAGGACTTCGTGTTGTATAGAGTTTTTAAAAAAGCTCTTTGTTGACTTTCCGAAACCAGCTTCGACAAACTGGACGCCCCATTGCCCTCCGTTCCCCGAATCTCTCAAAGAGTTTCTTTTCTATCTCGACCCACCTCCAACCTCTGCCCCCCCAGCTGCTCTTCTCTGATCAGCCCTCATGGCTATAAACTTTCCCTCCTTCTCATCTTTCCTCCAACGTGAGAGGTTGGCAGTGGGTACCTTAAAATGTTTACCACCTCCTCTTGGGTTGGTTTATAAACCTTCGTTGGGCTACAAGGTATTTTAACTCCCATCCAGTATGCTCGTACCCGAAACTTATAGCTGACCGTGTGTGACTGATAAGGGTTTTCGATACTTTTTTTGCCAGCCGGGGCACTTTGGTAAGCTTCTTTCGTTTCGGGCCTCTTGTTTTTTTTTTATTTTTTTTATTCCAGCGTAGAAACTATCGGCTAGAAGTAGCAGAAGATTTGGCTGCACCCGAATCTGGCTACATGGTTGAGCTGGTATTTTGGACTTTAATTGTATTGCTTTGCTTGTGTATATAGTTCTCTATTCTTTGATTATGTACATATTGTATTTATTTACACAATCAGCTGAGGTTGCTATAAAGTTCGAGTAAGATCAGATATCTCAGATTTCTCGTATTTTTTTAAGCTAAAATGATATTGGAAACACTATTTTCCATCCCTCATCATCCAATAACTTATTTTGACTTCCTAGTACACCATTCAATTATTCAATTTTTTGCGGTATAATAATGCACATCCATCTAAAATACCTAACTAATGGTACCTCTACTCAGTAGACTATTTTCTACCACCACACCTAAGGTAGTAGTTTCTTGATACTAGTATCCATATAGGTTTGACTATCTGTAATAGTATTCTTAGAAGTCTTGTTACACCTGAGGCCCTATAGAATAAGTCTGGAAATGTTGTTCTAATTGCTATTATTCCAATTGTCTCTTCTGAATATGAACTAGCTGGGTTCATTATTAGGAATTGATATATAAGCAATATATATATGCTTGCATAAATCTCAACACACTAATACACCGACCGTCTGTGCTACACTTCCGGTGATGGAAATCTCAACACCACAGGAATTCTCACCACTTTTCGTGTCTGGCCCTCCCCCCATGGGGGGGACTGGGCCATCACTTTTCATCCTTCCGCCACAGTGGAACTTCTCTCCTGCCTTCTCTCTTGAGGTCTACCCTCTTGAGATCCTCCCTACTCCTTCCCGGCATCTCTGAGTGCTGGGCCTCTCTTCTTTCCCGCTTTTACTCTGGCCTCGCTTGGCATCAGCACGGTAGGGTTACTCCTTTTTCCCTACAACAGACGGCTGGGAACACAGTTTGCGGTACGCGATTACAATGGATTCCTTCAGCTTTTCTCTGGTCGGCTCAGGTTAGTCCCTCTACCAGGTACGGGTTTGGTCCCGCTGGTGGGTACAGGTCAGTCCCACGGTCGGAGGATCGTGGTTGGTCTCCTTAACAGGCTATGGTCGATTTCGCCATCCTCCTCCTCTCTGCCTGTTAGGCGGTAGCTGAGATCAGACTTATCGGTCGGACTAGGGCCTGAATCTTTGATCGGAGATTGTCTAGGAAGACTCGTAAATTAGTAAGGAATAAAAGAATAAAGATTCGTAGTTGTAAACTTATTATATTGTTAAGGTCTCTTCTCCATTGCTTGATTCCTCTAACTAACCCGGAGACCTTAAACCTATTTATACATTTTTACCGGTACTTAGTATCCCCATACTAACTTGTACCGAGGAGCTTTTGACTTTAGTTTCTACTAAGTGCGAACACCGTTTGACCCTGAAAGTTCGTACACTACTTCAAACTTAATTGAGACGAGATATTTATCTTGAGAGGATAGCGTCCTATCTCCCAATGACCTCTTTCCGATCTCTAGGCTTGAATGGACTAAGTATGTAAATGTAGTCCGAATGGCTATCATTCCAATCGTCCCTTCTGATCAAGAACTAGCTAAGTTCTTTGTCAGGAACTGGTGCATAATTAATATATGCGTGCATGAGTCTCGACACGCCAGTATCATAGAAAGACTCAAGCATCTCCAGTCTTCCAATCCAAGTGTGGTTCCCCTCGGACCTCCTGCCTCTAAGAGGGACTTCTATTGGAGCTGTCCGACATACACCTAATCTTGAACGGGTATTTGGTTATTCCTGAAGTAGTTTAATAGTGCCAGAGGTCTCGTATCTATTTGATAGAAAATCCCTCGGTCGGCTATTTACTAATGCAAGTGGTCTTTATATAGTTTGCGGTCAGGGAGTTATGAATTAGAAATTATTATTTTAATTCCTATATAGCTTTGCTGCAACCATCTTGTTAAGTCACTTGACCTCTATTGTCAAGTACGTGACATTACCACTATGCTAGGTCTTATATGCCTAACACTGCCCGATACAGCTGCTCCGTCATCTGTGGGCACTGGGGGCTCAAGGGTACCGCCTAGTTAAGACACGAACATGTTACCGATAGTTGCTTTAGCATTTGAGTCTACCCCTTCTTTCTCCTCTCCTCGGTTCGGTCGGCTGGTACCCTACTACCTCCCCCCTTATACTGGCTGGCACCCTACTGCCCCTACCTTAAGCTAGTACCTTACTGCTCCCCCAGCTGGCACCTTACTGCTTCCTCACTCCGGGAGGTTCTAGCCCTTGCCACCTTCCTCTGGCCAGTATTGTACTACCTCGAGTTGGTCGGTTCTCTCCTCCTCCTTATGGCTACTGCGTCTTCGCAGGTGCGCTCCGTTGCTAGAGTTCCTGGCTCTGGGGTGTCTGGCTCCTTTATTTATTTTGGAACTCTTCTTGGGTTAGCCTCCGGGCGGCCAGGTCTACTATAGGCGTTCCTGGTGGGTATGGATTTGGCTTTTCTTTTGTGCCTGCGGGCCGGGATTTCCGGGGGGATTTTTCCTTGTAGCTTCCTGCTTGTCTTGGGTTGCGTTTCTCTTGGAACTGAGTTTGCTTGTATTGTAAGGATAGGCTTGATTCGGGGCGAGATCGTGCGGTTGGCTCCATACCAGAGGGGCTTGGGGCTCTTGGTTTTTGCCTCAGATGGAGGAGGGATGCGTGCTTTTCGGTTTTGTTTTTGCCATAGCTAGCGCTGCATGCAGGTTCTTGTACCATAAACAATGAATATATGATATAAAAAAAAAAAAAAAAAATCTCAACATACTAATATCATTTAGAGTTTCATATATCTCCAGTTAACTAATTCAAGGATGATTCCCCCCGCACCTCTTCCTTTGAAGAGGAACTGTTTTAATAAGACTTGTCTAATATATACTTATCCTTAAATGAGTATTAGTGGTTTCTGAAGTTTCATAACTTATAGTGATACTAACATAATGATTAACTTGAACCAACAGATTTCTCTTAGCTATATTTTATTTACAAGAGTGGATTTGCTTTAACCTTATTAATGGAAAATCCCTCAGTCAGCAAGCAGGGTTTTATATAGTATTCATTGGTATCTAGCTAGAAAGATTTAATTAAAGATTATATATTAATTCTAAAATAACTTTAGTACAAATATGAATTATTCACACAACCTCTATAGTCAGCCTGAGTTATCTGACATTATCACTAAACTATCATTAAGCCATATATGCCTAATCTATACAAGTTATTTTTTTCTTACTTTACTGGTTTATATTTCTTTCACTTTTTTACTACTTCTTTTACATATCTTAAAGTCCTTTATTTCTAATGTAACAACAAGATCATGGCAGGGAAATCACGATCATGCCTTTTTTTAAATGTTATAGCTACATCTTCTCCTATTTTAGTCAAGACTCCTACTAAGGATATAATCATATCAAATTGTCCTACAATCTTGTCCTCTTTTATAAGTTTGAAGTTACCTAACCTTGAAATTTCTTCTACTTCTTTTCAGTTACTTTAAAGTACTCTAATGAACAGTACTGTTTATGTAGTCAGACCCTTATAGGAAAATAGAGGACAATACATATTTCCTCTTTCAATAGTAGAAGTATGCTTGCAGATAGTACAGTCGATGGTAATAGAAGAGATTTCTTCATTTTTTCTTAAATTATCTATCATAAGACTGAGGGCCTCATTATGAGAAGGTGGCTAAGTAACTTAGAGCATTACATAAGAAGCTAACTATATAGGATTCATAACCTACATTATAAAGGCTCCTCTTCTAGCCCTAACCCTGATGTGAGTCATACTATTATGTTATTATATATGATACTATAACTCACAAGTATGAATCATGTGAAATTTATTAGTTGACTCCTACAAATCAACTACGCTATCTGCCTCCTATATACAATTCACATTACTTATTTCTCCTCATGCAGCATGACATACTCAAAACATATAGAAAATTTTCAATATAGAAAATATTTATCTTGTCATAGTCCAATCTATGACAAGTACTACCACTTGCAAGGTTAGTAAATATTATTATAAGTATAAGTCAATTAACTACCAAATGAGAGTTCCTTCTGCTAATGCTCACTTTTTAATAGCTGAAGTTAAGTAAGACAGTATGAACTATAGAGATAATTCAGAATCAGGTAAGGAAAAGATCAAAGCAGGAAGGAGGTAATATAAGTGCTATAAGAGAAGTACCAGAAACTCAGAAGGTCCTTGTAAAGACAAGTAAATACTAAATTTATATCTAATAAATATTTCTAACCAATTTTGTTAGAGATACAGGATACAGAAAAAGAGATTATGATAGCAAAGAAGGTACAGTGAGCTAATGTTAGGCGGAGACAACCGGCATAGACTTAAGGTTGTTTAGGCCAATCGAGATTCTTTTCGTAAAGACAGAGATTTGTCTAGGAAGGCTCGGAAGCAACTCGTTTCGTTTATGACTACTAGGAGCGCAAGAAAGTAGGATAGAATTATAAGAACAATATTATATTGTTAAGGTCTCTTCTCCGTTGCTTGATGATGTCTAAAGCTTGGGAGGCACTTCCATATTTATATTCCGCGCCTGAGTGTTCGCGGACTACATCTATCTAACATACAAAATATGTACCTCTCCAAATCTAATGCGCAACTTTGAGTTCTCCATGAAGGCACGAACACCGGGAGACCCTGAAAACCATCACACCCTCTTCGGTGACTATTATTTTCCTATCTGGAAGACATACTTATTACCAGTAGTATTTCACCGATTCTCAGAGTCCTTAGACCTGCAGCCAAGTTCTCAAGTCGAACTATGTTGGCTCCAATAGTCCTTCTCGTCACCAAGAGGATCAGTCTTGATGTGAAGTTGCCTTTGCATATATACCGGAGTTGATGACTTCTAGTTGTGATAACTCAACAACCAACTGATGGAATTTATTCCGACGACTCTCTCTTCATAGAGGAGAGGCAATTCTATTGAATAGTCTCATAACTCCTCAATCGGCAACTCCTGATTGTTCTATGTAGAGGGGGTGGACCTTCGTGTTGTGTTGGTTATAACTCCCGCAACTGCAGTACACCCCATATCATAGTTGCGACACTCCTTAGAGCTCGTTGGCTTCTTTGGTAGTGTCTATAGGAGCTCTAGACTCTTTCTGATTATCGGAGGGTGGATGTGAATGCGTTGGTTCGTTACCTCGAATCTCCTAGCATTCATATCTCGACCTTGTACGAAAATGTCCTGTTACTTACGGCCTATGCCAAAGATGTCGCATCTTTGAAGCCTAGTAACTCCCTGAGTAGTTGACCGATTGACTTTGTTCCACTTCTCAGGTCTTGCCAGAGGTCCCCTCTTATATATCCTGCGAACAGCTTTCGGTCGGACGGACGGCAGCGACGTATACGGTGTTATTCTGACACCTTTAATTCTGTGACCATATAGTCACAGGACGCAACTAAGGTTGATGTGTATGACGATGCGCGGGCCCCATCAGGGGGCCGGAGGGGGGTGTTAGAGACTAAGATTCTCGAACTCAGGTAAAGTTACCCTACCTAGGATACTTCTAAACTATCAGAATCGGGTACTCCTAACAGCTAAGTATCAAATTTCAGGAGTTAAAGAGAATAAAGACCTTAGATTCAACCACAATATTGGAGTGGTAACTTCAAGTCTCTTTACTGTTATCTTTCTTGACTCCAGGGTCTTAAAAAAGGTTTCTATACCTGAGCTGATTGATTTTACAAATGCTATTCTAGTAGAGTCTCAAAGACCTGCACAAGCTATCTCTTATATTACAACATCATCTATGACATTACATATACAGTTTCAGTATGAGTCTAACACCTCCTCCTCTGTCTTCCTATACTTTAAGTTAGAAGAAAATCTATAACTTTAATCTGCCTTGCTACCTATTGCTATCTTAGGTTATTTGAGTAAGGTAGAAAGATTCTATAAAGGTAAGCATTCTGTATTTAAAATTTGGTTTGACATTTGAACAGGAGAGGAGAAAAAACTTCAGCATACTTTTAAAACACAGGCAAGAGTAGAAGTAAAGGTATTAGGCTATAGGTTAGTTCATAAAGTACGGACTCATCTGATAATAAAACCTAGGTTACAATTGGAGAGAATTATTAGTAGAATTAAAGTTGATAAATAGTGGTTAGAATATAAGAAGGAGGAGAAAGAAACATGTTACTACTGTAAAGAAACTCATAGTTCCTTTGAAATGGATGCAAAGTATAGCTAGTTTGAGTTGAAATAGATTTTTTTACACAGTTGATTCATATTCTATATTTAAATATAACTAGTTTTTTTTAATTAAATATGTGATAGTTATTAGACTACTATGACTACAATATAAACAATACAAATTGCTATCCCTATAGAAAATATTTTAATAATAACCCCTATAGATAAATTCAAAAACTGCAATTATATAAAAAAAACTAGAAATAATTCTTAACTTAATTAGACTGTATTCTAATATTTTCAGTATTTTTTTACTCTAATTCAGCCAAGACATATCAAATTTATCTAACATTGATTGTTATATAGTATAAAGGTAATATCAATATCTAAATTTATATTCAAACTCTACAACTACAATTACATAATATTAGAAAAGTAATTTTATATATTTAGAGTTACTTGTATAGACAGAAGATAACACTCAAGAATTGAGGGAATATTTAATAGATGGAAAGTTATCAGTCACCTTTAGAGTTAAGTTGGCTGCTAGCTTGGTAGTGATATGATGTCCACTTAACTGTTAGGCATATACAGACTAGCATAGTAGCAATATCACCTAACTAACTACAGAGGTCAGGTAATTCAAAGAATGGTTGCGGCAAAGCTATATAGGAATTAAAATAATAATTTCTAATTTATAACTCCCTGACAGCAAACTATACAGACCACTCACAATAGTGACTAGCCGACCAAGCGATTTTCTATCTGTAATATAGAAGATATCAGGTGCTGTCAGGATACTTCAGAAGGCACTAATACCGGTTCAAGACTAGGTGTATATGAGATGGCTCTAATAAGAGTCCCTCTTAAAGGCAGGAGGTCCGAGGAGAACCATACTTGAATTGGAAGACTAGAGATGTATGAGCCTTTCTATGATACTGGAGTGTCAAAAACTCATGCAAGTATATATTATCTATGTACCAGTTCCTAACAATGAACTTAGCTAGTTCTTGATCAGAAGGGACGATTGGAATGATAGCCATTCAGACTACATTTACATACTTAGTCTATTTAAGCCTAGAAATTGTGAAGAGATCATTGAGAGATAGGACACTATCCTCTCAAGATAAATATCTCATCTCATTTAAGGTTGAAGTTGTGTGCGAAGTTTCAGGATCAAATGGTGGTCACACTTAGTAGAAACTAAAGTTAAAAGCTCCTCAGTACTAATTAGTATAGGGATACTAAGTACCAGCAGATTAGTATAAATAGGTCTAAGATCTCTGGGTTAGTTAGAAGAAAACAAGTAACGGAGAAGAGACCTTAACAATATAATAAGTTTACAAAATTTGAATCTTTACTTCTTTACTTTTATTACTTTACAAGTCTTCCTAGACAATCTCCGATCTTAATATTCAGGCCCTAGTCCGACTGATAAGATTACTCTCAGCTACTGCCTAACATTAACTATAAAACTGAATCAATTATAGCTTGCTGTAAATAGTACATTTATTTCTCATATTCTTTTATCTTTTATATTTTGAAATTTAAAACTATTAGCTTATATCATATTTTCAAAAAAGCTGCATTCAAGAATATGTGATACAAGGTTTAAAACTAATTATCCTAATACCTACTTTCTTATAATAGATAAAGTAAGAAGATTTTAAGAGAAATTTACAACTACAGCTATAATTCAAGCTATTTATATTATCAGATATTTGTATAATAAAGAGCTAAATAAAAATAGTAGTGTTTGAGAATAAATTAGAGATAGGAATCAAATATAAGTTATATTTGAGCCTCCCACTAATAAGAAAATAGGGTACATTACTACCACTATCTTGTTTGTATATTGTAAAACTGTAATAAAAAATAATATGTAAATTAGATGTATATGTTTAGAGTAAAATAAACATAGTAAAAGAATAATAAGTAAAAAATATAATACATAGTAAAGTGGTAGATGGAAAAGAGGTTGATTGATAGACGTAGTGAAGTAGAGCCCTAAAGAATAAACAAAGGTTATCACAGAATCTGTTTGTGAAAGTTCAAGTAACAACAGGAAAGATATATAAAAAAGACCATAAAGGATAATATCTTACAATGTAAGTAGGAAGAAATAAGAATAAAATTAAGTAAAAGCAGTAAAGTATGATAAAAGTAGTTGTAAATTTATTAACAGTAGGAAGCACAATAATAGAGAAAGAATAGGTTAAGTCTCAATTTTACAAGAAAAGCTTTCTCACCTATAATACATCCTCTACCATGGCATTATCAAGATTAAAAAGTTATGAAAAAGTATAAAAAGCATTAAATTTTTGTTTAATTAAAAATTACAACATTAATAAGATATAATAAATAAAAATAACAGAAATAAGTTGCATTTGTGTAGAAAAATAAGCTTGATTGATGGATAAATTTAAGGGCCTGTTTGGATGCAATGGTTTCTTTTCGTTGTTCCATACAAATCTACCATTTCCTTCCTTTTCGAAAATGTTGAACAAAATGGCTGTTTGGTAACGTCAATCCTTTCCTTTCAATACAGCCATTACAAAATAGTTAACATGTAAACAAAAAACAATAATATGTATTATCCATTACAAATCTAAAGTTAATATTATTTTAAAATTTGAATAGTATTATTATTAACAAAATATACAATAATGAGAAATAAACTTAAATAAAAAATTCTATATTCTTTTTTATAACTATAAAAAAATTACGCAATAAGGATATAAGCTGACAAGATTCAACTTGATTTTCACAACTATTGAATGGCAACAAATAATAATATTGATGAAATTATGCAAACCATAATTCCAAGACCAACTCAAATAGTCATTTCATCAGCAATCTACATTCAATATTTTCTAAACCGAGAAGATGTGCATAACTCCATTCGTACTAGCCGTCGATATACTAGCGAAATCCTCTCTACTCATCCTCGCTGTGTTCTTGAGCTTATCCAGATGCCAATTACCATATTCTTAGATCTTAGGGACTGGCTTGTTGAACGTAATCTACTAGCTTCAATACGTTATGTCACAGTACTAGAAGAGCAGCTGGTGATGTTTTTATGGACTATAGGCCATGGTGCAACAAATAGATAGGTACAAGAGCAGTTTCAACACAGTGGTGAAACAGTTTCACAGTAAGAGTAGCCTAGCATGCTAGAACATATATTATGAAAATGGTCTAACGGATGAGTAATTTTGTAGTCACTTTCATAGAATTTTAAGAGCTCATATTCCATTATATCAAACCTTTGCACGCTCTCCACCAAACAATATTCCTGCTCACATTCGAAACGATTGGGGTAAAATGTCATATTTTCACAATGTTCGTGGAGCCATTGATGGTACACATGTATTGGCTCATGTGCCAGCCTCATAGCAGAGTGAATATCAAAATCATAAGGGTACAATTTCTCAGAATGTATTGACTTGATGCAGTCTTGATATGTATTTCTTTTATATTTGTCTTGGCTGGGAGGGATCAGCAAATAATGCGCGGGTACTTGAAAATATAGAACTCAATGGGTTTCCTCTAAAGGCAAATGCTATTTATTTGGCTGATACTAGTTACGGTTTATGAAAAGGATTCCTTATGCACTATCACACAGTACGATATCACCTACGAGAGTAAGCACGAGCTAATCTTCATCTACAAACTAAAGAAGAGCTCTTTAATTTACGACATGCACAGTTGCTAAATGTCATTGAACAAAGCTTTGGAGTTTTACGCCACAGGTTGTAATGGGGACTCCCTCTGGGAAGATGGATCCCAAGGTTGCGACCGCGCCGAAGTATTCTTTCAGAAGTAAAGATAAAGATAATCAACAGTAGAGTTGAAAAAATAAAACGGTAAAACTTAATATTGTTAAGCCACAGCTTTACTCAATTAAGTCCTGATCTTGAATGGTAGTTGATTGCCAGAGTAGAGAAGAACTCGCATATACTTAAGTAAGTTTGGTATGCTGCCAGTTGCTCCCCATCACTACTCTGCATTTGTGAGCACCCAACTCCCGTGGGCTGTCTAGCCAACCTCTACGGGTCGGACCAAAGATCCCCCGTAGCGAGCTAGACCACTCAGTGGTGTTCTAATATCTGCCCGATAGAAGTGTTTTAGCCGCTGCATCTCCAAAGCAACCGCAGGAGTAAAAACTCTTCATATCACAGTTATGGCAGTGGCGAGCTGACATGCCCGAACGGATGTTATACCAAATATGGAACTCTCTACCAATATACACTTAGTCTTCTACAAGCATTCGCAGCCCCTGAACATCTATCCGGTTCTACTCATTTCTATATCATTCCGGACGATAGCCACGTAGCTCCCCCGATAGACCCCTTCGGAGGTTGACTACCAATAGGCGCTACCCACAGTCAACCCTCCTAGAAGTGAGTCTTATCATGACCTCAGACTAGTGTCTTAGAGCCCTTAACGATTCTCCAATACTATTACACTTTCGGGGCAACGGACTTCGGTTACCTCGCCTACTGGCCTCCGGTAACCTCACGTACTACTTCTTACTTCAAAGTGGTATTACTCCGTCAGTTCTGGTCCGTTTTACACGAAACCACCTGGAGGCTATTCTCCAGGTTCTCCTCTTCCCCCTCATATATCCTGCAGACAGCGTCCGGTCAGATGGAGGGTGTGAGCGCATACGGAGTTACGGCAACATCTCCACTTGGAGACTTTTGCTAGACTTACAGCAACTCTTCAGGGTATAGCCCATGATGCTAGGGACTTATAACGGGGCCGGAGGGGGGTGTTAGCAACCACACCTCCAAGTTACAGCTTGTTCGGAGCTCAATTAGTTGTGCGATAGTGATCCGCACAACCTAGGATTCGAACACCCTATGTAGTTTTGCGTGACAAACAATCTAGTAACTTCCCTCGAAGTCCTGCGTAACAAGTTACTTTCAAGGTAGGGTAACTTGACTCCATAGCAGGGTAACCCATAGCCCAAGGCAGGGTAACCGGAGTCCGAAGGTTGGGTAACTGCACTCCGAGTTACCTTACAGAGTAGGGTAACTCTACCTGGACTCTCCGTCAAGTAATTCAGGGTAACTCCCAAATTGACTACTTGGGTTACCCTACAGAGCAGGGTAACCCCCAACCTTTACTAGCGCCTATGTACCTTTGGTATAGTCTAGTATGCCCGGCTGAGGTACCTAACCACCGGTACCTCCACTCGGTAGACCTAAGTCTACCGCCATCCCTACCACGGTAGTCTCTTGACACCGGTATGGGTATAGGTTTGGCTACTTGTAATAGTACTCAGTGGAGTCTCGTTACACAGGTTTCCTATTCTTAATACTACACCCGAATTTGATCTAAAAATACAAGTGGAACTAGTCCTAGTAGTATGTGTGCTCTATAACTTTATTCGTCATAGGGTAAATGAAGAGGAGGATAAGTTTTACAGAGGTGTAGATTTGCTACTAGAGGGGAGGACAATGAAATAGAGGAAAATAATTTATCAGAAACTGCTGAGACAAGTAGGAAACTAAGGCATGCACATGATATACGAGAGATGATTGAAGAGAGAAATAAATTAGCAGCAGAGATGTGGACAGACTATATACGTTATCAGAATCATATTTGATTAAGTTAACTACTATACAATTTTCAAGTCAAATAAGTTTGAATTTGAGCTCTCAACCACATTTCCTCATCTTCTTCTCCATCTAATACCAGAAAAACTTCTGCCTTAATTCCATTTTCTAAAAGCCCATAACCTGCAAGAATATCTTAAGTACTCCAATCAGATTTGCCCTTGTAGGTTTCCTGTAGTTTGCTGATAACCTGATGGACAACCGATAGAGGAGCTGGAAGAGTAATAGGTATTGCTATCATCTTTTCTACTACATTAACCAATCATATAGCTGGGGTCTCAGCATGAGGCTGAATGCATCCTAAAGGTGTTAGAGGAGAAGTATATTCTAACTTCTTTCTTTTAATACAGTAATGACTGGGACTAAAGCCTGAATCATCAGAATCAAGTAGCTTGTCATCTCCAGAGGAGGAGGCAAAATCATTTAAGAGAGTTGAAGATGATCATGGATAGATTGCATGAGAACCAGAAGCCTGAACACCCTCAAATATCTCTTGCAATTTAGTAGTGTTAGCTAGTGGATAGCTGTGGAATTCTCGTATAGCTGGCTGCCTTTCAATTTCAGCTTTCCACACTTCATCAGGTACCGTAATTGCTCCAGTTGAGGTATCAATCCTAAACCCACTCGAATTCTTCAACCTTATCCAAATTCGCTATTTTCTTTTCAAAGCTTTCAGCTTTGCTTAACAACGTTCTCCAGTAGGAGGCTCTCTACTTCCAGTTACTCGGTAAACAGCTTCAGTAACAGAATTCCAAACCTCCATTTTGAAACTGCTGTCAGATTGTTTGCCAGTTTGGATTGCCTGTACCAGTTCTCACAGACAAACAGTCGTCATTTCAGCAGACCATTCCACCACACGACTACGGGGCTTGCGCTTTTTAGATTTATCGCAGAGAGACGAGGATGGTATAGGACTCTGACTAAGTACTATCTTATTGTTGTTTTTGTGTTCAGCTATTGATGGAGATGATTGACTCAATGTTGAAAATTCTGCGCGTGACTGTTGCATCAAGTCCTTCATTGGTTCTTCTAGTTGTGGTGTAAAGTTCATACTATTTGAGTTATGCGAGGTGAAATTTTGTACTCCAGATGGGGGAGAATCAGTGGTGTTGCTCGAAGCTGACATCAACCTATTTATTCTAGCTTAGCAGATGTTAAGTGAAACATCTCGATACAATAGCTACTTACTTGAACATCTTGTTTGTATTAACTTCAGATATTGTAGATGAAGTCAGAGCTGAAAGAATATTAAAACAGGATAGGCCTGTACTGCTTTCAAAGGAGATAGATACAAAGGATGGTGTGAGGAAGGTGCTGAAGAAAGATGGAAATTTGCTGGGTATTTATGGTGAGAGTCACTATGATTAAATTATTTTTACATAATATAGCCCTAAGATGAAAATTTTTTGTGGAGTAATAGAAGATTAACAATTAATTTAATATTATTTCTTTGTAAGTGAATGGTTCAAATTAGGTAACAAACATTTTGTCAAGTCAAACCTTTTTGAAAAGAAAAGGTTGTAAAAGGTTCTTTTTTTGCCAAACAGGGCCTAAGGCTTATTGAGCCTTATTCTGCTAAGATGACCTTTCCTCTACTCCAAATACAGTACAGAATAGGTCATCATGAATATTCAAAAAAGAAAAAGAAAAAAGAGTATACAGGTTTTAAATACGTAGAAGAGATACAATAAATAAATAGCATTATTTAATAAAAGACAAAGTATGAAATCAGAGCAAAAGAAAACAACATACCAGATAAATGAAAGATACATGTAATCATATTGTCACCAGACAGAAATTTCTAATTATTATTATGTAGGAAAACAAGCCTGAACAGAATATGTAGTACTAGACTTTCCAGATAAAATACTATTTCATATTATTACAATAAATATATAATAAAAAGTAATAAAATAAACAAGAAGTATAAAACAATGATGAAAGTTTTTCATCAATTGCTTTATAAACTAATAGTATTACTGGTAATTTAATCCTCTAGCCTTAACCCTCATTTTTTTTTTTTCAAAGTTACTAAATATCATACTCAGAGAAATACAATATAATAATTATAACAACATAACCTAGTAGCGACCATGTTTGCATCTAACTATAATACCAACCAACAGCTATTTATCTCAACCAATACTATCTGCCCCTTGTTCTAGCTTAACTGGAAGCTCTGTACTCAGACTGTTTTATTACTTTTTTTATTGTAAATTTTCCCCTCTAAATACTCAACAGAAAGAACAGTCCGATCTATATTTTCAATATTATGAAATTCATAGTAGCCTACAAATACTAGTTGATCACTTAAACCAAACTCATCATCAGGGCAAATTTGAGAGTTTCTCAAGTTGAAATACATTCAGTTACAGAATACTTCACCAAACTCACTGAAATGCTGAGTTGCTGTATTTGTAACAGAGTAGAAATATATTTAATACTAGCTGACTCAGAGGAAGTAATAGTCTCAGAACTAACTATTAGAGAAATAGAATAAGGTATATTGTTGTTAGGCAGTAGCTGAGGTCAATCTTTCGGTCAGACTAGGGCCTAAATCTTTGATCGGAGATTGTCTAGGAAGACTCGTTAAAGTAATAAAAGAATAAAAGTAAAGATTCGTAATTGTAAACTTATTATATTGTTAAGGTGGCTTCTCCATTGCTTGATTTCCCTAACTAACCCAGAGACCTTAAACCTATTTATACTAATCTACTGGTACTTAGTATCCCTATACTAACTTGTATCGAGGAGCTTTTAACTTTAGTTTCTACTAAGTGCAAACACCGTTTGATCCTGAAACTTCGCACACCACTTCAACCTTAAATGAGATGAGATATTTATCTTGAGAGGATAGCGTCCTATCTCCCAATGATCTCTTCACAATTTCTAGGCTTAAATAGACTAAGTATGTAAATGTAGTCTGAATGGCTATCATTCCAATTGTCCCTTCTGATCAAGAACTAGCTAAGTTCGTTGTCAGGAACTGGTGCATAATTAATATATGCATGCATGAGTCTCGACATGCCAGTATCATAGAAAGACTCAAGCATCTCCAGTCTTTCAATCCAAGTGTGATTCCTCTCGGACCTCCTGCCTCTAAGAGGGACTCCTATTGGAGCCGTCCAACATACACCTAATCTTGAACGGGTATTGGTAACTTCTGATGTAGTCTGATAGCGCCGGATGTCTTGTATCTAATTGATAGAAAATCCCTCAATCAGCTATTCACTTATTGCGAGTGGTCTTCTATGGTTTGCGGTCAGGAAGATATAGTCTAGAAATTATTTATTTTAATTCCTATATAGCTTTGCCGCAACCATCTTATCGAGTCACTTGACCTTTATGGTCAGATGCGTGACATTACCACTATGCTAGGTCTTATATGCCTAACAATTGTGCATCTAACTAGTATTCAATATATAGCTATTTACTAATACAGTGAAACTATTAACATCTTACAACAGCCTCTGATGCTGGATATTAGAACTCATTATAGTAATCATATTCTAACTTTTCATACTTTCATTACTGACTTCCACTACTTATTCTACATTATTCCCCAGTGTGATCTTGGAACTTTCCTTCTTGTTCCTCTTTTTTCTATCATGATTATTTTACCTCACAAACTTTGAATCATATTGCTGCTTTTAAACATATTGGTATTCAGAGCTGGATGGGCCCTATAGGTATACTTAGCGTTGTCTAATATTATAGAATTCAAAGTAGGTAACTAACAGAATAGGCTCAACAAGGATCGTCTATACATTGGTGGGCTTTGTGTTACTGCTCTGTATGATTTCTTTTCTTTGAGCAAGACTTCTTTTTAACACCAGTATAAAATCAATCTGTAGATAAGAATACTGATACTGGGTGGACCCCGCCCAACTTCTAGCTTCTGATGACACCTGTTCGATTGGAATGGGTTGAGCTGGATTGGATTGGACTGAATTGAATTGTTTTTATTTTATCTAACAAACTCTACATAATAATGTTGAGCTTCATGGGCCAAAGAATTGTCTGATAATCCAAGACAACTACAAATTTGACAAGACTTCCCTGATACCATAGTTTCCGAGCACCTCACCCTAAATTAACCTCTTTGCGCGAGGTTCAATTATCTAAGTTCTTACGGTATGTCCTTCCTCCTTTGATAGTTGACCAACTATTATCCCAACCCAACACTCGCGGCAGCCTGACACCAAAATTCCCACCACCCATCTCCACTCCTTATGACAGCCCATCCGGATTGTGGCCAATGCTATCTTTCGCCCCCACGACTGACCCGTCCACACTCATACCAAGCCAGGCACCGAGGGGCAATACTCGCACAGCACAGGAATCTCCGCCCCCACAAGCACCCCCTGCTTTCAGATGAATACTCGAGTGCACCCGGGTAACACAACAGCACCCGATCCCTTACTCTAAAAGGAAGTGAACCAGCTCGTGCTAACCAAGCCCGAACAAATATCATGATCATACATCCTGCCTTTTCTCAAAACTCAAATATCATGGGGTGGCGGGCGAGCAGGCACGTTGTGCTCTATCAATACCGGCTCGCCCGGTATTCCAGCAGTAGACTACTTGGAATGCACAACCTCCTATCATGCACTGTTGCTGTTCTCCCGCGTGCGTGTTCGCGAAGGTAAGGAAGGAAATAAGGGAGGGAAAAGATAAACACTAAGTCTTGTCCTTGACACCACGAATATATAGACAAGACAGAACGCCCTTACTCACTCTCTCCAAAACAGGTCTCTTCAAAGCGTATGATACGCACACCAAGTCACTTCCACTGACTCCAGCAGTACAATACCATAAGCAACAAAATCCAACTGTAACTCCCGTCATCGTGCTCCCAAGCAACGATACCCAAATACGTGACCACAGCGGTGATAAATACCCTTCACTTGCAGATGATGTCAGTAAAATACCCCCCCCCCAATCTGTCTCTACCAAGTATCCGGTCCTACAGCTGTCTCTAGTCCGATCAGTCACAATTCTGATATCATATCTGGCCCTGCAGCTTGGTAGGCCATGTAGCGGACTTCTCTTCTTGACACCCCCCACTTGACCAAATTTTCAGAATTATATCGAGTGAGATACCATGACTAGCTCGAGCTACCCACCTCCCGGAATATATATTTCCCCATGATGGAGACCACTGCAGAAACCCTTGCGATCACATATCCTCTCTTCGGTCTCTAAGAATCCCGGGTTTCCGAGACAAAGGTTCTTGAGAGGGATTAAGAGCACCTTCCTGGCATGATGGCAACTTATTGCCCGGGTCATTGGTTGTGATGGATCCCATCAGACTGGCTTTATTAACAATTTTCTGTTAACTTGCTATACTAAAACCTATCCCGGGCCGGATGTCACGATCTACGGGAATATTTGAGGCAAAGCGGGAATAGACTGGTGAATTATAAAGAATTTTTATAGTATGATAATATCCAAAAATTACCTCCAAAAAAATACTTAAAAAGATCCAACCAAATACCCACTTCGGTTGCACAATCCACCTAGAACCAGTGGGGAAACTCCTATATGCACTAGCAACCCAGGGAGATTACTTCAAGGTAATCGCCCAATATCTAGGGAGGTGATGGTGTATATACAGCCTCCTGTCGAAAAAATCAGGAAATGTGAAAATTAAAAGTCAGAAACACGGTTGCTCAATTGGTTCGAGCACACTGAATGCTCCAATCAAAGCCCTATCCCCGTTTCCCGATCTTTTCGACCGGAGGCTGTAGAGGAGGTGTAGTATATCCACCGACGGTGGCGATATTCTCAGAAGAGGGCAGTATTTAGACTCAGAGGGGTTGCTGCCTGGATCGTTTAGAGAAAAACTCAAAGATGCATAAAACACCCCGCGACCTATACAGTATGATACCTGTAATAGAATAACCCCTGTGAACAGCCAAATGACTCTGGTGTATCGTATCAGGAAAGCACTAATCCTTCTTAAGAGCTTTTGTCTCTGAATCCCAAGATTAGCGACCTAATGGAGAGAGCGAATCGAAAGGGTTTGTGCGGTAAGTTGGTCCCATTTTCTCTCCAGCTCCGTTTAACTATGATATCACCGATGCAAGCGATGGTCATTCGGCGGGATTCCCCTGCGCTCGATTACCCATCCAACCTTGTTCACAGGAACGTTGGATGGGATACCGCCCGAAGGGTAGAAAAGCGGGCAGATAGACAGTCATGAAGGATCAGCAGTTTCCTCGAGGTAAGAGACAGACAGCTGGCTAATCGGTTCGTACAAGCCGTACGGCATTCGATGATGATAATGATAGTCAATGAAGCACGGGAAAATTCCCCAGAAAGCCAAATTACCACGCGGGTGCGTTAAAGATTTCCCCCACTTTGTTTTGCTTTGCTATACATAAATCCTTTGTTTTTATTTTCCTATGATCCAAATACCTGTCTGCCCTGCGCGTTCGTTGTGGCTACCAGGGCTACTAAAGAAATTTAATCCAAACTAGTCAAACCAATCAAGAACCACCGTTACTCGGCGTAATATCGTGAACAAATAGGAAAATCCCCAGGAGAAACGAGCGTTAAAGGGAAAGGAAACAAGGATTTCTCAAGCAAAAGCTCCCACAAAAGCCATCCCGAATGCCCCAGCCATAACATATATGCACGCTATAATTCGTTTCCTACCTGTTAACACATGCCAACTTTCATCGCTGAGAAAGTCTTCTGCGAGGAGTTCCACAAGGCCGGCGAATACGAGTAGACCAGATGAAATTGCGTTCATTATTCCAACCATTAAAAGACCTGTTTGGCTTGATGGGGAGTATAGAGTATGAGTTGCAAGACCAATGGCCTGACCGACAGGCGTACTGCTCATCTGTAAGTTGAAGCGTAATATGGGCAAGAGGGGTGCTTACGTCAAGCCATATGCAACCGCCATAAGCCAGGGCTGGACAGCATCAGCTTTCCAGTTCAAAACGGCAATACGAGAGCCAAGGGCTAGTCCTTCAAAGGTTTCTTTTCGCGAATTAGCTTGCCGTTAACAAAAATGTGATAGAACAAACATACGATGGAAGATAATGGCAATCAGAAGGACGACAAATCCAGGCCCGATAGTGACACTCAACGCCATTCCAATAAATACGCTATGGAAGAGAATTCCCATTTCCAACAATAAACACTGAAGTAGCGCCTTCTTATGAATTTGCTCCGGCGTCAGTTGAGCGACCCCGGGCAGTGTCTTGAACGCATTCACAATAGCGCGGTCTTGACTCCCATCATCAACCACATTTTCCTCTTGGCCCGCGTAGTTGTTGGTCATCTCTATGATCACATCACCAGTACCGGGGGTTCCAATTACCGTGAGACTACTGTCATTCGATCCAGCAGTCCGGGATACCTGGTCTTGCATCCCTTTTTTTTCCATTTCCTCATACTTTTGTAATCGTTGGCCAACCGAGTGAGACCGGGACCTCCGCTTCCCAGCCATCCCAAATCCCATCCTACCAACCCCGCCTTTCCCACCTATCTCCTCGCTCCCAGGCGTCCCCAACCTTTCGCCGTCGCACCACTTTTGACCCGTCTTATCCGCTCCCCCATATTCCTCATCAGCATTCCTAGCATTGCAGTAGCTATCACCAGCCTCGCATCTCACATCTCGCTGGTTTGTGTCTGAACATCCCCCTTTGCAAAGCCCCTTAGTGAATACCATTTCAACGATAGTAACAAAGAATACAGCCACCATAGCGATCGCCCCTGCCATAGCAGGATAAGTGGTATTCCAAAATTTCGGAAGGCATTGATCGGTGAGAGAGATGAAGGCCGTAGGGAGAAGGTGGACGAACGCAGTTGCAATAAGGACTCCCGTACCAAAGTGACGAGCGCCGAAGAGGAAGGATGGGGGAATGCGGAGGCGGGGAAATTTTTTCGCAATTAGTGGAAACGCACATGCTATAACGACTAGTTAGCTTCGTAAGGTGTGAGGTGTCCAAAGAGAACCGTTCAAGTACCAAACGAGGATTGAGCCAGGACGAGAAACAATGCCATAGTATGTAAACCCAGGTTATATTCATCATCGCTAAGACTGCCACCGCCACATACGAGGGAAGAGCGCGTAGTTAGAGTTTTGTCGAGCGCCGGAGGATTCTGGTTGAAGAATGGATTCCCTGGATGCAGAAGCTGACGTTAGCATGGTGTACAGTACCGTGTTTTCACTCACCAAGCCTTAGCCTCGCCATCATGAAGGGGAGCAAAGAGGAAAATACTATTACCAGCGGGCTCCGGATCCCGGGTCGGGCAATTCATAATTGCAAATCAGAAGGAATTAATTGTTTCTGTGCTAGACTTGAGTTTTCCCGGTAGTGAGAGAGAATAATATCGAACCAAAGTGTGATTTTTTTTTTTTCTTCTCCCTCTCGGTTTCTATTGGAAGCTCTAGAAAATCCGAGAATAAAAAAGCACTCTATCTAAAAGCCAAAATAGAAGATTATATCTGGCTGTGGATTGATGACCTGAGAGGGGAGGTCCCAGGATCGAAGCTCCAAGGAAAGCTGTAAGATATCTGACTTGACTCACGTTTCGGTACTCCTGTCAGAGGATTTTCATTGAAAGGGTGAAAATTTCCGGAGTAAGGATTGGGGGGTTGTGGACCAAGTGGCGAATAGAGGGCAGAAAATGATGAATATGATAAAAACGTTGGGCACCGTGTGGGTAACCTGAAGCAATCCTGAGTCGGCGAGAACAGAGGGGAAATACACGGAGACATTGGACTATTTCTACCTCTCCGCCCTGAGCCCTGACCGCTGGGGCTTCAGCGGCCAAAATTCGCAGGCCCTTCTAGATTCTAAATTTATTAAAGGCAACCTCACAGTCCCGGTCAGTCTGCCTGTCTGAGAAGCTTACAATGACATGCATCTGCTATCACACCTACTGTATTCGACCCAAGTCTCTCCCCCCCCATCTCCCCCTCCCCCTCTCTCCCCCGCCCAGCTACTCGAGTACTCGTAACTCAAGGAAGAGGTCATTGCGGCAGTTCCAAAAATCTCAGGAGAGCCAGCCAATTGGCGTTGAGTTGGGCGCAAACCTAATCTGAAACCACCCTACATTCCATCAGTATCAGAGTTTCCTTTGCCTTCAAGGTTCCCAAAACCCTCCCTTTCTCCACAGTGGGAGAGGAACTTTGTGCAAGTGCATAAAGTGGTATGGGTGGTACCATAAAAAGCAATGCATGCAGTGCATGTTATGTACAAGTTACAGGCAAGAAGTATTCGGAAATACGAGTCGTTATTTTGTCTGTGCGCTGGTTTGCGCACTAATTTTTTGCCATATATTTGGTGAACCCCTGTTTCCGAATACTTCTTGCCTGGGACTTGTACACTCCTGTATCCAGCATACCGGCACTGATAAATTGCCGGTATCTACTGTAGCATAAAGTCATAAAGTACCGGTATCATAAACATTTGAACATGAGACCGGATTTTTTTCGCTTGTTGGGCGGTCATGTAACGACAGCCGTATCCCCGGATACCAATTGTCAGACACAAGTACGGTAGGTACTTCTTGACTGGGAACTTGTGATACCACAAGAACTGGTGCGGTATGGTTCAACACCGTATGATATTATTATTGCACAGCATCGTACCGGTACAGTACAGTACTTGTACAGTAATTCCTCATCAAGAATCTTGATGTCTTTCGTGCCTTCAGCCCCAACTCTAAAGATTCACACTACTCGTACATACCTTCAAGACTCCACCCACGCCTGTTTATATAGTGAGGGATTAAATGATCAATGGCTAGGTGTTATATTTGTATCAAACCACCTCCCAAAGGTGGGTTCAAGGTTCAACCTCAGTTTTACCTTAACTTATCGCGAGCAAACATCCGACGACAACTCGGGTTTCAGGGGGCCAACCAAACTGCAGCCCCAGCCTGTCTGAGACCTCCACGCAGACAACTTCTTTATCGAGAAAACCCGCTGGCTCGTTGGATCATACCATACTCCTTCTAACATTATCTATCAATGTGCTCCGTGCCACAGAGTCATTGTGAGTTCTCCATTCGGGCACCGGTTGATAAAAGGCCAAGTTATCGAGCGTCCAACCGTGAGGGGCCAGGCTGGGCCACGAGAGCAAGTGTTGTATCACCATGGAGTCAATTATCTCCCGTGGTCCGCAATCGTCAACCTACCTGCTCACCGGAAGGAAAGGTGCCCATCGCCCAGGCCATATATGTTTGGCAAGTTTTGTAAAATACTAAGCTCGATGGCAGTGTGTTATGCTACGAATAAGCTTTGCAAACTACCTTCGTATCCCAATGGATCAAGCAGTCCATAACAATGAACAAGAAGTCATTTTCATACACATCTAGACTTCTGGTGCACATCAATGATTCCCGCTTCCCTGAATACTCACTGGTCCGGCAAGCCTTCATGCCCTCTAAGCCACGCCCTTACAAGACTGAAAGGAGTGGAAAAAAGAAAAGAAAAGATCATAGTACCGATATCATACCGTATTACGATGTAATGACATTTTTATAGGACTACCGGCATTCCGGTAGTCATGTGCAGTCGAACAGGCGATCCCAACAAACGTCCAAGCTCTGCAAGAAAACGCCATGTTTTTCTTCGGACCTGTTTCCGGCTTCCTTGCTTTTTTTGTTATTTCACGAGTGAGTCTCCATGAGCGTTCATCTATGGTGGGGGAAACTTTGTGCCGGAGAGACCACAACAAAAACTGGCCCGACAAGTATCGCATCATGTTCCAACAACGGGATCAAAGGGTTATACTATCAACGAGAATCAATAGGCAATTAGTTGTAGAGGAGAGAACTTGGTTGATTTCATGCGAAAATAATGCATTTTGGTGGTTCTTAATCTGTATGGGAGATGGCCAATTGTGAGCATTTACAAATTTCTCAAGGCTAGACAGGAAAAAGCGATAAAGTGATACAGGCACCAATTATGCCATATACGAAATACGTACTTTCCTATTTAGGGTTAGTACAGTAACCAGGTATATTTTTTTATGAAAAAATACCAACAAATTGCCTGTCACAGTGTGTCTCCAGTGTGTCTCCAACCATAATTAATCAATCTTGGCATGCATTTAGAAAGTGTCCCTCCACAAATCCGGGTACCGGTAGTTCTCAATTTCATCATATCTTTCCACACCTCAGCTACGGTACATACCACCAAGATGTCTCTCGTGCCACGCCTGGCTGTTAGGGTTCGCCCATCACCATTTCCCCCACGCCGAAAATTATTATTATTATTGCCCGTTACGAGACCTCTGCATAATTCGCCAGTGCATTCTGCAACCCCACTTCCAATAACAGCTCACGGCCCGCCACCGAAACCTCCGCTCCCGGCAGCTGGCGAGATTGGCGAACTACGAAGACGACAGAAAGCTGAGAGGGCCAATCCAGGGAAGAAGCTCTGGAAGGAAGTCAAGGTTGAGAAGCGGGGTGGTAAATTCCCAATCTTTCCTTGATTTTCTAGGGTATCAGGCTAATACGTTAAAGATGGATTCACAATACTCCTCGACAAACAGCCAATCCGAACACCCCTCAAGAAACTAGTTGTCATTCCAGAGAGCAAGCCGTTGCTCGCCGATGCAATCGCTCTAGAATGGAGTCTTCTACACAGCTCAAAGGATGCTCTTACGAAACGTTATAGAATACCGCTCACCCAGCTCGCCGCAAGAGTAATTGACATGCGCGAACCGAACGCCCCAACGCCTTCACGAGATACTACTATCTCAAACGTGATGCGTTACCTCCACACCGACACATTAATCTTCTACGCTCCCTCAACGCCAGAGGAACATCGCGACCCGAACAAGAAGACTCTCCGGGAACTTCAGGTGGCGGAAGCAGAGCCCATCGTTGAGTGGCTAACAACTGTCCTCTGGCCCGGTACGAAAATCGAGTACAACGACGGAGATTTAGGCTTCGTGGTCATCGCACACCAACTGCCTGAGACGGTGAAAGCTATAAGGGAATGGTTGGAGGGATTGACGGATTGGGATTTGGTTGCACTGGAAATAGCCACAATGTCGAGCAAAAGTTTCTTGATTGGTGCGAGGTTGGTAGCGGAGTGGAGTTCCGACGTTGGGGTTGGAGAGAAGAGTTGGGGGATTGAAGAGGCAGCTAGAGCCGCGAGCGTCGAAGTCAGGTATCAGACAGAGATCTGGGGAGAAGTCGAAGATACGCATGATGTGGACAAGGAGGATATAAAGAGGCAGTTGGGAGCTGCTTGGCTGATAGCCCTGGGTGCCGAGAAGTAAATCTCTTCATGACACCCGTATGCAGAGTTTTCTTAGTGCTGTACTGTACATTAGCTTGTCATTTCTGCCTTCATTGAATCAGCTGCAGTCTCATGGCACAAAGCTCGAGTGCCACACCATCGAGACTCCATTGGCGGAGCACCATGTGGACTGGAGAAATAAAATGCGCGTGGGGTCATGCAAGCGATTACTCGAGAGAATTCCGGCATGAGCACGCAATACCACTACCGTTATGTCAATAGGGCTCTTGGGTGCGCGTATTCTGCGTTTGCTGATTGGCGACCAAAGGAACAGTGCAGCGAAGAGATAAAATCACGGTGTTTCCAATTTCGTCTAGTCAAGGCAACACAAACATTTCGCCCACCCGGTTGTTCCCGAAAGGTTCCAGCTTCACTTCGAGCAAAGATACCAGTGCAGTACCGTAGATTACTGTATCTCGAGTACTGTACCAGTGCGTCAGCAGATAAGCTGCATACACCACTGATGAGCCGTGTGAAAATACAGTTAGGCCCCGGTGCTCCTGAGCTGCTTAGGTTACCCTGCCTTTGATGCTATTCCTCGTCACTTCCATCCATTCCCTCAAGCCTTGATGCCAAGATTCTCGACCGAGTTATAGTAGCAACATGTTGACGGGCAGAGGAGCTGAGAAGTTCATGGCTCTCGGGTTCGGAATCTAATTATGTGTGATATGATTTACGCCATCCATCCAAAACCTACTCGTACACCAGGCTGCAACTTTTCAATGGATTATATTATGTCACCATTAAATTTAAGACCTCCACCCACCTCAAAAAAACCGTACGAGTACTCGTACATTATTCTCCTCAGTATTCCCAACAATCTAGATATTTTAATGCAGCGGAAGCGTACTTGTTCTTGTATGATTATTTAAAAATGGCAAGTTAACGCCCGGTGCGAGTTTTGGACTGCACGAATCATACTGTACGGTAACTTACCTTGTTTGCCCCCCTAGGAAAGATATATTATACAGGAATTATCTCTTGCGAACACCCACCCATTACCGACACCCCCGTAAAACGGTAGGATATTTTCGTTGTTGAATCTCACTCCTTGAACGAAGTCCACCTCCCTATTTTCACGCAGACCATCCGAAGAAAAACCTGCAAAGGGCTACCGCGAGAATCTCGCCGGGTCGTCTATGTCGGGAGGGCTGGTATGTATATCGTGCACAGATGTGTACGTTCGAGTACTAAGAAATACCTATCAACCCCAGGTGATTTGGTTCACTCAGCACGACATCCAGTTTAGTGCTAAGAATACACCGTCTACTCGAGTACGATACCTTAATTTCGCACCTTTTCCCATACAGTTGTTCGGAAAACCGGCCACAGGGTTATATCCTCCTACGCCATCCATGGCCCCGCAACCCCTTCCCTTCCTTCCTAAAGTACGAGTACTGTAGTCTTGGTGCGATGACAAAACACGACGTTCACGGAGTCACTATCCGTCAATCGAACCCCGAGCTCACGCGTTGGCGGTGCAAGAAAGAAAAGAAAAGGTACGGCCCCAGTCATTACCGTTTAGATTGTACTCGAGTATGATATATATCGATTGTAGGTGGGTTGACGATATTCTTTCCATGATACTTGCAACAAAAATACTTATTTATACTCCCCCTTTATCTCCAGTATGGAAGTTGTAGTCTAATCATGGATGCATAGGTTGACCGTGCCGTATGGTTCCGCTTAATTGGAGCTATTGCTCCAACGTTATGGGGGGGACACTTCCTCCTTCTGGCGGGATTTGCGGGTTTGAGTGAGGGGTGTGTGGGTGGGTGGGAGTTTGCGTGAACCGGTAATGGGTGGGCTCGGAATCTTTCTAATACGGTAATTAGGGTATGGTGGTCAATCTGATAAGGAAAAGCAGCTCACAGAAAAAAAATGCAAGTTTTCGGCCGGTGAATTGCTCGCACACCCTGAGTCTCATCACCTACCGTACTTGTACGAGTACGATAATATCGATGGGATCGCCTGCCCCTCGCTTGCTGTGGCCCACCAACTTTGCTACTGGATTCCCTTGTGCCAGAGCTCCAGATTCTGGCGGCATGATAATCATGCGCTTATCTTATCTTTAACCGTTTCCGGGCCGGGAGTTGCGATTTCTTAGAATGAAAATATAGTATCAAGACCGCAAACGACTTAGAACCATGTTCGGTATTGCACCATAATAATATTATTATAGAAAGAAAAACAAAAAAAAAACGTCATTTTTTCCGGAAAAAAATAAATAAAAAAAACTCAAAATTTTGTTAAATTCGAATGTCTTTGATCCGAGAGGACAAAAATCGATAATAGCCTACATAATAATATTATGATAGTCTAGAAGCTACTCGAATACCTTGCTGAACGTTGAACGTTTTTCTCTGATGAAAACAAGATTTGCTTAGGGAGGCCTGTAAGGTACGAGTCAGTACGAGCACAAGTGCACAGGTACATACCGTACCATAGACTACTTGCTCACCGCCTTTGCTTGGTCATGCATAGAAAACTTAGTCTAGCGCTTTGGCATATATTTGTGAGTATGCTGACTAGTCCGGGGATACCGATCTTACCATGCTCAACCAGCACTTAATCGATCAAAAAACAGAGTCCATACAGTCAAAGAGGAGCTAATTCTGGGTGGTGCTATAGGGAGTTTTTCTCAAAGCAGGCGGGTTGTTTCCGGGGTGGGTTTGTTCTTAGTTTTTGGTTGTGAGAGGATCGATTTTCGACGCCCTGCACCGTCCTAGGTGCAATACGAGTACTGCCGGTACAGTACTCGTACATCGGGTCACAGACAGAAAAGTGGCGGGTCAAGATATTCCATTGATAGAATTTGCCATAGAGGTCAGAAAAACGCCATTTCTCTGGGGTGTCAAACGGGACCCTACCGGTAATGGCATTATGATAACTGCGGCTCCCTGTGATCTGTGCGCTCGAATATGATAGTAATGGTCGGAAAGCAGTTTCTGTCGGCCCCATACTCGTACAATTCTCTGGAGACAAGGGGGTTATGGACACACCCGGGCTGCTGGGTATGGGCTGTGGATCTCGGAAGGGGAGGGGGAGATTTTCGAGAGTCGAGATACAAGAGTGGCCATTTCTTCTGTTTCCTCGGACAGCTTCTACTGTACGAGTGGGTAACAGGACAGTCCTGGGATGAGAATGGCAAGTGGTCGAAGGGATCAAGTTGCCCAGCCCCAGTATTTCCTTTCCATAGTCCATCCAGGGAGATTGGTGGTATCATACTGTAGGATGGGGACTGATTCGTACCATTGACACCTGCCAAAATTTGAGATCTGACCCTGTTGTTGGTTTTCCTGGGCACTATCGTGCAGGGTCGTGTCGAATGCCGTAGGGGCTCCTACTTGCAGACGGCAAGAGGAGAGCCTAGTGGGGGGTCTGCCTTCCCCTCTTTTCCGGGCCGAGCCCGCAAGTTGGATGGGAATGGTGTATGATTTGCATTGCATCGGGGGAACCGCTCAATATAATCGTACATGCTGTCGTATGCCGAACTTCCTTCCCGGCGTCGCTTATATCTTCCGTATCTGTTCGCGAAGCTCTAACTGAACATGCATAACGAAGTGGGAAATATTATTACCTTGCTTCTGTTTCTATTTTTCTTATCTCTAAATCGCCTGGCAGGCCTTCGGCTGCGCATGATAAGAATGGCTCATAAAAAGCCCCGTTGGGACCCTCAAATTATTGGAGAGGATGCAAACCTAGAAGCACAAGAGCATAGGGGAAAAAAAACTACAGAAGAAATACCGAATGTCTAGCAAGCCGATTTTCCTTGCAACTCATCCGAGGTCGTGTTCGACGGCTTTCGAAAGGGTTATGATGACTAGGGAGGACTTGAGGTGTGTACATGAGCCGTTTGGCGATGCCTTCTATTTCGGCGGAGAGAGGATGGGTGAGAGGTATTTTGGGGAAGAACACCAAGGTGTCAGGGACAAAAGCGGATTTTCCGAAACTACTTACCGAGACGTGGTCAGCAACATTACCGGTGGGGGAGAAGATGTTTGCATCTCCTGCGGAAAGCACTGGGATACTGTGCTAATCGAGTCTAGGGGAAAAGAGTCTTCTTGAAAGATATGGCCTACTATATCATCCCTCACGATTCATCTGCTGGAATTGGGGGAATCGCTCCCTCGCTTCGATTGGGAATCCACGAGGGGGAGGGATGCGACACCAATGGGCGTTCTAATGATGCTTCTAATGAGAGTACCGACGGAATTAGGGACGTCTCTCCGGAAGATAACGACAATCCATCCGTTATCCCTCTTTCAATCTTGAAGAACTACCATTTCAACTTTCTGATCCGCCATCCCCGCCGTGCGATCCCGTCTTACTACCGCTGCACGATTCCCCCGCTTTCCGAGAAGACCGGTTTCGACTACTTCCTCCCTTCGGAAGCTGGATACCGCGAATTGCGAGTTTTCTTCGATTACCTTCGTGCCAAGGGCCTTATCGGGGGTAAAGACGGCGCAGAGGTATGCCTCATTGATGCAGATGACCTCCTCGACCATCCTAAGGAGGTAGTCCAGAAATACTGCGAGAACGTGGGGCTAGAGTTCAATGAGAGCATGCTTGTGTGGGAAGCAGGGGGTTGTAGTGATTTTGATAAGTGGAAAGGATTTCACGAGGATGCTATTGAGAGCAAGGGATTGAGGCCTAGGGAGAAGGTAGGTTTGCAGGGCTTTTCTATATGAGTCGTAGCTAACTATTCGTAGAAAGTTTTTAGGACAGCTGAGGAGGAATATGCGAGCTGGGTTGAGAAATATGGCGAGGAGGGCGCCAGGATAATAGAGAAAGCTGTAGATACGAACTTGAGGGACTATGAATACTTGGAGCAATTTAAGATGAACGTCTAGACAAGTGGGAATAACAGGGCTTGATCAGTTATAGTTTGTTTTATTGGATTCAATGAACTGTATGCGGTAGTTATACCCTTGATACTACCGGCACGATACGATGCCGTATAGGGGGTGTGGGATACTTGTAAGTTAATGGGGAACCCGGGTTCCAGAAAACCAGGTCGCCAATCTCCGGAACTGGGGGCTGAATGCATCAACAAAAAACGTCCCGTCCCGGAATTAGAAACGCCCCATCTGTAACCTAACCCACACGACCATCTACGGTACGAGTACTCGAGTCCTTGGGGTAAGATTATGTCCGTGAGTACAAGTACCTGTACGAGTACGAGCACACCGGCAAGGCGTGTGACTAGAGTTTTGAGTACCATGCTCGAGTGTTCGAGCAAATATCTGATGGAGTTGCCTCCCCCCTATCATACCGGTATATCTTTTGCGAAAATGTGGTTGCTCAGGTTTAATCTCACCCCAGGTATGATATGATACCCGTCTCGTACTCGAGTACTGGTATCATACCCCCAAGCCTCCAAACACAAGGCACTTTTGCCTGGAGGTTACCCGGCCTGGTTTCCAAAAACCCCGCCCCGTGTTGATGCTTCCGAATAGGGTTTATGATGACTAACACACCCTTCGTCAGTGGGGGAACACAGTCCCGATGAGCGAGTGAATTACCGGTCCGGAGCCCACCTTTCCAACTTTCCTTCAAGAGTCAGACCTCGCTCCTTTCTCTCTCTGCAGCACCCTGATATCCTATTCCCCTTTTTATCCCTTCGTCTTGACAACAGCGGGGGCTATCGATCATCAAACAACATCTCGCTCCCAAGCCCTCTCCCTTTCCGGTGTTAACGAGGCAACGGTTGCTAGGCCTATCACATCATCATCATCTACATCGTCATGCGGCTCTATCAGTGCTCTGTAATCGCCGCTTTGTCGTCGGTCGCGCTGGCAAGTTTCAGTTGCGAGGCAGTCGTAGATGGAATCAAGTGGAGTCTGAAGGAGCTGCAAGGCCCGTATTCTGTGACCACAGGAGAGGAGTCGTTTCCTACCGTGAGTCCCCCCGCATTACTCTGTGCACTGTGGTAATGGAGGGGTGAGAAACTGATTTCTTTTTTTGTGATAGGTAACGAATACTACCTGGACGATCAACCCGTGCGGGCCTATACAGAAGAATAAGGTGGATCATCCGAAGGAACAGTGTCCACATGGTACGCAAGGTTAGTTTCGCTTGATCTGGGGATAGATTTGTTGTATGGCTTGACTGATGCATGATGAAAACAGTTTGTGGTATCGAGCGCGTGACGGACGATGGAGGGACTACAAGCATTCACAAGATTATTCCGATCGCAGGAGATATTGATGGTCGACGTGTAGATGAAAAGGTTACACGGTTGAAGACTTCAGAATCGCATGCGGATTCGGGGAAAGAAGGGCTGCGGGTTGTGCTTAATGGTGGACTATACGAGAAGAAGCCTCAACAAGCGGTAGTCGAGTTCATCTGTGATCCGGAGAAGACGGGTCTAGAAGGCTTGAAGAAGGAAGGGGGGGAGGGGGAGGGGAGCGAAAAGGGGAGGAGGAGTGAGGAGAGGAAAGGAGATGGCGATAAGGAATCGGAGAAGAAGGATCCAAAAGAGGGTGAAAGTGCGGAGGAGCAGAGTTTGAAATTCATCAACTACGATACCACCAATGCTGAAAGGAACGTGCTGAGATTGGAATGGAGGACAAAGTATGCCTGTGAAAGTCTTGAGAAGGATCCAGACGCGGACCAAGGACACCACTGGGGATTCTTCACCTGGTTTATCATCATGTAATACCCCACCCACTTTCTTTAAGCTGCGCTAACATTCACGCTCAAAAATTTTAGTTTGTTCCTAGGCGTTGCAGCATATTTGATTTTCGGCTCCTGGCTAAACCACAACCGCTATGGCGCAAGAGGGTACTTTCCTGCTCTTCCCTCCTCATCAGCTCCCCGTCGTTTCTCCCCATTTCTCCTAACACCCCAATCCAGACGGAAAAAACAAACATTTTAACTTCAAAAGGTAGTCGACTAATTATTCTTCGGGCAACAGCTGGGACCTCCTTCCTCACAGTGATACCATTCGGGACCTACCATATCTACTAAAGGACTGGGCACGAAGAGTTTTAGGGACGTTGCAGGGTAGGGGCGGTGGGCGGGGTGGCTACAGTGCGGTTTGAAGGTGGCGTATGGGGTCTGGTTTTCGGTGGAGTGCTGTTATGCGGTGCAATGCCTCCTTTCTTTGTTGCTCTTTTTATTTCTCGCTCCTTTTCTTGACTGCGTTTTGTGCGGGTTCCCACCAGCCACGAAAGTACTTGCTGCAGTGTTTGTAGTTTTTCTTTTCGCTTCTCCCCTTTCCTCCTGTGCGTAGCTACTGATTTTATATATTTTTTCCCCGGTTTTTTTTTGATTGGCTCAGTTCTCGTATTGGGGTTTATTTCAGTGGTGGGATAGAGGTTGAATATATATATCTATTTTGTAGTGGGCTTTAATGCTAAGCTCAAATCTAGCCTTCAATACGAATTTGGAGGCATATTTGTCGTTGATCGTGGGTTTTGGGGGTACTGTACCGTATGGTGGTCCTTAGTACCAAATGCTGGTTGCGATTAAAAAGTTGTTCTTGGCTTGACCTTGTTTTAGATCGCCGGGTGATAAGCGAGGTGCCATTCGTAATTTTGGGCCCGGCTGCATACCGGTAGACTGGTTGGTGGCTTCTGCAACTCCCGGGAGGGGGGGGGCAGATCAAAATGGTGGAGTTCGGTCCGGAACATGAGTCGTCACTCGGTGTTTGGTGACAGTTTGCGGGGTTTCTTCAGAATAAAATAATACCTTAGTGGGTTTGTTGTGTCATACCGTGGAGTCATGAATTATGTCCACGAGTAGATCTCACTATAAGGCGAACGAACTGCCAAGCTACGGTATCAAATCAACCGAATACCCGAATGTCTCCCCCGCACTCAAGAAATTTATAACCTCTTTTTGCCCTTATAATATTATGTCCCCCACGAGTGGGGAATGGTCCCGCTGCTATCGTGGTAAGTCATGATGGGTTGAATGCTGTCTGTACGGGTGGTGGGATTTGTCTCGAAGGGCAAAATTCTCTTGTGGCTCGCTTTTTATTTTTCTCGTTTTATTTTTAGGTGGGATCTTGGCATAAATTGTGATATATGTCTAAATTGGAGGTGTGTGTTCATGGCGAACTATCAAGTCCTCTTGACTAGCAGTCTTCCTGTATGTACTAGTAGACTGCATAATATAAACCTGGGATTGTTGTATCGTAATTGGTAAACAATATTCCTCCGTATCCTTGAAGAAAGGAAGGAAGAGAGAAAGGGAAGGTGGGGGGGGAAATTAGAGATGAAGGCTTCAGAATGGCTGTGAAAGAAGTGTGATAATAATATTATAATAATATTATCAGACTTTTTTTTTTTTTGCTTCTTTGCTTCTTTTGCTCGGGGTCTTACTGTAGCCACGGTATCACACAATCCTTAAATTAACCGGTATAAGCGTACTCCCCTGTGTCAGTAGGAGGGAGATGGAGAATAGCACCTTACGAGACTTTCTTTCTTTCTTTTATTTGATTAGTTGGGTGGGTGGGTTGCAGAGAACATTTCTTCTGGTATGATACGCCTTTTGAAATAGTTCGAAGCGCACAGTACAGCATATTATGAGTAAACTATATGACATGATAGACGTGATAATTCAATAATCTATCGTATTAGGCTCCATTGGAATCTTGCTGCTTGTTATTGGGAGCTAATCTAGCATACCGTGCTCCCTGTACCTGTGTATCGCCCTCCGGATGGGATAGGGTATATAATAGGACAGCTTTACTTATCTATCCCAGCTTTAGCTAACGACTCACCATGGATTATGATGGGGAGCCCGATGAAATCATGTATATATAATTGTAAAGGTTTATCGCTGTATTGACTATTCTGGACCTTCTGGTATCTAATGTCACTCCGTCCGTACAGTGGCTAACATAACATGACCAATGACAGCTGATTCCTAATACCAAAGAAATTGAATATCCCTTAATCCCAATGCCTCTGTCTCCACCCAAACTTATGAGCGATTGCCTTTCCATCCTTTTGTCCACATTGCGGATATCTTCATCTCTCTCGCCTCTCGCCTCTCTGGTAATATTATGGTAACACGGACATATTACTCAACCCCACTCGCACTCGCCTTGTCGCCGAGACTCCTACCGGTAGTGTGTAAATGAAATTTCCCCAATGATGACAATGAAATGAAATGAGTAAGAAAAGAAAAAGGGAACCCCAAACGGGAAAAAAAGAGAACTCCCAAGTAATTCTAAAAGGAAAAACGTTAGATTGGTATAAACAGAAACCCCAGACTCCACTTGCCCCCGATCCCCTATCCAAATGCGCAAAGCTGATAGATAGTGTCCCCTACACGTGGCATATGATATATGCGCCAAAGTGAGTATGCACTACCTAAGGAATGAAAATGACAAAAAAAATGAAGAGAAAAAGAGGAAAAAGATTTAGAGTGGGAGGTGAGGTAGAGGGTTATTCGACTAGTATCTTAGTTTGCCAACAATGGAAAAGGTATATGCTGCTTCGGCCTCGCCTTTCATCTATTCCAGGAATATTGCATTAGCGCGCAGCCCCATTGACAATTTGACTTTCGGAAAGAGGGTGGGGGAACATACCTGCATCATATAAACAATGCTCTTCGCGCCAATACCGCCCACACCCCCCGGAACACCAGTGCCATTCTCCTCACCCTCGCCAACAAGCACGCTAACAGCGATACCAGTTCTAGCTACACGCTCGAAGGACGATTCCCCCAATACCTCATCGAGGAATACCAACGTCCCCGCTTTATTCGTCACAACGATTCTCTTTTCATCTCCGGTACTCAAGCTATTCGGTTGTTTCTGGCTTGCATTTACAGGCTTGAGGATGCTCAATCTCGAATTTCCAAGATCTCTCCACTTGGAAGCGTTTTCACGGCGATAAAGTCGGATTTTGAAGACAGGGTTGCCATCCACTACGGGCATGCTTAGGGCAGAAGGGCTTCCTCTGCGGGAATCACCTGCATTGCTCGAAGAACTGGATGCAACTGAACTGAGGGGGCTCTTGAACATGCGGTTGTGTTGGCGGAATCTAGAGAATGCTGAAGAAAGGCTGCCGACTGAGGTCTCCGATGGCCCAGAAGATATGATACTTCCTGAATTACTGTCTGCGATCCCATTGCGATAAGTTTTTGATCTTCCCCAGCTTCCCCAACCTCTCTTGACGCTCCCACCAGCGGTAGTGGACGAGGCTTCGCTGATTCCCATCTCGGAAGATGCTAGTGAGCTCAGAAGCGTACTCGGAGCTTGGTAGTTTACCGGGTACACTCTGCTGTTGTTGATCGCGTTGTAAAGGGTTTCGCATTCGGAGGGAGATCTGCAGCGAAGCATAAGACTTGCGCCAGAAAATTTGGAGTTTGGAGGGGTTCTGATAGAAACATCAACGGCAGTACCACGTCGAACGGGTGTAACAGGATTTAGATCGAGACTGAACACTGGCGTTGTAGATCCTAGTGATGTCTCAGACAGTTTTTGTGGCAATGCGATATCCGTTGAGGGCGTATTCTTATCGGTAAAGCTATCGGTGCCAGGCTTTTCGGACGGGGTAGCACTACCCGGGGTAGATGGGGGTGACCCAGATGGGAAACCCTCAATATGCCCGGGGGTTATTATAATTCTGCATTCATTCAAGTGCAGTTTCTCCCACTGGTTTATGGCCCATGCAAACACCCAAGCTCGGAACTTGTATGCGGGCGGAGCAGATGCTTGAATAGTAGGAGCAGAAGAGGCCAAAGTCAGGGAGGAAGGCCGTTGCCTTGGAAGCGAAATTATCCCCGACGGCTCCTTAGAAACCCGCCTGGGGATGGACAGCATCGGGGGAGGATAGTCTCCATCTTCTTCTTCTGAACAGATGGAAACGACATCGTCGGATTCCTCCTCTTCTGACGAGGATTCCTCTGAGCTTGACGATACAGATTCATCGTCCGCCGTTTCATCGTTATTTCCCGTTTCTTTAAACTGTAGATTTATTTCCTCTTTCTCTTCCTCTTCCTCTTCCTCAGATTCCGACTCAGATCCCGAAGGCGATGATGGATCGTATTCATGCTTGAGGGGACTGGAAGTGCGGCGACGGCCATTAAAGCCAGATTTGCCAGAAGATAGAGAAGAGTTGCTAGGCATTGAAAGAATTACTGGTGGCCGAGAGGGAGGGTTTGAATCGCGTGATTGGGAGGTGGTAGGGACTCTATGAGGGGGCACCGGAGGAGGTACATCGGTCTTCGTGCCCTTTTTAACTGGGGTTAGAGACCCTAGCTCCTCAGGCTTAGGGTCGGGGGAAAGATTTGGTGCATCCTCGAACGGTGACCTTAGGGCAGGCTTCTCTAGGGCAGCGGTGGAGCGGGCCTCATCATCGAGATGGATTGACCTTGTGCGCGAAAGGGTATTGGTTGGGGCGGGCGCTAGATAGTTGGAGGGCTCTGACGGGCCAAGCGAGAGAGTGTCGGGGTCGTTGTTGATAGTTGAATTCCTTCTCGATGGCGAAGGCTTACTGGCTTTGCGGGAGCGCTGGAGACTTGGACTCCGACCCTCACTGGGGGCCGAGTACCTGTCGCTCAATGTATGCAAGGACGCCGAATGACGAAGAGGTGGGGAAGCAAGAGGATCTTGAGCTCCCAGCCCCTGCTCGGCATCGGTCTTCACTTCGGGAGCCTTGAAATGCCCGCCGAGGAACCAGTATCCACCTGCGATGCATGGCATCAAAGCAAAGTCGGGCGGGAGAACCTCACAATGCTCCGCTGGTTTAGGTCCATTTGTGCCCTCTGCCCCGGAAGCATTTTCTAACGGTGGCTTGACTGTCTTTGGGGGTTCAACAACCAAGGGTGCTGGTTCTTGTTTTGGCGTTCCCCTATCAGACTCAAGGAATGAAAAAACGTCACCAACGCTTTCTGATTTCTCTGATTTCTTCTGTGTTTCCTGTTCTGATTTTTGAGAAAGTGCCTTTGGTGTCTTTGACCCATGAGAGGAGTGTGGCGGGGCTGGTGATTGCCAACGCGAAGAAAGTGTTCCCTCTTCGGTCAGTGTCTCCAGAGTATGCATTTGATAAGGCTTGTCCGTAAAAGGCCCCTCCGGAGGGATTGGAATCAGTCCGAGCATCTGAACCCATTCAAATCCCGCAGCGGTAGGAGAACCTAAAATGAGAATTTCCCGAAGCTCTTCCTGGCTGCTTGGATCCATTCCCCTGACCATGACGACAATTTCGCCTGCTGCGTCACCCGTCCTAGCAGATATAGCACCCAGGGGGATCGGTGCGAACAAAAGCCATTTATCAGAAACTTCCCCTTCCCCAAACTGGCAGACTAAGATTTCAGTTCGCTCAGGTCTTGCCTTTCCGGGGGGATCACGAAGTATCAATTCGACGTTGCGCTGAAGGACCCTCCCCGACGAGTGGTAGAGTCGCATGTAAAAACCGTCACGTGCCCGTACACGTTTGGTCGGATCGAGTGAAACGTCATGCCGGGGGAGCAAAGTGTGAATGTCGGAGACATTAGCAACACTTATTGATGCTGCGGCCTCGTCTTCAATACGTGCTTTTTCCTCTGCAATCTTGCGGCGGGCTATTGCTACAACCCCGTGGAAGGCCGATGTCAATGCCTGTGCGGGTGCTGAAGGCTGTAGGAGATTCATCCTCTAATATCGATAATTTAGTAACATATTCTAATATTTCGTAATGAAGGTATAAAATGAGTTTAAACGCCCACTGATTTCAACAAAATTTCATGACAATGTGGAGCTCTACGTTCAAAACAAAACTCTTGGAGGTGAAGATGTTCCTACCTTGAAAAGTTTCGCCAAAACCTTTAACCTCACAAGTGGTCTCTTGAGGAGAAATGCCACATCCACTTTTTCGCCTTCGTCTATGGGCTCCGGCGGAGGCGGCATGGCCCAAGTTGATGGATCACCTTCATATGATATAGCGGAAGGGGTTGGCTGTGTGAAACTGTATAGCATCTCTAAACCTTTCCGCGTGAGCTCTTCTTGGTAATCTCTGAATTCCTTCTCATCCTCACAATCCGGTGCTAGGGTCACAACAACATCTTGGAACCCCATTCTCCAAACAGAAAGATACTCTTCATAAACCTTCCTGGCGTCCATAGCCCAAATTAGGAGTTCATTGGGATTTTGCTTAGGCATCCTCTCGTGGACCGTTTTAAGGCGCTCTAGTGAAATTCCCATATCTACAATGGGCCTTGTCGGATTTGTTGCAAAGCCTGTCCGAAAACCGTAGTTGTCAGGCTTCCCTCCACTCAAAGACCGCCGTCTGACAACATCATCTGCGCGCTCGAGCACCGTCTGGAAAAGTACAGGGACCACATCTTCGACCAGGGTTCGGAGCTCACGGAGGTATTTGGCTTCCTCGGTGGCTAGTTCAGCCATCAAATCTTGAATGGTGATAGTTGAAACTTTCCGAGACATCTTTCCATGGCTCCTAGTTCTTGTGGCAGACCTCAAGCTTTTACTTGGCTTCGGTACAGAGAGTATTGAGATAAGATCGGCATGCTTTGTGTACTTCCGCTTCAGGCTGGCCTCTTGAGTGAGAAGACTTGGGGTGTAATAAATCTCACCACCCTGTCCCTGGGGATCCTGCGTAGGAGAAGTTTGGCCCTCTGGGGAAGGATCTCTGGGTTTGATATTAAGAGGTTTAACGGTAGACAAAGAAGCATCTGAAGGTGCCCTTACGGACCCATTATCAGTGTAAGCGCGAGCCTCACCACTGTCGATGGAAGATACAGGCGTGTGTGTTCCTTGAGATCTAGCTCTTGATCCCCTTCGTTTTGGTTTTGGAGGTGAAGGTGAACTACGGATACTTCTCTTCGGTAGTAACGTCTGAGCATCTCCAAGCAAAACGTTGCCACTCGACCCCAGGGATTCTGTAGTCAGGGGTTTCCTCCCAGCTGAAGCTTCTAGTTCCGGTTGAGACCCAACCTGCGCTCGCGATTCGGAGGAAACCTCAGTGTTTCTGATAGGATCAGCACCCGGTTGGTGCTCTTGTGTCACTTGCGAGCCCGATCCCGACCTACTATCCGATCCAGTCTCGGACTCCGACTCCGACTCCGTTTCTGTTTCGGTCTCGGTCTCGGTCTCCGTTTCTGTATAGGCAGCTCTCGCCACCGGCGTCGGAGGGGGTGGTGTTAACTCTTCCGCCGTTACTGGGTCCGTCGCGATCTCATGATCCCCATCGCTGCCTTCGTCTTGCTCTCCAATAGATTCAACAGGTCTAGAATTTTCAACAAAGTGGTTGAGAAGGTCTAGATCTTCTCCCTCACTGGAAGAAGTCGATTCTGCAGCCTTGGCTGCTGCTTGCAATTCCGCTTGAAACTCTGCCTTGACAGCTTTAAAAAATGAACTTGTAGCAGATGCCAACTTTGGCCCAAATGTCCCAGTGCTGATATCACTCTTCCTCTTTCGAGGTGCAGGATCTACTGATAACTCGGCGTGCTTGAATGACAGAGGCTCAGGCGATGGCGTATCTGTCCGTGCTTCTACCACTTTTGCTTGGCCATCGTCCTGTACTGACAATCTTTTGCTCTTGGCCTTTCTTCTCCTCAGCGACAAATCTTCTATTGGGTGGGGTATTGGTGTTGCAGGAGCACTGGCAGAGAACTCCCCCGTTTCGGCCACAGGTTCCTCCGCCGGTGCTGTTAATGTTGTCCTTCTCGCTTCGGCTCTCGTCCGCTTGGGTCTTTCAGGTATCTCTGGTGGCAATCTTGCTTCTTCATCCTTGGGCAACTGTTCTTCCTCAACAGGCGGAGAGGATGGTGAACTTATAGGAGTAGAATCATCTCTTTTGACCTTTCGAGATTCCCGTCGCTTTACAGGATCCGGTGAGGGAGTTGTGGCCTCATATGGCAGCGGGGACGTTTCTCCCCCAGATGCGAGCTTCTCCCACATCCGGCGACGCTCCGATTTCATCCTTTGGGGGCTAGTCCCTCGTTTTGTTCCGCGTCGCCCAAGAAATTCTAGGAGTGGGTCCTCCGGAGTCATTGGCCTATTGATCCTTCTACTCTTAGATCGGGTTGGAGTAGTAGGTGCAGAATTTGTCTCTAAAGGAAACATAGGCTTTGTAGGCGGCTGTGGTTCCTTCTCCGATTCTGGGTCTGATTCTGTAGTTGACATCGATTCTGTTTCGGATCCAGATTCCGGTTCCGTCTGTTTGATAGACACTGGCGATGAGTGCCGCTCCATAGACTCCATTTTCTTGATCCTTTCCTTCTCCCTCTTCCTCTCCTCCTGCCTCTGCTTTTCTCTTTCTCTCTCTCTCACTCTCTCCCTTTCCTTTTCACGCCGTCTTTGCTTTCGCCTTTCCATCTCTGCTTCTAGCTTTAATTTTTCAGCTTCGCGCTTGCGAGCCATCTCTCTCTCCTCCTCACGCTGCCTTTCATGTTCCATCTCACGTTCCAACTCTTTCCTCTCTCGCTCACGCTGCCGGAAGAGTCTTCGTTCAGCCTTCTCTTTGTTCTCCAGCTCTCTCCTCTCTCGTTCCTCTTTCTCTTCTGCTTCTCTCTTTTCGTATTCCTCCTTTTCCAGTTGTTCTCTTTTCTCCCTATCCTCTTTTTCCTGCCTCTCCAACTCTCGAATCCTCCGGATCGACTCTTCTAACTCCCGCTGCCTTTCAACCTCTGGGTTGGTCTCAGCGGTAGTCTCGGCAATGCTCTCTATAATACTATCCTTTTCATCTCCTGGCTTTCTTGTAGGAGAGCTCGCCGGACTTCTCTTCCTTCTCACTCCCTTAGTTCTCAGTGGTCTGACCCGAATGCCATCATCAAAATCTTCCCACTTCTTCCTTGTCGATTCCTGATCACCAACGACAGTGGATCCTTCAATATTGTTAGCGCCAGCTTTTTGCTCATAATCCTTCTCACTTTCTATAGCCTGAGCGTTCTCTCGGTCCTCCTCTTCCTGTCGCCTAATCAACTCTTCGAAGTCTTTTTGAGCTTTTCGCTCCCGCCTCATCTCGGCTTCGAATTCTTCTTTCCGAGCACGAACACTCTTCTCACCCTTGCGTACAGAATTCCTACTTCCGCCTTCGCTGAACCGAGCAGCTATTACCGGGGTTTTGGATTTCTTTGTGTAGATCCTAATTCCGTCATCGCAATCCCAAGCTTTGACCTCCACTTTGCAGGCGTTTTCTGCTCCTTCCAGGTCTATCTCTCGTGCCCGTCTCCGGAGGCCGGGTTCCGACTTTGTATCTTCAAACTTTATAGGTTCTTTCAACACGGGCTGCTTCGGCACCGCCTCCGGTTCCGCTCCATTCCCCAATTTGTCTTCTTCCGAGTTCTCCTTTTCTTTACCTTTCTTCTTCTTCCTGCTCGAGCCCCGTCGCTTTACTCTCAAGGGTGTGACCCTGATTCCATCGTCGTCTTCTGGATAATATTGTTTCGTAAAACCACTTCCAAGATCTGTACCCTTTTCCGTATCCTCTGCGGGGACTTGCTTCCCAAGTTGCCTGGCCTCCGGATCAATCTCTATATCAGTAGCAACAGAAGATTTTGTTAAACCTCTTTCCCTGTCTCTTCTCCTCTTCATTTTTCTTTCTCTATCTTTGCTCCTGGCTCGCCTTCTCTCCGCATCCCGATCGCCATCGCTTGCACTATCCCACCCCTCCCGAAAGATCTTGGAGATCGGCGGGGGACTAAGTGGCTGCTCCACAACAGGACCCGGGTTCTCCAACCCCCCAGGAACAGACGTTGACATTCCCCAACTATGGGCTGCCGGTGATGGGGTAGCCGGCAATATGGGTGGTATTTCTGGAAAATCTTCACCGGTTACAACCCCTCCGCCAGCAGCCTGCCACCTCCTCACTCGTTCCCGTACACTGACGGTATCGTAGACACCTTGTGCTGGCCCTAGATCTAGTTTCCTTGCCCTTTCTGTACCTTCCTTTAACCGCTTGTGCATCCGATCATCAAGGTCGTCCCCTCCACTTGTCGCTTTCTTAGGCATAAACTTTCGAGAAAGGCCTTTAAAAGGGTGGGACGACACCGAAGCATGAGGATTGACTCGTGGAGTGGGTTCGTCATCCACGGCCCGGGGGTTCGGGGGCGCCTGGGATGCAGATGAGCGTGGGGAGGGTGTTTTGCAGGGGATGTTATCATCAGGGTCAGTGGATTTGCGAGGTGTTGTAGGCGGGGTTTTGATCACCATTGTGATTTCTAGGTCGGGCGTAATGCAAGTGTTAGATGTGTGCGGGGTGGCAAAAATGCAAAGATTCAAAGAAGAAAAAACTCCTACATTGAAAAAAAAAGGTGTTTTCTCCCTATTCCTGAGAGCGTTCCTGAGAGCGTAGTGAATGTTGCTTCTTCCCCACCAGCGGAAGCGGGAGTTTATAGAATTTTTGATCCCAATGATAAAGTCGATGATTTAATTGAAACCTCCAACCATCCAATAGAGCAAAACTTCAAGAAATAAAAACCCTTCTGAGAGCAGCGCTTTGGCCGAGCACTGCCCTCCCGCTGTTTATAGAGCTGCAACTGGTTGCGTAGATATCCCAGGGAAACTAAATTCGAGTTGTATCGTGCTACCAGAGATGGCACTCACCACACGAGGTGCGGCGGGCGATAAACGGGTTTGAAGCACTATGAAAGGCGAAATACAATCGAATTTCAAAGGGTTATTGGATTATAACTGGAAACCGGATTTCGGTTCTTCGTATCAAAGCGACGTGGCAGGCAGACAGCTTGGCAAAACTAGTGACAGCTTGATTATTATCGAAGCGAGCGGATTAAGAAAGGGCGATTAGGGAGTGTGCCCATGCGAGGAGCAGTAGAGGTTGTTCGTATTCAGACAGAATTTTCTATTTCCTGCAGGTCAGTTATTGGGTTCTAGGGACTTACCGCTACTGAACACCTTGAGTCCCTCCACAAGTGGTTTCAGGCTTTATTACTTGACAATTTTGGGTTGTGACGTTCACTTTCACAACTATGTCAAAGGTATTCCTTCAAAGGAATGGAACAGGAGGAAAATTGTAGAATGGGGGACTGGAAGTGGGGAATGTCAAGAACCTGCAAGATGAAGAGCCGCGAAGTGAGGTAAGGGCAAGCTCAGTTTGTCGTTCTGGATGAGGGGTGGATGTGTCGAGGAATTGATTTTTCCCTGCTCGCTTTATGGGGTTTGTTTACTCATTGCAGGGTTCAACAATAGTGTGTCCGGTTGCGCCGACAACCTGCAACCCTGGTGTGGGATGCACGTGTTTTGCCTTTCTTAGCGGTGGAATCCCCAGATTGGCCAGCTCTGGATCATGGGCTTGAAATGAATTCATTGTTGGGGATGCTAATTTACAACCGCCTGCATGAGGAATAATTTTGTTTGCTATACTCGAGTACGAGTATGACCGAAACAGTGATACCGTGCATGGCTCATTATTCGCCATTATTCGCCTATCGTATCATCCATAAGCTGGCTTGCGACCAGTGACTGGACCTGCTCCACCTTGAGCCCATCCAAGATAACTTTGTTACTAGATGTTAAGCACCATTATCTTCCCCTTCTACAAACAGTCTACTACCGGTACTCGTAAGCCTTTTAGTGGAGGATATTACTCTATGACAATGCCATTAGGTCTTTTATTGCTCTGGTACCTCACAATCCATGACGACCTTTTAACACCGGTGCCGGTATCAAAGCAACAATATTTGCAACCAACAGGGCTTGCAGATAACCTGAAGCATTGTTTATCTCAATTCGCGTGGTTGGCCAGAAGCCAACCAGGTGCCTTGAAAGATGAGCACAGAAATCAAGGCCGAAAGAAAATACGATCGCTGGGGTAACCAATTATCTTCAAAACTCTCTGTTACTGTACCACAAAACAGTGTTTATCCTGGTCGAAAGTAGACTGGTGGAATTCAGCCGCAATACCTGTATTTAGGGGGTGCGGGATCCCACCATGAGAGGAGGGTACGATACGCAGCAAAGGAAAATGATTGGTAGTAGATGATACTTTATGAGAGTTCTCCATCAGATACCTTACGGTACTTTACGTAATCTTCACAATAGTTTAGAAGTAAAAGTAGAAACAAGCATTTACAGCGGCCCGCGCGAATAGCGTGATTATTCTTGTTTGGGTATCGAATGAACAGTATTTGAGTGGTTGAAGACTCTCCATGCCATTTGCGGAGGGGAGTCTCTCATTAGTATTGACGTTGATAACAAACACTCCCGCGCCCCTTAGTTGTAAGTCTTAGTTGTTAGTAGTGACTAAGTAGTCTGAGTGACAAGCCATGATCTTAAGTTGCTAATGTACTTTGTGGCCAACTCTGAGCTTTTCGAGTCGGGACACAGTACCTACTGTGTGATGGGGGGAAATTCTTAGGGTGGTAATACAGTGCCGTCATTACAAGTAGGGGGTTGAGTGGGTGGTTTTTTTTTTTTTTTTGTGTAGTGATGATCTAAGTAGGAGGCAGAGATCAGAGCAGCTTTGGACGATCCCCAAAATGCCCCGTGAACACCGTGTTGCTACTATTCCCCGGAGGCATGGGAAGAAGCCCGACCACTCCACCAACACCTCCTCCGGTCACAATACTCTACCATGGGACATCGCAGAGGAATGCCGCTTACTGGCTTCTAGTATCGGGTGACGCCCTAACATGCCTCGAGCAGTCTCCCAGATTTTCTTATTAGTGTTAGAAATCTATATTTTTCTATGATAATAATATTATTATGATAACAAAAGGCCTTTGGGTGAAAGTATGATATTGCCCGAACTGTGTTCTGATAGATATAGATACTTTCTTAAGCTATAGGCTATGCCTGCCTGTTCACCATTTTATACCGTACGGAAGCATTGCATTGCCGCATATTTGGTAGGTTAAAATTTTTAATTTTTTTTTTACCATGGTATCTATAACTATCTCATCGGCGGTGTGACTGAGCTTTTTTACTTCTAGGTCCTGTTCGGCAAGCCCAAAAAGGTAGGAATATTTTGCGATAAAAGTTGAAAATGGAATACCTATCATACTTGAGTATATTCCGAAAAAAAATAAAAAAATAAGTGTTATTTTGCTGGAAAAATTGGTACTCAGCAAAACCACAGATTTTTATACATTTTTTCTTTGAGGTCCAGAAAAACAACAATATTCAAACATTTTAATATATAATATTATATATCATACCTATTGGATAATATTGAGTGATAAAGCTTAGGAAAAGGGTAATACTGTCGTAATTGTAATTATCTCTAAGTTACCCTCTGGGTATGGTAGGACATGTTATAGATATATTTGGTTTACCATTTACCCTATACTTGTATATGGGTGAAAATCTCGAAAGATCACAATATTTTTAAGAAAGGGAATAACTTTTTTTTTTTTTTTTGGCTCGCGGAATAGGACCTTGGTTATTTTTCTATCATGTCTTTTTAGTGTATACTCGAGCAGTGTGCAAATGTGACTGAAGCATACTAAAACATACTTGTGTGGCCGGGCTAGAGTTTGACACTTTGTATGGGGGGGGGGTTGCCACGTTAACTGCACAACTTCAATACGGCCGCGCGAGTATTCCCGAGGATGACGTAGCAGGGGACACGGATTCGAGTTCAAATCCCTTATTTTTGAACTCTCTTCCTCTACGAGTATCTCTTAATCCGCGTGCTGGTTTCTCAGGTTTTTGGCGCAGTTAATGGGTGGCCTTAGGTTAAACCAGGATCTTCACCAAAGACACTCGAGTACTGTACGGTAGACTACTCGAGTAGCTGGGGAGTTGTTGCTGTGACGTGACCAGTAGGAAACATCTGTGGTGCCAGAAGCCGCGGAGGAGAACTGTAAACTATGCGGAAGCCAGCCGAGTGGGCTGCCGGCATCGTATTCTGAAATTTATAAAGTGTGACAAAGGCAGACGAAAGGATACGCGTACCGTACTGGTAACTTAGTATGATAACCTTTAGCCCTTTGAATCTAGATGTAAGGGGGTTGTTTTGCTTTTACGATATGATAGATAGCCGCTGGAAATATTGTAGTTTACAGACTTGATCTTGTTCTCACCCCTGCAGCACCGTAAGCAGCTCACAAGCCCCCTTCGCCTTGGGCCCACGGGCTCTGCTAATTTCTATGCTTTGACAGTTTAAAGGTACGATAATCTACTTGAGGACTCTCTACCCACCGCTTTCCTGTTCTTGCACCCTAAATACATAACTTATTCTAGGCTCCCCGCTGCTTGTCAATAGACAAACCTTTGGTCGATCTACAGTATCCGCTGACCTGGGTGACCACTTCCCCGGGAAAAGTGACCCTGCAGTTTCTCCGTCCTTCCCCGTCTGTTTTTCTTTTATTTTATTTTTTTCCTTCTTTTCTAGTTCCACACGAGCTTCTACCGAGCTCCTTGCCCCCGATCTTCAGTATCTAGCGATATTCTAAGCCTTGGACCACCGGTTGCGTTATCCGGTCTTTCGACATCGCCGAGGTCTACTCGTACAGTACACCGACGGTGTCCGAGCACTTCGTGCAAACTTGGATACAGTTCCGCTCTGCCCCACTACGAAACCCCCACCCCGCACTTTTCAACCTTTGTTCGGCACGCTCCTCAACTCTTTCGCCGGAAAACTCCAGACGTGAGCAGCTGAACCCCTCGGCACTATGGAGGATGAGGATGGCCAGCAGGGGCAAGGGTAGGGATTTTGTTTTGTTTTATTTTGTTCCCAATCCCCCTTTTTCTCTTTAAAATTCGATTCCGTTTGTGTCCTCCAAGCCTTTCTCCGCTTGCTATGATAACTAACCTTTTCCCTCCCGTTCTGCAAAGACATCGCCGGACTCGGTCCGCCATGGTTTCCTTACTCGCCCCCTCTCACTCCCATCGCCAGAAATCTCACTCTCGACACGCGTCGGCTGCAGTTAGTCCTAGTTCTTCCCAGCAAAATATCGAACCACTCCCGAGTGCTACGCCAGCACCAAGTGTCAAAGGCTCGGCCCGAGGTTCCGTTAAACCGGAACTCCAACCTGAAATGTCATCCTCCTCGACAGGATCCCTTGCCAACTCGGGAGTTCTGGTAGCTGGTCCTGGTGGTGGTGGGAGGACTGTGGAAGAGACGGTACGAAATTTTAGATTGTATGAGGCACTTCGATGTGGGGATACTGCCGCAATTACACGCGCAATCCGGGAGTCATCCGGGGAAAACGGAGCAAGGTCTTCCATTTCATCCTCGGTGGAGGCCTTTTCCAGTGCTGCCAAATCTTCTGTTCTTCATCTTGCTGTCCAATGTGCAGAACTTCCTGTCTTAGAGTACATACTTTCTACAACCACAACCGACCCGAATGCCGAATCGAGTCTACCATACCTGGATATCAATCAGCGAGACCCCAATACTGGTAATACCCCTCTTCATGTAGCTGCACATCTGGGCCGGACTGAAGTGGTCTCTTTTCTCCTTAAACAACCCGAAATCAACGACAGTATCCACAATTATAACAATCGGACTCCTCTTGAGGTTTCCAGAACTCCACAAATATTTCAGCTGCTCCAGCTCGCAAGATCTATTTACCTCGAAGAGATCACTGAAAAGCTCTATAGCCTGATAAACCGCCAGTCTTACAGCGAAATAGAGACCCTCTTGGAGATACCGAGGGTTAAAGGATTGTTGGATCTGAATGCTCTTGAACCCCCCACAAATGGTGGGTCAACACTATTACACGATGCGGCTAGGAAAAAAGATATCAAGCTTATCGAGATATTATTGCTCCACGGAGCTGATCCTTTCCGAAGGGATAAGAAAGGGAAATTGCCACAAGACGTGATCAAAGATGAAAGGACCAGGAACGTGTTAAAGAAGAGTGAAGCTGCGAAGGCCGCTGCGAGAGGAATCGAAGAACGGGCTGTACTTGGAAGCGCAGCTGAGGCTGTCAGTGGTGCTCCCAGCATGGGGGCTGATGGGCTTTCTTCAAGCATTGGCGGGAAGGAAGGCAGGGAGACAAAAGGTTACCTCAAAAAATGGACCAACTATACTACTGGGTATAAGTTAAGATGGTTTGTCTTGGAGGATGGTGTGTTAAGTTATTACAAACATCAGGGTAATTTCGTGAATGCGAACTTTCGTTGAATCTAAACTAACTATTTCTAGATGATATTGGTTCTGCCTGCCGCGGTGCGATAAATATGAGGATAGCTAAGCTTCATATGGACCCCCAAGACAAACAGCGCTTCGAAATTCACGGCAAAGGCAGTGTCAAGTACCATTTGAAGGCGAATCATGTTGTTGAAGCTAAGCGTTGGTATTGGACCCTCAATAATGCGATTCAGTTCGCCAAGGATGAGGCGCGAGAGGAAGAGAGACGAAAGCGAGGGGAGGCTGAGAAGCTGGGAAAGATTCGGGAGCAAGCGAAGGGTGGGGACGGAGAGGTGGCAGCCGACATGAGCAGGCGCGAAAGTAGGGCAGGGAGCGTAATCAGCGATATCAAGCGGAGTAATCTTCGCACAAGAGGCAGCGGCCCTGCCGAAGACGATAGCGATTCTTATGAACCCAGTGTTAGCGCGCCAGGAATTCTAGTTCGTAGGGATGGCGAAGGGGTTGAAGAGGGTCAAGATATTGATGATGACGATTCATCTTCTCATGCTCAAGCTGATCCTCCTTCCTCGGACGCCCTTGCACTTACGGCAAATTCTGCGAGATTGCAGCTCGATTTATTATCACAAGTTGTACTTGCTCTCCAGTTTGAGCATGCTAACAACCCTGCTTTGACTCTGAGCGATCCCACTGTTTCTGCTGCCTTGACTAGCTATGACTCTGCTGTTTCTAGCTTGAAGACTCTCATTGGTGACTGCTTGGCAATGAGCAAAGAGAGGGATGCTTACTGGAGGTATAGGATGGAGAAGGAGGTTGCGTTGAGAAGGCTATGGGAAGAGAATATGGCCCTTCTCGCATATGAACAAGATGAGCTTGAGGGCAAGGTTATTGGAGAGAGGCAGAGGAGGAAAAGGGCAAAGAAGGCATTAAAGGAAGCTCTTAAGAAGAGCGAGAGCATGCCTTTGAGCCCGCACGGAGAACTCCTAGGGGGTCGAGGCAAAGAGATTGAGGGTGTTGGTAGAAAGCTTGAGGAGGTGGAACTCGACAACGAAGGTCTGGCTAGAAGGGATAGCACAAACCTCCCGCTGAGTGAAGCGGTGGGCGAGGGTTTGAGTGGTAGCGACAGCGATAGTGACGCTAGTGCCGAATTCTTTGACGCTGTTGACAATGGGGAGGTTGAGGTTATGACCGAAATGCCCACGACCGTCAGGAGCCCGGGATTGCCGGAAGCCAAGGAACTCATGTCACCAATCGAGAGCACCTTAGGGGATACGAGGGAGAAGAAGCTGGACGCAATCAAGGGCAGTTTTAGAGGATACGAGGATGGTATAAGAGAGAGGTTGTCGATGGACGCAGATGATCGTCCAAAAATATCCCTATGGGTAAATCTTTTTTTGAAATGGTCTTTGATGGCATTTTTTAGGTTGACACTGAATAGGGAATTCTCAAATCTATGATCGGGAAAGATATGACAAAAATGACGCTTCCTGTATCTTTTAATGAGCCAACTTCCCTTCTTCAACGAGTGGCCGAGGACATGGAATATACGGACCTCTTGGATCAAGCTGCTGACCGCTCTGAATCGACCGAGAGAATGGTTTATGTTGCTGCTTTTGCAGCCAGTGAATATAGCTCTACTACTAACCGTGTGGCGAAGCCATTCAATCCGTTACTGGGAGAAACCTATGAATACTGTCGCCCGGATAAGAAGTACCGGTTCTTTATCGAACAAGTATCCCACCATCCTCCTATTGGAGCCGCGTGGGCAGAGGCCGAAAAGTGGGATTATTGGGGAGAGTCTGCTGTGAAATCAAAGTTTTATGGAAAGAGCTTCGATATCAACCCATTAGGAACTTGGTTTCTGAGGCTCAGAACCGCCGATGGCAGCGAAGAGCTGTACACCTGGAAGAAAGTTACTAGCTCTGTAGTTGGTATCATCACCGGGAGTCCAACAGTTGACAATTACGGACCTATGGAAATCAAAAACTGGACAACTGGGGACGCTTGTCTTCTTGATTTCAAAGCACGCGGATGGAGGGGCGCAGGATACGAGGTCAAGGGACGAGTCTTGAACGGTGATGGCATACAGGTATGGAGCATCGGCGGCCGGTGGAACGACAAGATTTATGCTCGCCTGAGTCCTGGATACGATGCCGTCATTTCACCCCAAGACGCCGTTAGTGTTGGCAGCGGTAACCCTGGATCCAACGCCGCTTTCTTAGTCTGGCAGAGCCACCCTCGCCCACCTGCTCCATTTAACCTTACTCCTTTCGCCATCACTCTCAATGCCCTGCCGGAGAAGTTGAAGCCCGTCCTTTGCCCTACGGACACAAGATTGAGACCTGATCAACGTGCGATGGAAGAAGGGGAGTACGATTTCGCCGCTACGGAGAAGAATCGTCTTGAGGAGAAGCAGAGAGCTAAGAGAAGAGAGAGACATGAGGCTGGTGTCGAATACAAGCCGAGATGGTTCGAGAAGGGAACTTGCGACGTGACTGGCGAGGAGTACTGGGTTTTTGGGGGCGAGTACTGGAGGAACAGGGATGAGGTGGCGGAGGGCGGTGGATGGGTTGAAGTCGAGGACATCTTTTAGAGATAAAGCTTAGACGCTGAGAGGGGTGTCTAGCCTTTTCCCTCTCTTGCACTAGACGTGCGTAATGGGGTCTGTCTTTCCTAATCGATGTGGCCGGGATTGTGGGAGACCTTTGACTTTTCTTTTCGTTCCTCAGTAAAGGCTTGGGGGTATTTTGTAAGTGATATGGAGTAAGCCGGATACAGTATGCGGAAGTTTTCCTGGGGAAGTTTACAAAATGAGATTATTGTAGATCTGTTAACTTGCAACTTATCGCCAGTCAATCGGTCCACAATTACAATGTCGGCGGTAGAGTGCTAAACGTGCGGATGTCTTATTGAGCAGACATCTAAATGTATTCAGTTGGTTCTGCGCCCTGCTCGCTAGGCAACGAAGGAGGATTTAATGGCTATAATAAATCCATCCTAGCAATACCGATCTAGCTTCCACTAGCAAAAAATGAAACAAAAAACAAGGTGAAGGGGTTAAATTTCTCCCAACTTCCTAGTCACAGGGGCTCACTCGAACTGGTTACTGGTCTAGTCCCGGACGATAGCCTCTTGCGACCCTCTAAAAAAGAATTCCAATCTCCCAGAACCAAAATCCCTAGCCGAAACGAATCATCCATCCTATCCAGATCACTTGCGGCATTTACCCTTTCGCGAGTGGTGCATAGTCTCAACCCTCTCCACCCCTCTAATATACACTCCCACAGTCCGAACAATTCCCATCACATCATCCTGTCCTCATTCCGTTCCAACTTCAACACCAAAGAAACTCTACATGTTGGGGTAAAGCCGGCGCACCCCGCCCAAACGCCCTCCCAAGACAATATTACAGCTTCTTCCTCCTCCTCATATTGAGTGAAACGACATAGGTGTTATAACACTGTAGAGCGCCTTGCAGCCGGCTATCCCCACTGCTGGGGTCGACATGGGCGCGCATGCCTGGCGCTGGCACGCATCACCCGCCCTCCCTCGCAGTGATGGTACGGGCAGGAAGACATACCCATAACCAATGGACTTGTACTTACTTGTTTCGCGGGTATCGGGGATGCATGTGGCAATTATGGTACCATCGTGTTGAATCGGTTTTCGTGCAAAACGTGCCAGCCTTGGGGCACGAGCTGGATGGGACACTATACTTGGAGGTAGCGGTGTCGAGCACTGCCCGGTTATTGAAAAGCTTGAGAGGACCAGGGCGGCCATCCAGATACCGTGCACACACTCGGTTAAGTGTGATCGCGAGCGCCTATCATGGAAATTGTCATTTCCAACTTGGTCGACGCCACTCCGCAGTTTCGGAAGGAGATGAAGATCTATCCGGGTTGGTTAACGGCCACAAATGACTTGGGTTCCCGTTCATCGGCCATAGTAATTATACCCGGTGGTCGCTATGAGGCAGTTTGTTTGTCTGTCTGTCTTGAGAACGGATCACGGCACGCCGTCCGCTAGGCAATTTGCCAGGCGTGGACGTCGGGCAGGCAGTCCCCCACTATAGCCTTATTAATGTCTCGATTTGTTTCCTCTTTCTCCCTTTTCTTCCCTCGGAATTGAATCGTTTCTCTCCCTTAGTTGATGCTTTGGCTGAATCTACTGCCAATATATTTGTCAGAGTATGTAACCCGTGGTATTGGGATTAAGGTATAGGAATATGCTTATATATCAGTTGCGAGCGGTCTCGTGGTCGATTTCTCTAGCTGCGCAGAATCTACTTGAAATAAAGCATAATTATGACAACATAAATCATCAGTGGTGTTTCAGGAATGAGATAGGGAGAGAGAAAAGGGACAATGGGAAAAGAGAGAGCAAGAAAGCAAACAAGCAGGCAAAAGCGACATGCAAGTAAGTTGGTCGGGTTATGGTATGATTAATTGACTGATTAAAGCTAAGTAGCTCGCCTTTGGAAATATTGGTAAAAAACTTTTTTCGCGAGGGGGGGAGATATAATATGATACTCGAGTAGAAGAACGCAATGATAAGTAAATTAGCTCCTCCCTTAGATTTTGTCCCAGTCCTCTTCCAACAATGGATCATTAAATTTTCATCCTCTATTCATCTTCGCCACAAAAGTCGCACCATCCCCGCTTCGGGTCTGATTTTCCTTACTATATAGCAACTAGCTATCTACCGCTCCTGCATACGCCCGATAACAGCAACCTTCAGGTAGGCAACCAGTAATTAGAGTTATAATAGTTCCCCGACATGAACGCAGTATCACCCACAGATAATTTCCACGATTCCGATATCTCGCTAGAGTACTGACATTTCCAACGGCGGTGCATGCGTCCTCACCAGCTTCGACAGCAGCATTTCCCCACAAGCGGCTTTTCGTCGAGTAAAACAATGAACCACCCGTGCAGGAGCCAACGCACATATCGGTGTATGATACACGGCGCTTTGGGAAACAGCGGGAACGCACAGGGCCATGGTTATGGTGGATGGTTACGGGGCGGGGGACTGCGAATAGTAAGGTGTTTTATTATAGTATCCGTCTTGCGGGTTTGGGGGGATACGTAAATAGCTATTGTGCGACTTGGATGATATATCCGATTGAAGCTATTCACTCTGTCAGCGGCCGTCACTCGCAGTCCCCTGCAGCCCCTCTCCGTCTCCAATAGTTGCCCAGTGTTCCCTCGTGCTCACCTGACGCCCCTCTATTAATCATGTCTAGAGTCGTCAGGCTTATAGTCCATCATTAAAGCGGTGGTCTTTTTGGTCCTTTAGAACGGGGAGGAAGATAGCTTATATAGTCTAGTCTGGTCTAGGACACATGGCAGTCCGTCCCCCCCGGGAACCCTCAAATCCCATGAAAAAAAAAAACCCATTCAGTATATATACTGAAGTCTATGATATCCCGGCCCATCACCTCACTCGCTATATATTACCTCCTTCGCCCCTCCAGTCGACCTACTCATCCCCATATAAGTACCGATAGCCCCCTACCCAAACCAAAAACCAAAAAAAATTACCAAATAAGTTCAGCAATTGCAATCATAAACTCCCATAAATCCGGTGCTATAAAATATTCCTTTTTTAATCATTCAATTTCCGACGAAAATTTGCCCTCGGGTGGGCGCATAGGTCTGGAAGGGAGATGGACCCGCATCTGTCAACAGTCTCAGGGTGCACCGATAGTTATGATAATAATTATTAGGATACCTATGATACCTACCCATCTATACCGTAGGCGCTGGCTGTTTGTTTGTGGCCCTAGCTAACTAACTTACACTAACTATTCAGATAACTCATGACATCTGGCTAAAGCATGGTATATTTTCATTGGAAAAAGTAAATAATAATTTCTGCCTTATGTATTATAATATTATTATCTTCCTGCATTTTTGGTATTTCCACAAATCACCCCCCCCCCCCCCTCCCCATCCTTCTTATATATCATATCATACCTCATGAAATTGTTTCGCTTTTATATAATGCCTTGCGGTGGCTCCCGGGGGGTCCACCGTGTAGAACTACAGTAACTCTAGTTATCGACACAACTTAGCTTATTTAGCTCCAGTCCAGTTCGTACGGTTACTTACTATACAAGTTTGAAAAAGAAAACAATAGGGGTGAACAGGCCTTTGACAACTCCGATTTTCTCCCTTCCCCTTCCCCCCCTTTCTATGAATCTTGCTTGGAAATTCTAGAGCTCAATCATGCATTTGTGCTGTTCAGCGGTTACGGCGTGTTCGCGGGTGACGGGATCGAAAGGAGGGGGATGTTGGGCTTGTAGGCGACCTTCCGTGGATGCGGATAGCCTTTTTTCTTGTCGAATAAAGTTTCCGTATTCCCCGATAATATTATTAGGTGTTATATATTTACTAGTAGGGGGGGCATTAAAACCGCAGAAAGTTCATACTCTCCGCTATGATATGATACATACAGGATATATTGTAATTCGAGAAATGTCTCTTCTCCCCTATCATATGATACCACTCTTCCATCTCTATCATACCGGCAAGTCAGGACGTGCGTCCTCCCCGGCATCCCAACCCCCACTTCTTTCTTCATAGGGGAAGCACGACCCCCGGGCGAAATCTCCCACGGGGATGTCAGCTCCGCCACCGCCATGATAGAACCCTGATCTCCAGCTCCCCGGGCGCGCTGGGGTTAAAACTCGACCCTTCCGACCTCCTCTACGTAGCCAGCATGATATCATAGCTCCCCCGGTAGTGTATGGTATCAATATACAACGCCATCTCGGGCGCTCTAACCATCCGTTTCTACAACCCCATCGCCAGCTCGGACCTCAACGACATGGCGATGGCGATCGGTGAGGATGGGGCGGCGTATAGCACACCACTGACACATTTATGCCGGACCTGTTCTACATTTGCCCCGAAGCGGTCGTCAGCGGTGGTGGCGGCGACAGGATGCTGGAGAGGTTTCCAGTGCTGGGGAAGATGGATTGGTGTGGGGGGCATAGCGCTTGTCTCTCTTTCTCTACCCCCCGCCTCTTCCCCTTCTCGCCCGTCCCAGAGCCACGCTTCACAGAGGATGATTTGCTCGTTGCCAATCTTCAAATCATATTACAAAGCAGAATCACAGCTTACCATTTACCCTTACTAGGCTGCCGGCATAAATTAGGTTGCCCATGTGGGAGGGCTTATTTATTTGTTTGTTATGATATCACATCTGGTGGGGGTTTGGTTGCTCAGACTTTGGGGAATATTTTACCCGGAATTTTTCTTGGGAGTATGGTATCTCGCTTTGCATAGCGGGAGTTTCCCTTTAAGTTCGTGGCGCGGCTTGGGATCCTTGAGGAATGCAGTGGAGAGCGAAGAATTTGGGGTCCTTGGCCATGAGATCGAGCTTTTGACTGAGTGTTTGATCGAGTGACTATATGTGATTGCAGCTCCCCTAAATCACGGACGGACATTCGTCGGCAACATTTATCAGTCATAAACAAGCTTAGTATTTTCAATTTCTCCTCCTATGTCAAGGACAGTATACGTTTACGCTTTATCCGTGACTTCGACTTTAGAATTTGGCGTCACTTTCTCCCCCAGAGCGCCTCCGGTCATGACACCCCCAGCACCACTTTCCGAGCCCTCCTCCGAAGCACGGTTAGAAGCTGGGGCTTTCATGAGCGGGTAGTGTCCCCTTTTCTCACGGAACAGCATCAATATAAATCCCAGAGAGACTATAATCCAATAGATGTTATACGAAAGGATGGAGCCATATGTAGCGGTATTTTGCCATCCGAGGACTTTTCAATTAGCACAGGGACCGAGCCGGGGTGCATGGGACTTACTAGCATTGAAAATACCCCAGCCAGCGCCACCTCCGGAGCCCGGCGAACAGCAATTGACATGCCAGACTGTATTTCTGATATCATACGATCCAGGACCCGAGCCGGTCTCACCTACATCCCCCCCAACAAGTTTTTTGAACTACTCACTTTTAGCATTCCGCCTACTCATGACGCAACCCAGGATACGAACCTCATACATCTCGAACTTCCAAACCGCTCTAGATCCCAACCCCGCAGCAACCAAATACAACAACATGGTGCTCGCGATTAAAAACCATTGGATCCTTAGAGAATTACCCCCGCGGTAAATCCCCCAACTAACCGCAACTCCAGCCGCCATGCCAATAACGACCGGCAAAGGATACGAACTAGCCGGCGCGGACAGTGAGACTCCGCCAACGAAGACAATAGCTTCCAGACCCTCACGAATTACGGTTACAAAGGGAAGGATTATCATAACATATTTTTTCATCCACGAGCCGAGGGTTCGGCTCTTTTTCAACTCGAGGGCTTCGGTGATTTTGATTTGCCATTTTGCACGGAGTTTAGAGATGCGGAGGATTGCGGCACCCATTATCTACTTATCATGGTTAGGCTTCCGCTCTGCTTTGTTTGGTTGTAGACGGCCCGGGGTGGAAGGGGGAGGGGACAAACAGTGATAATGATACAAGCCAGCAAACAAAATATCCCCTCCCAGAGATCTTCACCCTGCTCCCAAAGGTTCTTGCCAATGCTGTAGAATGCACCAATAAATGCTGCTCCTAACACCAGACATATGAAGAGACCGGCGAAGAGACCGATCCAGACTTGACGGGTCAAGCGTTTGTAGGTTGCTTCGTCCTCCGCGCCTAAGGTTTGCTTAAGGAATGCGAGGAGGACGGAAACTATAATTCCGGCTTCAATTGTTTCGCGGAAGACTACGAAGAATACTGTGGCTTGTGAGCTGCTGTCTGTTGGGTAGGGGTGCGTTTCTGGTTGGGTCTCGGGGAGGGCGTGAAATATGGGGTATTGTAACAATGGGACAAAAGAGAAGGAGAGTTACCTGGAACTGCGAACACGTTTGACATCTTGGCTTCTTTGCAAAGTCCAAGGACTTCTAAGACTGTAGGAATGGGTGTATCCACGGAGGGGAAGGAGAAAAGGTGGATAATTGGCTTCAAAGGGAGGAGCGAAGAAAGTTCAATTGATCCAAAAAGGAACTGCAATGTTATGTACTCTGCAGTATGCCGAGAGGCCCTGGGACTCATTCAATCATGCTACCGCATTGCACTTGTACTGCACCCCCCACCACGTAAAGCCAAAAGCTAAATGCACGAGGAAGAAAAGTGATACCGCTGACCCCCAAGCCAAAGAAATTAACCCCTCCCTTCTACCAATGCTCCGGGAGTGCAGTACTGTACCGGGGAGTACCGGCACTCCTGAATCCCCGTGAGGGTTGGGAGTGCGGTCAACGCTCATTCCTCCATTCCCTGCACAGAGAAAAAGAAAGAAAATGGCGTGGGGAACCAGGATCAATCCGGCCGCTCCACCGAGTCAGGTCTTGTTGTCTAAAGAACTGATCTGATCTGATCAGACAAGATTGATTTGATTATTGGAAATTTATCTTATCAATTGAATCGAAAGCTGGATATAAGATCGGAGGGCTCTTATAGGATAATAATGTGGGTGTGAAAGTGAGGCGTTTTTAGTAGAGCCAACCTCGTATCATGGCATATTGGAAGGGGAGGGTGATGTGATGGGGGAGGAAAGGTTGAGGACCGCCCAACACAGAGTGCTGGCTAGCCAGTACTTACTCGGGTGGATAGGGGTAATTTACCATTCTGTGTTTCTTTTTTGCAACAGACCGCAATTCCTAGAAATACGCCTATATCCCGTACAGAGGGGTCGGGCTCTTGAAGAAGGCTCCTTACAAATAAGCTCCCTTGGCAACACAGCTTCTCTCTTAGCGAGAAAATCGCTCATAACTTGCTGTATATTATGTATGATACTTGCAATTTTCACGGCAAAAGAGCAAGGTATCTTGGTTCGGTTCTCCTCTGAATACCTGGGATCGGAAAAGGGAGCTGGAGGGGGGGTTGCAATCGGGTCATCTGATAATTCTCTTCCTCCCCCCCCAATGATTTGTCTTAGATAACACACAATCAAAAAGATCAGGGCATCATTTCGTTTTGAAATGCTTTTTTTCTCCCTCCCCCTCTCCCTCCCTTGCACACTCCCCTTCCACTACGCCATGCACCTCCCCCTCTTTTGATCAAGGGTTTGATCCGCGATAACCATACACTAACGACAACTGTATCATCAGATAATGGCGCCACGGAGTTGCCATACTCCCCCCACAAAGAACCGTCTCTGAATTTGCTTCTTTTTCAACTCCTTAACCATCGTCGATTACTTGGTAAGTCAGGAAGGGAAGAAAACAGGGAAAAGAGAATCACTTTTACCCCTTGGTCTCTTTGAAACAGTCAAATTCGTAGCCAGGCATACCAAGCCCATCCTGGAACAAGTTGAGTATTGTGTGATTTGGTGCCAAGAGCGCTGTGTAATTTGAACGCCCAAAAGTCTGAGAACCCGATCCTCCGACCAAGTTCAGCTAACTGTTGCCAAATCTGGCCTAAGCGCGCCTGGCTACGAATTTGACTGTTTTAGAGGGACCAAGAAGGCTCCAAGTAGCGGGGGAGTTGGTGGAGCTACAAATTTACAACATTTTATTTGCAGTACGAATTGGACAGACTTATTTCGTGGAGCGGACCTGTATGAAAGGTGAAAAAATGATGGGAATACTGGGGGCACCCCACTCAGCTCTGTCCATTGCCGTCAGCGTGCTGGCTTGAGCCCTTTTTCCCCCTAGTCCGCAAAGGCAATTCCAGTCACACCACTATTCCTCGCGGTTCCCAGTCCCAAATCATATCGATAACTTTGGGGTACCAAGTTCCCGGCTATTCTCACCCGCTCCTGCTATGTTACAATGACTTGCATGGCCAGTGTTTAACTCTGGTATTAAGAAGCACCTTCTCCCAACCCCCCAACACAAGGCAAACATTCCCAATGCTCTCTCCACTCCCCCTGATATTGGCATTGTTATTCCCGGCCACCGCAGTTCTCGCGGCTACCGTGACCTACGACTTCAATATAACATGGACCACAGCGAACCCTGATGGCCTCTTCCCGAGGCGGACCATGGGAATTAACGGGAAATGGCCTATACCTACCATTGAGGTGAATAAAGGTGACAGACTGATAGTTAATATGCACAATGGGTTAGGAGACCAGATTACCAGCCTTCATTTCCATGGTATTTTCCAGAATGGCACGAGTTATATGGATGGGCCGGCCAAGGTTACCCAATGTCCGGTCGCTCCGGGACAAAGTTTTAAGTATGATTTTGTGGTCAGTGTATTCACTTCCTCCCCTCTCCCAACCTCCAAACTTGGACTAATAGCTCCGGCGAAAACAGGTGAACCAACCAGGAACCTATTGGTACCACTCCCATGTGAAGGGCCAATACCCCGACGGCCTTCGTGGAGCCCTGATAGTGCATGACAACGACTCACCCCACAAATCCCTCTACGACTCAGAAATAGTGCTGACATTCTCGGACTGGTATCACGAGCAAATGCCGAAACTCATATCCCGCTTCCTCTCCGTTGCAAACCCCACGGGGGCAGAACCAGTCCCGCAATGCGCGCTCATAAACGAAGTTCGGAATGCCAAGATCAAAGTAGAACCTGGGAAAACGTACCTTTTCAGGATGATCAATATTGGGGCGTTTGCCGCGCAATATGTTTGGTTTGAGGGCCACACTATGAGGGTTGTGGAGGTTGATGGTGTTTATACAAAGCCGATGGAGGCAGGGATGCTATATTTGACGGCCGCTCAGAGAGTTTCTGTGCTGTTAACCATGAAAAATAGTACGGGGGATAATTTCCCGTTTGTGGGGAGTATGGATCAAGTATGGTGCTGTTTCTAAGGTATTTGAGAGAGTGTTGCTGATAGGGGGATAATAGGATCTCTTCGACCAAGTTCCCAAGGGTCTGGATCCAAATGTGACCGGCCACCTCGTATACTCCGACTCGAATAAGAACCCTCCGGCAAAAGAAATCCCAGAATTCAACCCTTTCGATGACTTCCTGTTAGAACCCGAAGACGGGGAGGCCCTCCTGGAAAACCCGGACTACTCGTTCAACTTGGATGTAGTAATGGACAACCTCAATGATGGAGCAAATTAGTACACCTCTCCCTACGTTCCTATCGGCGGATCATGTACTAATATGCCCAGCGCCTTCTTCAATGAGATAACCTATGTAGCGCCTAAAGTGCCAACACTCTACACCGCACTTTCTGCGGGCGAGCACGCCACGAATCCCGCAATATACGGCCGTGACACAAACTCGTTCGTCTTGAAACATAATCAGGTCATTGAGATCATCCTAAACAATTTGGATCCAGGAAAACATCCCTTCCATCTTCGTAGCTCCCCCGTTCATTCCCTCCACCTAAGGATCGATTTCCACTAACAGTGCTAGACGGCCACAACTTCCAACTCGTCCACCGCAGCCCGGACGACTCAGGACCCTATAACTCCACATCCCTTCAAAACCCTCCCAAAATCCCAATGCGTAGAGACGTAGTCCTTGTGCGACCAAACGGCAACTTGGCCCTCCGTTTCCGCGCAGACAATCCAGATATGTCCCCCACTACCCCCCTCCCCCGCGATTTTCCTTGCTCTAGCTAATATCCCACACGGGTCTGGCTCTTCCACTGCCACCTAGAGTGGCATATGGTCAGTGGCCTCTCCGCAACCATGGTCGAAGCCCCACTAGAAATGCAAAAGAGCATGAAGATACCGGGTGATCATATAAGCCAGTGTAAAGGCGCGGGTTTACCGACCGAAGGGAATGCAGCGGGTAATACGGACTTCTTGGATCTACGGGGGGAGAATCGGTCGCCGGGGAGGTTGCCGTCTGGGTATGCTTCCCCCTCATCTATTGAATTCTTGCATTTTGGGCGGGGCGCTGATGGCTAGTAGATTTACCGCGAGAGGGATAATAGCTCTGGTCTTCAGTTGTATTTCCGGGATTTTGGGATTGGTGGTTATCGCTTGGTATGGTATGGCCGAGATCAAGTCTTGAGTGGGGTTTTTGTGTTGGTTGGCAAGAGCGGTTAGTAGGCCTTGTTTCTTTCTCTCTCTCTCTTTTTGATCATATACGAGCATATACCCAAAATTAATAGAAGTTATGCGACATCAGTATAAGAAGAGCGTTGTCGTGATGGGCACAGTACAGTGTTCGTTGTGTGTAGCTTGTAAAACATTCGCTATGAGCAATGCATTTTGTAACTCTCTCTTGTTATGTGATAGTATGTTAGCGGGTTGAGATATCCAGGGTTATAACTAGGCAATAACAAAATATAGTATCATCAGATTCTGTTATATCCTCTGTAACCTTCACAGATTCTCACTCGAATCCGTATTAAATTTCATCCAATGCATGATGCTAAACAACCGGTGACGTCGGACTTGAAAGTCAGACGCAATATCCTCAACAACACTACAATTAAGTCACGAACATCGTATTATGGTGCTCTTATGTCCATGCGTCCTTAATTCAAAATTTCGCCATATCCTATGTCAATGACAGCGAGACACAACACGTTTTTCCATTACCAATATTCAATCTGTACAATTTCCTTTCCCCGTACATGAATGGATCTTGTTGCTGTATATCACCAACAAGTGATTTGTAACTAGTACAGGTACTTAGTTAAGGATTTTATTTTATGTTTTGTTTTAAGTATCACTTTAATACTTTGTTTGTTTTGAGTATCAATTTGATACTTGGTTTGTTTTAAGTATTGTTTTGATACTTAGTTTGATATATGTTTTGTTTTAAGTATTGGTTTGATACTTAGGATATTTTACCAATGTGTATCACTTGACGCCTTGAATTAATTTCATTCATGCTAAACATGAACAGATTTGTGTATTTAAAGCCAGTCCTATTCCATAATGGAAAGGACAGACTTCGGCAGACAGTATTTCAATATACTTGGTTCAGTGCATTATTACTTCTATCTTCTTTAGTATAGTAATCATTTCTTAGTTGTCTCCCATTACTTAAGAAAATACTGGTATTTTCTTAAGTACTTTAATGATAACTAGTATTTACTACACTTTTTGTAATATTCCTGTAGCATGATATATAGGGTGTAAATAATGAAATAGTATTTGTAAAATATATACTAGAAAATAACTTATATGATTATGTGAAGATCAATCTCTAAAGCCAAACCACTTATCTTAAATTGTTAGGCAGTAGCCGAGATCGTTCTTATCGGTCGGACTAGAGCCTGAATCTTATAGTCGGAGATTGTCTAGGAAGACTCGTAAAGTAGTAAAGAATCAAAGTGTAAAGATTCGTAATTGTAAACTTACTATATTGTTAAGGTCTCTTCTCCATTGCTTGATTCCTCTAACTAACCCGGAGACCTTAAACCTATTTATACTAATCTACCGGTACTTAGTATTCCTATACTAACTTGTATCGAGGAGCTTTTAACTTTAGTTTCTACTAAGTACGAATACCGTTTGATCCTGAAAGTTCATACACCAATTCAACCTTAATTGAGACGAGATATTTATCTTGAGAGGATAGCGTCCTGTCTCTCAATGATCTCTTTACGATCTCTAGGCTTGAATAGACTAAGTATGTAAATGTAGTCCGAATGGCTATCATTCCAATCGTCTCTTCTGATCAAGAACTAGCTAACTTCGTTGTCAAGAACTGGTGCATAATTAATATATGCTTGCATGAGCCTCGACACGCCAGTATTATAGAAAGGCTCATGCATCTCCAGTCTTCCAATCCAAGTGTGGTTCCCCTCGGACCTCCTGCCTCTCAGAGGGAATCCTACTGGAGCCGTCCGACATACACCTAATCTTGAACCGGTATTGGTAGTTTCTGAAGTAGTTTGATAGTGTCGGATGTTTTTTATCTAATTGATAGAAAATTCCTGGGTCGGCTATTCACTTATCACGAGTAGTCTGTATGGTTTGCGGTCAGGGAATTATGAATTAGAAATTACTATTTCAATTCCTATATAGCTTTGCCGCAACTATCTTGTTGAGTTACTTTGACCTCTATGGTCAAACACGTGACATTACCACTATGCTAGGTCTTATATACCTAACATAAATAGACCTTCCTATAACTTACTTATAAATCTTACTGTTATGATATACTATAGATTGCAGCTGTATCCCATATGACCACATGACTCTTTGTTCTCCTGACCTCTAAATAGGTCATGAGTGTAAAATTCAAGTATAGTCACTAGTTGAAAGTGTTCATGAAAGCTTAGTCAGTAGCCTTATCAAAAAAAAAAAAAGAGGCCAGATTGCAACTGGTGATCACGGTGCCAATTTAATACAACATATCTACCAAAACCAACCGTTCTATAATTCAACCATGGTATACCATTCCGGATATGCAAAACTTGCTGCAAAAAATATGCCTCCTCCAAAGACCTCCAGAAGAGAAATAACAAATATTGAAACTTGAAAAGGCATGATTATTGCCTTTTTCTATCATCTTTGCAACATCATCCTAGTAGCTCAAATTATTGGCTAGTCTTGGATAATAATTAAAAGCTTTCTTGCTTGAGCATGTGAACAGCAATCTCAGGATAATATTCCTCGTCCTGATTGTCCCCGCCCCCTTGCCCAGCACCAGTGTCACACCATTGTTCAAACAGCCAAGTCATATTAAAAAATGAAAAGATTGGACTTTCGGGATAAATTTGTACCCGGTATATCACTTTCTACAGGTAACAAAAAAAACTCAGAGTTTTATACTACACTGAGTGCCTGTACCACCATGACTACTCCCAGGCTGAGTGATAGGATATTATTTCAGTTAACTAACTTGCAATAGTGGATAGAGTACTCAGAGAAGTTAATATCAAAAAATAGCTAGCCAAATCAAGATCTAGACTCAAACCTGAGCATGTTACTAAGAGATGAAAATAGGCAACTGCTCATAAGGATTGGACTACTGAGGATTTTAAAAAGTGTTACTTTGTAACGTTCCTAGCTTGTAGTTAACTAATAGCGACGGGCAACGATACTTCTCTTCTTAATTCCTATCATGTCTGATATAACAGTTCTTAGATCCGTTGATCTACGTTATCACCGTTCGTCGGATAACGCCTGTTAAATCCTAACTAAGATAGCCTTGCCTTATATAGGCTCGTGAGAAATGTGTCGGATATGCAAACGGGATAAAGAGCGTAAAGATGTTTTATTTGTAAAGTAATAGGTAAGGAAATTACTTAGAACATTCAATCTAATTTATTTAAACTAGTACCGCCGACTCCAGCATACGACCAGTCTCCCCCGCGCCCCAAATAATCACAAACTAAAATACACTACCACGGGCACAATCCCGTCCCGCAACCGCTCCTCCCAAACACAAATCCAAAAATCACTACCCAAGGGGCTCACGGGCGCTCATGTCAACCAGCAACATCCCGGATTAACGCGTCTTCCCCTTCTCGCAACCCAACCACCAACAACATACCAATACAACTATTCCGCCCCCAACACAATCTCATCAACATACTCAACAAAGGAAACATACAGTCTATCCCAACATCCGCGTTTCTTCTGATAATACTTCCCCATCCTATTAACCTTCCCAGCAACCCGCCGCTGGTCACAAAAGGGGCACGGTTCCTGCTCGATAAATCCAAACAGCCCAGCCCATTTGAGTATGACGGCCATCCATAAGGAAAGCGCAAGATCGTCCCAGTCAAGCCAGTGCCGCTGCCAAAAACTGTCAAGGCTTGCCGCGAGGCAGCCTGAGTTGTTATCGAAGTGAGCAGAGAAGGAGGGCCGTGTGGAGGTGCCTTGGTAGGTAATCGCCATGTCGCAGCTCGGACAGCGTGTAGCGACCGAGTTCGGAAGGAAGAACTACTTGGTGGGAAGATGCTTACTCGGAAGCACGCACTCCCCCCCAGGATGTTTCTTTTCGCACCGCAAACAAGTATCAGGCGTCCCTACGCACACTCGCCTCCCGTCCCTCTCCACCGTCAGTGTACCATCAAACGGGTTACCTGCGACCACCAACTCCCCGTCCACCTCCTTAATATAACGGGGGATCCCCAGTCCCAGCCACCCGTGTTCCAACCACCAGTCCTTCCATCCCGCGATCGCCGAGTCCTTGAACAAGTCCTCCATCGCTGGCCGTTTCCAGGTGTACCGCTGGCAAGAAGTCCAATGATGTCTCTCCTCGCGTCCTTCACACTCGTCGTGTCCAACCAGGCCGGTACCACTGCGAATCCTAGTCAACACATAGGAATCCATCCTTGTCAGTCCGCGAAGGTGTCTGGGGGCCTTAGGCCCACGAGCATAATACCCATGGCCTTCATTAACATGCCAAGCCTCCCATTCCTCCTTCCACAGCTCACGGGCCAACGCAGCGTGGCCTATACCGAAGCTGATCCCTTCCCACCGGAACGGCTGCAGCGGCAGGCGTGTACTCTCCTTGGCCTTTCTGTCGACCAGCTCATTGCCCTGGATGCCCATGTGTCCCGGAACCCAACCAAGGCGTGGTCGTACAGCCTCCATCAAAGGCGCCATGACTTCCCACATCTCAGCCGAGTCCCCCTCGGGCAACATATTCTCAATCAGAAGCAGGGCGGGGACGCAGTCCAAAAACACATGTACCCCTCGTCCCTCACACATACCACCGACCTCCCGTAGGGCACAGACCACGGCAAACAGCTCGCATTCGACGATGCTCCAAGATGGTGGCACCGAACACCCCCGTATCCTAAGTGAGGCTCCCCGTTCGAACACAGCCCAAGCGATACCAGCACCCTCGGCTATCTTGGATCCGTCAGTGTACACCACCAGATCCGAGCCGCTACTGAGCTCCTTGACCTCTCTGGCGTGCCTGAGGGCCGTGGCTTCCTTCCCCTTCCTGATCGCAACCGTGGGATAGTAGGAAAGTACTTTGTCCGAATGCTGTCGGTGGGCCACCATGCCTTCCTCCTTCCAGTCCAGCCTGATTTGCCCGAACCAGGGATGATTCTCGCAATACCGGTAATTGATGAACCGGCTGTAGCACCTCCGTTGCAGGTACCTGCCCTGAATAGCGACAGGCGTGACCCCGTACTCGGCCAGTAAAACATTGTTAGCTAGCTTCATTGGGGTCTGAAACACCGAGCGGAGGCAATCGTTGACGTGGACCTGAATCTGCTTCACATACGATGGGTAGTCGGTTACAAACTCAAGTCCGTAATAGACGGCCGCAAGATAGGCTGCTTGCACCAAACGGTAAGTCTCCCACGCTCCCAAACCCCCAACACTCCCAAACCTCTTCCCCAGTGCCGCAATCCTCCTCCTCACACCCAACCCCCTATCCAACCAATAACATACATGAGAAGAAAAGTTAGGAAATACATTGAACCTATACCCAAGAACCCGCAGGTCCTCAGATGGCAACACCATTTCTCCTAACAGCTCCATTCCTCCCCACGCCCTATCACCAAACCCAATCCACTGCGTCTTCAACGCACTAAACCCCATTCCCCTGTCTCGCGCAATACGGTCACAGTCGCGCAACAATTCCCCAGCATAGTATCGGGCAGCATCAAAAGAGTCAGCTGCAACCATGATAACCCCGTCATCGACGTACGAGACCACCAAATGCCGGACACCAGGGGAGTATCGCATCCACGGTGTGAAAATGTCAGCCACGTAGGCGCCGAATAGAAAGGGGGAGAGAGGCGACCCCTGGGGGACCCCCTTGCTAACATGGTACACCCGGGAAACACACCGATTGAACCGGAAGCGAATAGACCGACAACCTGTCCATCTCCAAACCCTTGACATAGGTTGGGAGGGCACCCCCGGGCCACCAGAAAATCTGACAGGAGGTTGATGTCGATGTTGTCGAACCCTCCCTCTACGTCCATCGACAAGATCAGACACTTGTATCCCTCATTATGGCAGAGGAATTCCTAAATGACCGCCATGGCATCGTGGACACCCCGCCTCCTGCGGGAGCCAAACTGTGTCTTACTGAGGTCTAGACAAGCGGCCAGCCGGAGTAACACCACCCTCTCCGCTACCTTAGCCGTGGTCAGGAGTAGGTGTATCATGCGCCAGGATTTGACAACATCATACCGCGGCTTGTCGAGCTTGGGTATGAGTACTACCTCAGCCCTATGCCAGTCCGGAATGTCATGTCGCAGCCCATAGTCAACGAGGCGTCGCAGTGGCGTGCCATCCCTCCTCCTCCAAAACCTTAGGAAGGGATAGCCGATATCGTCTTCGCCGGGGCCCGTGTTTGTGGGAGACCTTGCCAGCGCCGTTTCCATTTCTTGGGCACTCTCCATCTCAACCACACTTTCAGTCCACCGAGCGGGACCACCACGATCAAGCTGTTGTGCAATCAAGTCGCTGATCTCGGCGTGAGTGGTAGCCAAGGAGCCGTCGGACCGTACCATCGAGGGCAACGTGTGCTTGGCCTCTAACTTTCTTGCCAGTCTGAAGATGTCGGGGTCCTTGCTTTCTGCCAGCTTGGTCCTAATATGGTCGAAACGAGCCCTCAACAGGCAAGCCCGGTAGACACACCTTGCCAGCCTAAAGTCCTCCGTCCGCTCCGCCGTGCACTTGGAGTATCTTTTCAGCCGAGCCACATCCAACCTCATCCTTTCTAACTCCGGCGTCCACCACTTGCACCGACTTCTGCCAACGGAAGCCCGTGGGAGTGCGTCCACTACACTTCTCACTCCTCTCCACAACTGCTCACCATCTGCCTCTTTCAGGGCGTCCAGCTCTTTCCCAACCTTACCCCACACCACCTTCTTCCAAGCAGGCCTCCTTCTCATGAGATTGTCAGGTAGGTACACGTGGAGTTGGATAGTCTGGGCGGTGTGTTTGCAGCCGACCACGTCAAGGTACTTGTGCTGTAAGTACGGCCGTTAGTACAAGCAGAGGTCTATCATTGATACATCGTGGAATGTCGGCCGGTCAGGCGGAGTCATGTTCAGCAACCGTGGTGCCATCCATTCCCGCAACCATCGCCCTCAATGTTCCTGCCTGGCCATCTCCGCCCGTGGGTCCCAATCTCGCTGTCTGGCATTGAAATCACCAAACGCGATATCCGGTTCCCCGACGTCCCCCAGCCCTGATTGATATTCGGCCTTGGTGTGTGTAGGTGGGATGTAGACGCCTGTGAGCACCCTCTTCTCACCCTTCTCCCAAAACCCAACTCGAGTACAAGGGCCCCCATGCCCAACAACCTCAAACAACCCGCACAAATGCGAGCGGACAAACACCTCCACCCCCAATCCAACAACAAAGGAAAACAAATCCCAACCATCAACCTCCACCGGCACATGTTGTCCCCCCGAATCAACCGGAGGTTCCAGAACAAAAAATAAATCAACAAAAGAAAACAAATCAAACGCCAGCGCCCGATTCCTGCCGCTCCTCCCCACGTTCAGTGCTATCGCTGTGATACGCATTAAAAGGGGGCCTCAACAGATCCGCTCGGGCCACAAGGGCCAAAGTCGCTTAAAAAACCCTCAGAGTCCTGGGCGAACCACATAGTATCGCCCCTCTTGGGAATGGGTTTCTTCTTCTTCAAAATACCGCGCTTGGGGGAGGGGGAAGGGGGGGGTCGTTCAGGCTCCTTACCCTTAGCCTTGGCGGATTTCTCCCGCGGGACAGCCTCCTCTTCCTCATCGCTACTCACCTCCACCACTCTGGGAGTCGGTGACCGTCCACTGCTCCGGCGCCGTGGCCGTCTTCCCCTCTCAGGCCCCTTATCCGCAGCGACGGGCACTTCGGATGATGAGGCTGCGGCCGTGGCCGCCGTCGTTGCGGGTAGGGAGGATCCGGGAGTCCTAGAGTCAGTTCTCAAGGCAGGACACTTCTTATATCCGGCAAAATGATCGGTCCTATCGCACAACCAACACATCCTGCGGGTGTGCCCACATGCCTCCCCCATACCTCCGGGGCACCCCAGAGCCTTACACTTTTGCTCTCTGGACAGGTGCTCCCCGTAACAAAACCGACATCGGGAAGGGAGGGCACAGGTGGCCTGAAAGTGGCCCACCTGCAAACACTTACCACAGACTTTCGCCGTACGGTGCTCAGTGAACACCCTAACATTCCGGGTTCCTCCCCGAAGGAAGATCCTTCCAGCCTCCAAAGCAGCCTTAACCGCCTCATTTTCTTCCACCACAAAGCGAATACCGCAAGACACGGCATTGGCTTGCCTCATGGCGTGGATGGACCCCATAATGTCAGGGCGGGAAACGGTGACGATGCCAGGATTCCCTAGCTCCAAGTCAGTGCGTAGGCCATCCGAAGCCTGTTCCCCAATCCATCCGTCAACCTTCCAGATGGAACCACGGCCGGTGTCGGAAAGGGGGACGCCTGTGACCATGATCTTGACCTTCTTCACGTCCTTCTGGAAAACAAATTCCGGGAGTGAGAGCTCCTTCAACAGTGCCAGCCGGGCCTTGTCCAGTCGGTCTCCAAGTTCGGCAGCAGAGTGGGCCGCCAGGGTGAGGAAGATGCACCCAATCTCATTCCGAATATGTCCAGCACGAACGTAAGGGCAAATACCCCTAATTTTCGGCGAGTTGGACAAGGTGACATTGATGCGGGCACGGATGGCTTCAATTGTCATACCCTCTGGTAAAGCCATCTCTTTGCGGGTGGCGAACCGCATTGTGATGTGCCTTCCCCTAGCATCTGGGGTAGGCGAGGACTGGGGTGGAGCCGGCTTTGGTGGTGGCCCCTGCTGACTGGCGCTGCGAGGAGGGCCGTCGCGAGGGATCAAGTTAGGCACCACGTTGTAGATCCTCCTGATGGCGCCCGGCCCCAACGAGAGGGTTTGCACCATGGGTACTGGGGCGGCAGCAGCGGGGGGTGTAGCCTGTCCGTCAGTAGTAGTCTTCCCCTGAGTCTTGGCCGGGGTCGCCAGTGCTTTCTGGCTGGCCTGAGCCGCCATCTTTCTTCTCCTTCTGGCAGCACCACTCAGGCGCCTGCCTCGCTTTCTCTCCCTCTTCTTTCCATCCTCCTTCTCCTCCTCATCCTCCCAGCTCACCTTCTTTTCCTCCGCAGCCTTTCCCACCTTCAGGACTACCCCCCCATCACTGGAAGAGCTGCCACTGCTGGTGCTATGGGAGGAGGCCGCCGAAGGGGGCCGAACCAGGGCCGTCTTGGCCTTCAGTGGGATGGCGGGTTTGGGCACGTATGCCATTTTCTTCACCATGTCCACGAAGGATGCTTTAGTAGCAGGGGCCGCTAGAGCAGCATCCTGGCCCTTGGTAGGGACTTCAGTGGACCCCTCTGACGAGGAGCGGGGAACAGGGGTAGTCCCTGAGGACTCAGGAGTCACAGAGGGGGAACGACGGCGGGGGGCCAACCTACCTTTCAGGGTGGCGATTTCCTCCTCCTGCCGGCCAACTATCTCTGTCAGGGTTCAGACCGCATTTTCCAAACGATGAAACCGTCGTCCCACCCACATAATGGGGACCGTTTCCACAATCTCATCTTTCATCCAAGTCCGGACATCCTCCACAGTGTCAGGTTCCTCAGACCCGTCCGCGCTGGGAAGAGGTGACAGGAGGGGCTGGGTGTTTCCGGACCGGATATCCTCAAGGCCCTCTAACATTGACCCCACAATACTAGCAGTCCTGGGAGCGGGGGAGGGGGACTTACCAGCCGCCATCATCTCATCCACCTCGGCCATAATTTGGTCAGCCCTAGCCATGGCCGCATCAGCATCCTCTGGCTGGGTTTCCGGCAGTGGCACCTCCAGGGGAGTGCTCGTGCTGCGAGGGATGCCCAAAGATCCTTCCAAAATACCCCCAGGTGACGTGGGAGGCAGAGAATCGTAGTCAGGAGGGGACGAGCCAGGGACAGGCGTACCCGGAAGACTGGGGGCGTGAATGCTGTCGCCCAGACCGGTCGCTTCCGAGTTCCGTCCTTCCTCCAGGGCCATAGGGGTGTCCCAAGCAATCACCTCTGCCGAATGTACCACTTCCTGGGTGGTCAGCAAAGGAGGGGACGAGGGGGGAGAACCCTCAATGGTGGAAGGAACTAGCATGGGGGGGGCCAGGCGCTTCCGGTGGGTGTCCAGGACATGGGAAAACTCCTCATCCGGGACGATCTGTTTTTTCCGGCCTTCGTCAACGTCAATCGCCTTCATGAACCGGGGCTCAAAGAAGGGACTAGGGGCCGGGGCGGCGCGTTTGCAGGGGGAGGAGGAGCAGGCACGGCGTAGCGTTCCCTTTGCCGGAGGGGCATAGTCCTCATCGGCAGGATCATCCAGTTTGAACTTCCCGGTGGTGTAGAGGGCTTTTTCTCCAGAAGACAGCCCAGACAGGAAAGATGGGGTTGAGGCAGCGGAGGCTCGCTTAGCGCGATCCCGGGCCACTATCTTATCGAACGCCGCACGATGGGCGGAAGGGGAGGTGGACCATGAGCTGGCCTCAACCGTGGCGGTGGTCGAGCCTTGCTTGGCCGGCGGGAGGAGGGACGACTCTGGGATGATAGCCTGCGAGTCGGTGGGAGGAGAGGGGGTGGGCACGGTTGGTGTGTACACCGAACCGTGATCGGAGTTAAACCGATTGAAGTGGCCTGTGGTAGAGGCGTTGTCCAAGCCACAGGTGGCTGGACAACCCTTCCCAAATAGGCAGCCCTTCACAAAAGACTCTACCTCTTTCATCGTGATAAGGGCGGCTGTGGCAACCGACCCCTCACCAAATCATCCAACGCCGGGTTCACCGCGTTGGGGCAGCCATGTTCGTGGGCGAAGGACAGAAAACCGTAATCCCCGCCAGGCACAGCGTATGACCGTGTAGTTGTAGGAACAAGGCCACGGACAGCCTCGGAAACGGGTGCGAGAGACAAGGCGACGCCAGCTGTCTCAAGCGAGGAGGAGGGGTTGGAGTCGAGCCGAACGGGGGACGACATCCGCGAGTTGGGGACAGAGTCCGTGGAGGAGGAGGCGGACGAAGTCGCCATCCTCACTCAAGCCTGTGTCCAGAGACTACCGGGATCAACCACGGATATCTCCCTCTGGAACACCTTCCTAAGCGAGAACAACTATTCTATCACCCAACCGCCCGATAAACGAAGATAAAAACGATGTAAACCGATGAAGTTATAGTGAGCGAGGTGAAATGCGTTGCGTGAGTTTGAAGCTCGCTACCCAGGCGGAGCGAAGATAGAAGTAAGGAAATTACTTAGAACATTCAATCTAATTTATTTATACTTGTACCGCCGACTCCGGCATACGACAAGTCCCTGCCGGCACAGGGTTAGCGCAAACCGGAACTACCACTAACTACGAACAAACCAAACCTCCCACCCCGTACCTCAAACATGCCTGCGCCATGCCCACAACACAAACACTAAATACAAAGCCATCAACGGTAAAGAAAGTCCTCCTCACTCCCGCATCCGAAGTACCTCTAGTATGGCACAAACCGCAGGCCTTGTAGCAAGTCCGCATCATTCCTGAACAAGGAGTACGAGGGGCGAACCCACGAATACCAAGATAAACAGGCGACAGGCAGGACCCAGGCCGAAGCCAAAAGCCAAAAGGGTGTCCGACAAAGGCAAGTTCCCCGTACAAAAAAAAAAAAAAAAAACTCCCACTACCGCCCGGTCTGAATACCGTCCCGCAATCCCTCCTCCACAGTAGAAAACCAACAACAATTTATCAACACGGGTGGCGCAATGGCAGAGAGGTTATGACCAACTCGTCCGTAACTCGCATCCGCACGCCAGGCCGTCGACCCTATGAACCCACTTTGCCAAATGCCTCCGAGGAGCGTAATGGTGAGGAGGACATGTACCTGTTACCCGTAACCCCAAACCAAACAACCCTAAACAAAAGAAATACATAGAGGTGGTGACAGACCAGCAAGGTCAGTAGGACCTATCTCCTACCCGTGGTGCCATGCCCCCGCCAGCCAAACCCGTAACCAAACCAAAGAAACCAAACAAGCTCCACAGAACCCAGCACGCAAGACCCAAACAAGTCCAACCCAGAGGTCACAACCCACTATCCGCACAGGTGGCCATCAGCCAGCCGGTCCGACAGGAAGCTTTGCAGCACTCAGCAGCTGAACCTTAACAGCCCAAGCCAGCCGGAAACACTTAATTAGACCTCGCCCAACCTGACGCAGGCCCGACCGGTGCTCGCAGGTGTCTCTCCCCGCTAAGTCAGCCCCCCCCCAAGCCCCACACACCAGGCACCGCAGCTCCCATCCAGCACCCTCAGCCCCTCGGGCAGATTAACCGCCCGACAGCCACAGGACAGCCAATACCTGACCCCACCAGGCAGCCACTGATCTTGGCCACACCAGCAGAGCCCCCTCCCCCAGCACCGACAGCCGAGGGGGGCCACCAGGACAGACCCGGGGCAACAGCATAAAGGGCCGCCACCCGAAGGCAACGGCCACAGCCCCAACCCGCCCGAACCGAAGTCTAGACAAGCCGAGAAGGAAACCAGGGAACCCGCAGGCCCCCCAAGGTGGGCCCCGAAGGGCCACACTGTAGACCGACGAAAGGTGCCCAAACTGACGCTTCAGAGAGGGCGGGTACCAGGATAGGAAACGAGACAAAGAGAAGGTAGGCCCCACTTGCAATGGGTGAGACCGCCAGCCACCATCCGTAACCACACCGACCCCTGCACTAGACCAAGCGTGGCCCGGCAACCAATCGCCCCACACCACCCCGGGCAGAAGTTCATCCGCACCAGGAGGCAAAAGAACTTCAGGGTCAAAGCCATCCCCACGTAGAAGCGAGGAGGAGACACCTGACTGAACCACCGTAAATGCCTCTTGAACTGAAATCAAGGGAACGGTGATAAACGACATCGTAGGATTCCGACTGTGATAATAGTAGACAAAGGGCGGGGCCGGCGAGGCCCCCGTCCCTTAAGGAATGATGCAATCAGTACGACGTGTTGATACTTGGGAAGGTCATCAGTCTAACCCAAGGGCGTTTTGTATCGTGAACACTAAGGACTCTGTTAAAACCCAACAAGAAACATGAGCTGGCCCAAAGAACGACACGGGTGTTTCCCCCCACGGCAATGTTCAAATCCCCCATCCCCCGAACGCGAAACTCTGCGAGTAGACAATAGACAGAGAAGCCGAAGTCTTTTTACCGAAGGAGGGCTCGTAGAAGCCAAAGATGAGAAGGCTCGAAGCGAAATCATCATGAGAATCAAACAACAACGAGGAGGCGAAAACAAGTAACCACAACGCGAAACCGCCAAACAACAGAACCTCAACACCAAAGACCCCAGGAACTACTGAGCGAACTCAGATATCTCCCCCAGAATCAAAGGCATCGAAGGACTATCGTGGTGCGAAAGGAACGCTACCGAGGCGGAGCGAAGATAGAAGTAAGGAAATTACTTAGAACCAAGCGTGAAGAGCCTATCTTCCTCGGTCGTATCAACCTCCTTATATAGTGCTCTTCCGCCAACCCTAACCCTGATGACTCACAAGTGTGAGCCTCGTGAAAAGCCTTACAAAGGTCATATGACTCAGATGAGTCATACGCGCGAAATCCCATGACTCATAATCGAGTCATGTGCGAAACATAACAAATCATAACATAAACAATTCATATGACTCAAATGAGTCATACGCGCGAGACCCATGACTCATAATCGAGTCATATGCGAAACATAACAAATCATAACATAAACAAGTCATATGACTCAAATGAGTCATATGCGCAAGACCCATGACTCATAATCGAGTCATGTGCGAAACATAACAAATCATAACATAAACAAGTCATATGACTCAAGTGAGTCATATGCGCAAGACCCATGACTCATAATCGAGTCATGTGCGAAATCCTGAGCTACCTGTCACATCTGTGACAGAAGGCTAGACACTTGGTGTCTTGCCGTAATGTGCGGTGAGGAGGTAATGTGAACTGTGGTTCACTCGTATTTAGAGAGCCTTGGTAACAAGGAGATCTAACAATATACTGTTAGGCGGAGACAACCGGTAAAGACTTAGGGTTGTCTAGGCCAATCGAGATTCGTTTGTATAGACGGAGATTTGTCTAGGAAGGCTCGGAAGCAACTCGTTTCGTTTATGACTACTAAGAGTGCAAGAAAGTAGGATAGAATCGTAAAAACAATATTATATTGTTAAGGTCTCTTCTCCATTGCTTGATGATATCTAAAGCTTGGGAGGCACTTCGATATTTATATTCCACGTCTGAGTGTTCGCGGACTACATCTATCTAACATACAAAATATGTACCTCATCAAATCTAATGCGCAACGTCGAGTTCTCCATTAAGGTGCGAACACCGGGAGACCCTGAAAACCATCACGCCCTCTTCGGTGATTACTTTTTTCCTATCTGGAAGATATACTTATTACCAGTAGCAATTCACCGATTCTCAGAGTCCTTGGACCTGCAGCCGAGTTCTCAAGCCGTACTATGTTGGCTCCAATAGTCTTTTTCATCATCAAGAGGATCAGTCTTGATGCGAAGTTGCCTTTGCATATATGCCGGAGTCGATGACCTCTAGTTGTGATAACTCAACAACTAACCCATGGAATTTATTCCGATGACTCTCTTTTCATAGAGGAGAGGTCATTCTATTGAATAGTCTCATAATTCCCCGGTCGGCAACTCCTGGTTATTCTATGTAGAGGGGGTGGACCTTCATGTTGTGTTGGTCATAACTCCGGCAACTGCGGTACACCTCGTATCATAGTTGCGACACTCCTTGGAGCTCGTTGGCTTCTTTGGTAGTGTCTACAGGAGCTCTAGACTCTTTCTAATTATTGGAGGGTGGATGTGAATGTGTTAGTTCATTACCTCGAACTTCCTAACATTCATATCTCAACCTTGTGCGAAAACATCCCGTTACCTACAGTCTACGCCAAAGACGTCATATTTTTGAAGCCTAGTAACTCCCTGAGTAGTTGGCCGATTGACTTCATTCCACTTCTCAGATCCTGCCAGAGGTCCCCTCTTATATATCCCGCGAACAGCCTTCGGTCGGATGGACGGCAGCGACGTATACGGTGTTATTCTGACACCTTCAATCCTGCGACCATAGAGTCACAGGACGCAACTAAGGTTGATGTGTATAATAATGCGCGGGCCCCGTGAGGGGGCCAGAGGGGGGTGTTGGAGACTAAGATTCTCGAACTCAGGTAAAGTTACCCTGCCTGGGATACTCCTAGACTATCCGAATCGGGTACTCCTAACAATACCTACCTTGAAGCATTAAACCACAATATTGTATATTATAATGCAAACAGAAACTCCAATGAGCTGAGGAATCTAGCATCAAAGTCAGCACTTCGCCAGGGTAAACATCACCTCCATAATAGGCTGTATCTCTACCATTACTGATGCCGAGTAGACGTTCTTTACACCGTTGGAATGCTGGCATCAAGTCGAATATTGCTGTAAAGTATTGAGTACTGAGCCCTAAGGATGGATGAGAAATCTGGTATCAAAATCAGCGCTTCACCAGGGTAAATATCACCTCCATAATAGCCTGTATCTCCACCAATACTGATGCTGAGTAGACGTTCTTTATACTGTTGGATTGCTGGCATCGAGTAGAATATCGCTGGAAAGTATGAAGTACTGTGCCCTAAGGATAGCTGAGGAATCTGGCATCAAAGTCAGCACATCACCAATGTAAACATCACCTCTATAATAGCCTGTATCTCCACCAATATTGATGCCGAGTAGACGTTCTTTACACCATTGGAATGCTGGCGTTGAGTAGAATATTGCTGTAAAGTATCAAGTACTACGCCTAAGGGATGGCCGAGTAATCTAGTGTTAAAGTCAGCACTTTGTCAGGGTAAATATTACCTCAATAATAGCCTGTATCTCCACCAATACTGATGCTGAGTAGACGTTCATTACACTGTTGGAATACTGGCATCAAGTGGAATGTTGCTGTAAAGTATCAAGTACTGTGCTCAAAGTATGGCTGGAGAATCTGGTATCAAAGTCAGCACTTTGTCAGGACACAAAATAGGCTATAACTTCTTGTAAACTCATAGTAGGCAGATGTTCTTTGGTGCAATTGAAAGCTGAAATCGAGTAGAATGTTGCCCTAAAGTATTAGCTTTGATGGTATAGGGACTGAGGAGCAATGGTAGTTGACAGACCTGTTGTTGATGTACTAACTGTGATGTTGTGTGGTTGTCCAAGTGTTGTTACTCAACGCGTCACAGTCTTAGAAAATCTTAACAAAACATCCAAGTTACCAGGTACTCCTACAATCACAACTATCACTCACTTTTACATTATACCGATAGGCCATTTTGGCTCCCAGATTCTTCAAAAGACTAAAATAGAATTTGGTATATCTCGTTTCCTATTTCTGTAGATATTTTTAGATTTGGTCATAGAGTCCAATAGATATACCGATGGCTGGTATGTAGCTTAGTATCAAGATTAAGACCATCTGCCGTCTTGTGACAGGATATCAGCAAGGATTGAGACTCTCTGCCATCTTATATCAAGATATCAGCCAAGATTAAAGTCAACCTAGCCAAATTGGGAGTTGAAAATTATTATATCCTTGCTTAGGATAAACTCAGGGTGGATTGGACACTACTGGACACTCAGGATGTCCTGGATGCTGCCAGACACTTCAGGACGTCCAGGACACATGGGACGCCAATAACTGTACATTTGTGTCAGGACGTACAGCTAACGCATCTGACACAGGATTTTCTTTTGCTGATGCAGTACAACGGAACTAGTACCATCAGCTAGGACAATTGGTATGCCAAATCTTGGCTGAGATGGATAAGTGGTAGTTAGATATAGTCTGTGAACACTCAGATACACAATATAAATATCAAAGTACCTCTTAAGCTTTAAGAATATCATCAAGTAATGGAGAAGAGATGTTACAATATAATAAGTTTTCAAGTTACTATTAATCTTTATTCCTCTATCTTTATTATTCTTCTTAGAAAGTTCTTAATAGTTATAACTGAAAAGAACATTCAAGTTACCAAAACTTTCAAAATATTATCTATCCATATTATAAATTCTGCCTAAGTTTTCTCAATATACACGCAGTTAGCTTCTACCTAACAGACAAAAAAAGACTTTTATTTATCTTTATCTACTGAAGAATACATTTCAATGCATTCGTACTCTTAGGATCCATCTTCTTATATGAAGCTCCAGTTATACTAGTAGTTTATTCTATCAATCACTACTGCTTTCTAACAATATGTGTTCCAGCACTAGTCTCAACATAATTATTACAATCTTTATCTTTTGAAGAACACATTTCAGTACAGTCATACTCTTAAAATCTATCTTTCTTCTACAAGGAACCCCTATTAAACAAAGAAACATGAAATACGAGGAGGCGTTCAAAAAGCCAGCTGGGCAATGCTATTTTACCAGATTGTTTTCTGATATAGATAACCTTAAAGCCACGGTGGTAGTAAGAGTAGGTTTCCTTCATTATAGTCCGAGGATTATATTACATCTTTCATACAACCACTAGTCCCAGGAGCAGGGCTGAGTTTCCCCCACGAAGCATTTCATGACATTATGTATATGACCACCTGACCGAGGGGATAGGGGCGAGTTTCTTTTGTCGTACGATTTCACTGAATTCAACAACCACAGGGCCCCGGAGGGGCAATAGTGGGTTTCCCGTATGACGAACAAAACCCTGCTTGGGATGGGGGGAGGCATGGAGGTAAAGTTTCTTTCGTTTGGGTCTGCAAGGGAGTGCAGCGTGAACCAGGCCTGCCCAGTTCTAGGAGCGGAATAAAAGGTTTATATACATACATACACACACAATCATTCTGGTCTATGTCGACCAAAGGTTGGTACCCCCCCTCCCGTGTAGAGGGGTATTCCTCCAATTCAAACCCACCTAACTATACTCTACCCTACCCAACCCGTTAATTGCGGACTCAAAACTTCTATCATACCACATCATAAACCCTCACTGGTTGACCCTCACTGGTATTAACTGGTCTCTCGAACGTTTAGCCCAGCTATCATACGATAAAACATCTATCATAAGCTACGTAGCTAACTTATAGGTGCTTCATGGAATAACCAAACGTTCCCAATGAAACAGGCGGTTACTAATTAACTAACTCGGGGGTGGAATGAACAAAAAACACAAATTCTCCCCTCCTCCAATTTCGAGGGCGGGGGGGGGGAAGTTTCTAGTACCGGTACACTTGTACCTCATCCAGCTGGAGGTTCTATTACTTACTATATTCTGACACGATAACATTAATCGCAAAAGAGAGAAAAATACTACCCCCGGGGTCCAAACACCTACTGACTCGAGACCAGATATCACAGCCTCTGCTATGACGATATCTCCCTCCCATGATAGCCGTCCCCCCCTTCCCCCCCGTGCCCCCCACGACCAAACCAAGAAGAAACCGCCCGCAGGATTACTTGTACACCAATAACGACACCCTAATAATATTATGTATATATGAACCACAACAATTCCCAAACCACACCTTCCTCAAATCAATCCTCACGGTTCTTCCTCAGGGACGTCACCCCTAATCACTCGCTTCCGAGCTCATGGGCACAGGATGGAACCCGCAACATAACGCAGTTTCATGTTACCGACTATGATACATGGGCACCTTCCTAGGGGAAGTCAACTATCCTGAGACCGTGTTCCCGTGTTGGGCTGCTGCCGGCTAATAAATAAATAGCACGAAAGACATTTGGGCCGGATAGCCCGTCACGCTGCAGACGGTAATGAAGGCTGGCCAACTGGCATGGGGTATTGCACTGTAAGGGGGTGGGCTGGACAGCCGGTAGATAGCGACATGGCACACTCACAATTTAGAGCAATCAATTGCCGTACTGACAGGCAAGAGGCAGGCCCATGTGCTAATCACCCGATGCAAGGGGCTAAGCCATCCTATGGCCGGCCGAATGTCTCCGGGGTCTTTAACTTTAATCCTACCCTGTCCCTGCATTTCAGTTATATACCAGGTTAGGCAAGAAATCACTAGCTCTTGGTTTCGTATGTCTGCGCCTACCAGTGTCTCATATCACTTTTCTCCACTCAAGAGAACAAGGTAAAACATGAAAAAGATGGTTATGGGAATATAATATTATCATGGTATTTTTCTAGCATCCGAGAACCCCGAGAAAAAATATAACCATAACGCTCTCATCACTCAAGCTCATTCTCTAGCCAGGTATCATCGCGTTTGCCTATAAATTCCCCTATGACGTTATATCTTTGCCTCTGTCCGCCCCGCCTGAGAAGCAGACCCCCCAGGAGCCTCACCGGGCTTCGGCTTGACGACGGCGGAGTCCCAAGCTTCCTCATCCGAAAACCACCAATTCCTTTCCTCGCCGTTCGCGAGGAAGGCGCAATCCCCGTTGAGGACGTTATCCCATCCACCCCCGACACCGTTACCACCACGCCAGGCTATATCCGGGATGGGAAACGCGTCAGACGGAGGAGGGACTATGGTCGGGTTGGTAGGAACCTTGCGGCGGCGATAAGTGCTAAGAGAGCAAGTTCCAGTCTTCACGTCAAATTCCTCATCACCTATTTGCTCAACCTAGTAAGCCCCGTCCACAGGATCAACGGGATCGCAGAGAACCGACCAGTGAGAGCCCTCCCAACAGCAATATTAGGCGCAGCATGACTACAGATGATAATAGCCTTGGGTCCCTTCCCCTCCTCAGCCCAACCACGATCAATGTCGGCGATAATTCTGGCAAGGGCATACGCAGTCCTATCGTGAAGCTGGGCGATGGTCTCACCACTAGTAGATGGGATGATAGTGGGGACATGGCTAAGGCTGACACGTGGGAAGAAAGTGTGTAACAACTCGGGGCTAGCGGGGGACGGGTGTTCTGCAACAAGGAATTGCAAACAAAAAACTCGTGAGTAAATCAGGAAGGTGGAGAGAGGAGGGAGAGTAGCCTACCGAATCGAGCGACACCGTACCATTCCCTTTTCCAAGCAGGCAAAGCTCAGTTAGCACGAAACGCGGGGCAAGTGCGGTGGACGGTAGTGTAGTGGTAGGGATGGAGGGATCGAGAGCTCACCCGATACCGTTATCAGCAAGAATTCCTAGATCCAAAGCTTCCGCCGTGGGGTTGATAGTCTCCAGACAGCGGTAAAATGGGCTGCTATAGATTCTGTCGATTTTAGGGTCGAGCTTCACAAGGTGTGCCATGAGCTCCCTCGCCTGCTCGGCTCCGTGGGCAGAGAGCGGGGGGTCAGATGAGATGCCGGTAGGAGATTTGATCATATCAGAGATATTCCCCTGGCCATCAGTCGACCAATTGCTGCGAAACTACCGCCCCCACCGGTCAGAAAAAAGCAAAAGCCAAACAACAAGATGAAAGAACTCACGCCATGTCTAGTAACGTAAATCGTCTCAAGCATCGTAACGGATTCAGCTTCTCTGTTTGCCGGAAGTTTCACAGGAGAGTAAAAGTAGAGGACGCAAGGTATTAGGAAGAGAGAGAAGATTGTGCAAAGATATGTGGAGCTTTGCCGGCGGTACGACATGGGTTTATCGCACTTTGCCTTCCAGGGTTTAAGGCTCACTGAGGCTCCGGGCTCAAAAGTTGACTTGAGGAGGCAATGAACAACATCAAGCTCTTCTTCTCTTGGCCTTCCCTTCCCTTTACCCCTGACATGCAAGCCAGCAGCCCGCTTTAAAACCACCTCAACACCACGAACCTATAATTATTTTTCTTCCTCCCCATTCACCTTCCTTCCTTCCTTCCTTCCTTCCTGCAACAGGATCTCGATCGGTCATAAGACCACTTTTTATCTTATTTTTACCTTCTTCCCCCCCCCCCCTTCCCGCCTTACTGTATTGCCTTTCGGGCTCGTGTGACCATGATCTCACATTGCTTAAAATCCCTCTTTCTTTTCCTTCCTTCTTTCCAATCCACCCTATCCACCAGTCATCCGAGGACATGTAGTGAACCACTGAATCGCACACAATTGATGACATAACATACTCGACGCTCCTTAGCCCGCCTACATACATGCATGGTGCCCCACCCTGCCTGCTCTGACGGAGATGGAGGGGAAGCCCAAACAAGCTCACACATCACCCCTTCCCATCTGCGTGAGCATGGTATCTACATACCGTACCTGCAAAGCACAAGAATGGAAAAGGATTCACTGCCTCGTTATGGACAGTTAGCTATCCGGCCGTGGATTTCGAGCCCGGTGAGCCTGCATGCGCTGAACGAGCTTTCGGTTTCTCGTTTCCGAGTGACGGAACATGAGGCCAGAAGTGGCTCTATGCATTATGCAAGGTAAGAGATAACTTATGGCAACGTAGAGCACGGGTTATATGTAGTCTTCATAAATAATCACTCGGTTCGGTAGCAGAACCTGCCGGAAAAGGCCGACTTATGATACACAACCTTACCTACTATCCTGCACCCCACCCATGAAGGAGGGTGTCGTATGTTCTAGCGGTTATCATCGTGAAGAAGGGAAGGTAGCATGGGGAGCCGCCTCGGAGTGGTTGCGCAAACTCCTGATCCTATGCTTCTAGTATAATATGGGGGGCCTGATCAGCTGGTATCGTGTGTGACCTGTAGGCTAGCTACCGGCGCAGGTGTCCGCCCTATGATGGTATCGGGGCCCTGGTATTATGCAAATTTACCCCACGATCTCATCTGAACCTTGAAAAGCTGTTGATATGACACAAGGCTACCGGGAATGGGGCGTAGGGAGTAAGGCGAGTTACACAGCAGCTTGCCCTAACCTCCCCAATCTCTACCAATTGCAAAACGAAGTTTCAACGACCATCACCACTTATTGTTATGAACATGTATCACAGCCTTGATTTCCAGAATTGGTTTTATAGTGTGACAACTGCGGTATCCTCTGAGTACCGGTATGGAATTGCCATGTTAACAACAGCGACGATCTGTTAAGGGGAAGCAATATCCTCCTTCTCGCCTCTAACCTTCTTCCTCTCGCTCATTCGGTCTTTAGCCTTCTGTTTCGCCTCGTCTATCCACTCATCGTATTTGCCATCCCTAAGCTTACTCGCAACAGCTCTCTTCAAGACCTCATGAGCAAACCCGACAAAGTTATGCCTGCGAAGCTCATTCTCCCATATCCACATCTTCCTCTTCTCGTCCTCCCGAGCAACCGTTTCAACATCGCCGATCTCGGCGGCCCTGATCCTCAGGTCCTGTACCATCGCCAACAAATTGAACCGAATCTCGGTGGCAGGGTACCTCTCTATCCTCCGTTGCAAGACCGGAATGATCTTTTCTGGGAATTGTTCCTCCGTGCACTTCCCGTGAGATATGGGAGAGGGCTGTAGACCGTCAATCTCGTATAGGATACCGTTGATAGGAGTGTAGGCAATGAAATGGTACAAGTCATCATCCTCGGTAGCAGCACGGGTGCCCTCATCAATAAAGGGACTAGAACGAGCGAAAGAGTTATGAACACCACGGATCAACTCTAAAAACAATTAATATCATCGCACAAGTCCAACGTAACAAGGATCCCGACCTACCAGAATTTGACAAAGCTTCACCGCGGAGCTACACACCCGTCAGCACAATAATCCCCGTTAAACAACGACTATGAGCATGAACCAACCTCCGCGGGAAAAGCCTGAGTAAACTCCTTAAACTCCCTCAATTGATCGCCCAGATCAAGATCTCCACGATTGAGCAGCACCGAGAGGATAGCTTGAGTAGCGCAAGCATTCTGAATCGTCTGATTGGCGAAAAATATATTCTCCGAAGCGGCGAAATCGTATTGACCATCTATCGCTTCGTCGGTTTTCTTCTGGCCGACAGGGTACTTGAATAGGAAGATGACGCCATAAACGGGACTAAGAAGTGATCCATCAACAACAACAGAGCGAGATAAGATAAAGTAGAAAAACGGAAAGGTAAACGAACGATTGTTGATCAAGATAATCCGCATCCAGCGCAATCATCTCCTCGAACTGGACATTCTTGACACCAAGGTTGTCAACAAGGTAGGTGAAAACTCCCTATGAGGAAAAGAAGGGGAGGAAGAAGAAAAAAGAGTCATCAGCAAAAAAAAACCCAGAAGCTCCCACTGAGGTAGACCATACTGCATCGGACTCAATAGTGTTCCAACCGCCAGACATATTCTAGTGAGAGACAGACGGAGATCCGAGTTAGCTTCAGTTTACACCGTGAGTTATGGTGAAGAAAAAAATATATCAAAACCTCGAGTTGGTTGATGGGTGGGGTGCTGTGCTGTGTTGAGTGTGTCTGATAGAGAAAATGCAGGTTGTTTGTTTGAACGAATAAACGGCACCAGCAACTAAGATTGCAACCCTGACAGGTGGCGGGGGAAGGAAGAGAGGAGGCTCTGCGGCTTTGTCAGCGCGGTCCCGTTTGCAACATTTATGTTCCGCTTGTAAAATCACGTGCGAGACAACGGCTCGGACAATGGAATGGAAAAATTGGAAGAGCGCAAGGTTGAAAAAGGATGACGATAACAAAACCACCTAGCATACACACAAAGCGATAGAAGCTCACCTATGATATACAAGCACTGTACAGTACAAAGTGCTCGAATACAGTACATCTGGGGGCCACCGAGTCCGGAGTCACGACACGAACAGAGAGTTGAGAGAACCTTCGCTCAGGTTTAACTAATTCCCACACGAGCACCCCCCCATCCTCCCCTCCCGTCCGTCACATGCACTTTATCGCCACCGCCATTCCGAGGGGGACTCGAAACAAGAATCAAAAGCTCGAAAATTTCCCGCCGAGTGATAAATTATGTCCGCACCGAAGCTACGAAGCGCCCAAGTTGAACACGGAGTCCCTTTTTCTTCCTCGCCCCACGCGCTGTCACGGCCAAAAGTAAAAAAGCGAAAGAAAAAAAAGAAAGAGAAAACAGAAAACCCCTGACCCGAATAAGTTCTTTTTTCCTTTCTTTTTTTTTTTTCCTTTCATTTTTCTCACCCACAGATAAACGGACAAACAGAACAAGTGCGATAAGTCGGAGTATGTACCAATCCGAATGATTATTCCAATACAGGAAGGGAGAGGAGAGAGAGGAAGGGGGGGGGGGGGGGGGGGGAAGGAAAAAAAGAGAAAAAAAATATGTGACCTTTGGCCCATGAGACAGGACAGGACAGGATAGGATACGGGATTCAGGTCCAACTAGGCATGCTCCCTCCATCCTCCTCCTGTAAAAATAAAAACATGCAAATTTAGAAAAAAATATGCAAGTGTGGGACTTAAGTTAGCTATCGTATGTATGTATGTATGTATGTAAGTAAGTGTGTATGCATGTAGCATCTGTTTCTTTTATTGTATAAGTCAAGGTGCTTGTCCGGTTGTTGCTAAAAGAGAAGTGGAAGGAAGAGAAGAAGGATAAGAGGGGAAAAAAAAAAAGGACCGTCATGATAAGTGTACATAAGTGTAAGTTAGGTTATAATAAGTACCCGTATAATTAAGTTAGGGTTATTCACGTATAGACGCTAATAGTCGCCAATGATAATAATAAGAATGACGGAGAAAAAATTTCCAGCCCGTATGGTATTAAGAATATCTTAGCGCGCAGTACTGGGGTCACTCATCATGATAAGTATGGCATCCGTGGCACAGGTACGAGCTTGTAACATTAACAGTACGGGATGTTACGTTATGGGCGGTTCAGGTAGGTAGGGTGATGCTTATGATGGTGACCAGGGATGCGAAGCTAACCTCCGTCACCCTCAAGGTTGTACAATCCTTACAGTAACTTACGATGGGGTTACCATTTTCAGAAAAGCAACCATCTATAATAGATCAAAAGTCATGTCGATCCTCGTTTTTTTTTACAGGGAAGTCACCCTCAAATTTTTAGCTGAATGAAGCCTTGGATTGATTGATTGATTAATTTGATTGATAGACAGACAACCACCCCCCATCCGTCCATCTATTTCCAGGTCCTGGAACTTAAGGGCCTATAATATCACTTTCTTGAAGGGCTGGATGAGTGAGCGAGCGAGTGAACGGATGACAATAAAGTACCGTATTGTAGACCATTTTAAGACATGTTTAGCTTCCAATCAATAGCGTGTAGAATAATGCAATAGCGTAGCGAACTGATGACGCTCCCAAAATGACCTATTAGAGGTTGCACCTTCAGGAATAGACGAAACCTGCACAAGTTAGCGTCTCTCTCCCTCCCCCCTCGGCCACTCAACTGAGGAGTGCAATAGCGCCGTTCTATTTGCACTTGTACTCGTACTCGAGTACTGAGCACTTGTATGAGTGCTCACGATACTTGTAGATTAGGGTACCGGTAGAGGGTGGTCGGCAAAAGAAGCTTAACACCAACCCACCCACCCACTACCCCCCTCCCCCCCAGTGGGAAAACCTTGGCCGGTGCACACGGACTTCTAAACCGGTAAGGTCACTAGAAGATCTTCGATGGTAAATCGCCCGCGTTTATGGAATCGATCGGCTAAAGCTGAGCCTCTTGGGTCCTTGAAAACCAAGCTGGGTCGTGACAATGTTTCACTCACGCAGAGATAGATGCGTTAGGCAATTGATGTTTGAGCAATTAACGGACAACCAAACAAAAGGATATTCATACTTAGTCAAGAAACCCAAGAGAGAGAAAAAAGGAGACGAATAAGAAGTAGGGGGGGGAAGAGGAGGGGGGGGAGGAAATAAAAAATGGAACGAAAAAAGCACCTGAGGAAAGCAAAGAACTTCTAAAAAGAAGCTAGCCCCCTCTCGTAAAAGAAAAAAAAAACCCATTTTCGCCGTGAGGAATGTCTTCACTCCGGGAGTATTCCCAGTGTAAAAACAACAAAAACACAACCCTAGTATCTCGTCCATCCATGGTGCTCTCCCAACTTCCGATACCAATGGAGCACCAAACCAAAAAAGAAATCCGAAAATTCTAACGCTATACTGGTTCGCCACCAATCCTCTACCGAACACCTTAAACCATTCCCCTCTCGAAGCATGCCTCAAAAAGGCGTAGTTTCCCTCAACTGTGACCAGCTCATAGTCTCAGGCATCCCAACTCCCTCTCCCACCCGATGTAGATGTGCCTGAATGCGGTGCTGAAGTCGGGCTATGCGACATGCCGAAACCTGCAAAGGCACTAACATCAAAGCCATCTAAGTTGGTGCAAAGTGGTGCATGTAAGACCCTAGGGCTTTGACCACCACCTTCCATATCGATATCACCCCCCTCACTATCTTCCGCGTCCCAGACCCTCCTCCACCCCATCCTCTGTCTGAATTCATGAACCATGTTGAGGGGGAATTCCATAAGACTGATGGGCCACTGAAGCTCGCCGGCGTCCATGCGATCCCGCTGCCGTAGCAGATTTCGGTGAATCTCCTCAACTGGCCCAACCGACATGGTCCCAAAGTATGCTGCACCCACAGCAGGGAAGAGGGGTTCGACAGCCAGGGCAACACCGTAAAAGTGAGCCAGAAGAATCATAACACTAGGATCCCTCTTAACACGCTTGAGGAAGTCTATCGGAAGGAAAAAGAGCCAAGCGCGGAGCGGGTGAATAAACTCAAACTGATCCTCGGCCGAGTGAATAGGCACCCAACTCTGTAAATTCTTGATAAAGTTCATCAAATCACTCAACCCTCTTGTCTCATCAACCTTGCCGCTCACATAAGGTTCCAGGCGTTTCAAAGCTTCGTAGACGTGTTCTAAAACCTGCTTGTCGCGTTCCGGATCCTCGATCTGAGGTTGAAAAGGAGTTCGTGAAAATATCCTCTTTTCCTCCATAAACTCACCAAATTCGCTATCATGCTTCCACGCTTGCATGGCATTTATCACAGTCGAAGTTCCCTGCATCAGACTTGCCCACATCCGCCTGAAACATGTCAGTCAGCTGTTCACTGAGTCGCCGGGTGCCCGGTGGTCAGACTGAACTCACCAATCAGTCGCTTGCCATGAGAGAAGAATTGACGCTGCAAGCACGGCATCAGAGTTTTCTTTGGAGAATGCCCCGATGGCCTCCTGTAATCCTTTCAGGGCTAGCCCCCGATGCTGGTAGGCAAGATGCATTGTCGCCGAGCATGTTGTTAGCCAGGAAAGATGAGAAGCAGACAAGGCCAAAAGCGAGTGCATGACATAGTCATTATTCGCGGCAATTCTTAGGAACCTCCCAGCCAAATTGTAAGCGTTAAGAATAGAATAAAGAAGCTGTGAAAGAGCTTGATGAGGATACTAGGGTGGCAAACATTGGTACTCGCTTCGTCCAGATTGAATACTTATCTGGCTCAGCACTCTGCATCTGTGTCGCAACAGATGAGATGTGGTGTATCAACCGAAGATCGGTCGGTGTGTATCGTGAGGGTGATAGTTGGTTCCCAATACCTAGACTCGGGAACGGGTATTCCCCACTTCTAACCCACTGATCGAGTTCAAGCTGATCTTGAGGAGAGGTACCGAGATCTGGATCCCCCGCCACTAAGGGGGGAACCACATCATGGGGAGTGTCCATATAATCGCATCGTACGTTGTGCTTGGTGCAGTTACGGCTTTATCCAAGTGATAGTTGTCAGCGGGATAGAACAGCGGGGTTGAAGGAAATATAGACCAGGAAAGTTAGACGAAAGTAGGGCAACATAACCCAAACTCAAAGTCTCCTATTAACATACCATTGAGGAAAGCTTTCATCGCATCGAATATGTCTCCTCTTGCAAGTCTTACACCCTTTTCTCGACTTGGTATGGCTTTTCCGCGACCCACCTGGCCCAGGCATCTTTGTATAGAGGTTGAAGGACGATGGAAAACTTTTGGATATAATTATAGTAAGAACCCAGATTAGCGTCAAGCCACAGAGACAGTGACAGTAAGAAGAAATGTATTTATCGGCTCAAAGAAACCACGGCGGTGTTCAGAGTAGGTATTTGAGGTCCGTTGCCAATATTGCTTTAGTAGAGTTTACAGTATTTAGGGGTTTTTGAGTTGAAGGTGGTAGAGGCGCAGCCTGATCGTTGTTGTGCAAGGTAAGGGAAAAAAAGAATGAGAGAGTAGCGGACGAATAATAGAGACAGGCAGATGGGGGTCAGTTCCCGCAACAATATTTGGTTTGATTTGGTTTTCTGGCCAGCGGGACCCACATAAAAGAAGGCTTCTGGAATATACTCTAGATGCCAGACAAATTAAGCATAACCAGCAACCACTGACTAGAGATGCAAGTAAAAGTCGGTGTCCGTGAATGGCACCGGCACAGGTTGTGACTCAGAGTCAACGGACAATAAAATTCCGATCTAAGGTTGAGCAAGTGAAGGACCACTGGTTATTACCAAATCGACTGGATAACGCTCTCCCGCCCGGAGTTCGATAGGAAGTGAGGGAGAGAGTGTGCAAATGAATCCTTTGAATGGATGGTTTTCCTCCTGTCTCAAACCCCAAAAGCAAATGGCGTCTCAGGCCGTATTTGAAGCGCTACGTGAATCCCTCTTGTCTATAGGGTAGAGAGAGGGAGGGAGAGACAGAAAGGATCAGAATACCTCTCTCCTACGACGCGTACCGGTAATAGTAATTGTGCAGAGAAAAACGTAGGAACGGGGAACGCTGGCTCAAGGGTTTCTTGTTGCACCAACCTAAAAGGCTCTCTCTGGGCCTGTAATGGTTCCACATGTACTGTCCGCACACAGCCTCGTGTAACCTTTTTTTTGACTATAGTTTTTCTCTCACTAAAAGGAGGCTAAAGGAGAACTCGGACTTGAAAATCCTCAAAACAACAATCCATAGAAATAGTAAGGAAAAGTACGCTTCTTGGGTTTGAAGGCCGGGAATCGTGACGAGTGACCAAGAACGAATATGAGCTTAAAAAAGTATGCCCTTTTCTGCTTTTGCTTTTTCACACTCATTTCTTTTCTTACGCAGGCATTCATACATGCCTTGGCGAGAAGCAAGTTAATCATCTCGATGCAGGGTAATGGTTGGTTACCGTAACTGCAGCCGATAGCCGTTGGACCTCTCTCCTGAGAGACAGAAGGGAAATAATGTGAAAATCGGATGCCTCCCGCTCAGCCTTGGGGTCAGTCGGGTCACTGTTCGAGTGAGAATATCTATTAACTCACAAAGTGTGACATCGTTCCCGCTCGCGTATTTCTACAGTGTCCAAAGTTGCGCAAAGGTACATCGGCCAGTGTGCCTAGGCTGTTCGATGGCGGCATTCTTGATGGGTTCGGTCGCACAATGGGTGTCCCGTAAGCCTGGGAAAAACGTCATTGGAAATGACCTTCTGTCATTCGCTTCATCTCTTTAACTCTGCACGTGGTTCAGCCGATGATCTTTCTCACCAAGGGCTCGTTCCAAATTGTTCATAAAATGCTATGTAACTCCGTATTCCTTTCCGGATACGCCATCGGCATTGAATTCTAAAGACAGCTTTCGAAAGAGTTAATACGACTGGTTACTCACTATGGGATATATTCATCTTTCACTAGATGAAACATGGGTGTAAAATTAAGGTCCAAGCCTTATATAGCCTCCATGAGGCTCTCAGCCTTGTCGCGGTTGAAGTCGCCTTGTGGAGTAAAGTTTCGGCGTAGGCTCCTCAAGCTCGTACTGGCAAACTCAACAGCGGAGACGCCGACGATGGGAATAACGCTTTAAATTTCTCCGCTAGCGTAGCCATGTCGTTCCTCGGAAGTTGCCATAACAAATGTCCGACGTCGGAAAAATAGGGAGGGGCTCTTTTCTCTGAGGTAACATCGATCTCTTTTAGCACATGTATCATCGCGCCAACAGTATGCCTACTTTTGACCAACCTTGTCCCAGCAGGTACAGTAGTTTATGCTCCCACGACCGGGCATCGGACGGGGGTTTGGGGAGCCAGAGCTTCGGCAAGCCGTCCCACCCACCCACCGGCGTCTCCGGGTGTAATAAACCTCCCAGGACCGCCGGATAAATGATGGAACGTAACACAGTTACAGAAAAGCGATTAGGTATGTACCAGATAGGAGAGAATTAGGTACAAACCCCAACTAGCCCGCAACAAAAATATTTGTAGCAATAGTAAGCTTCGTATGTACTGTACTGACTCCAGTTCGTATTCCCTGGCACGAGACTAAAATGCGTTAAGCTATTGCGGTGGGTTTCTCTTTTTGATATGCCTGGCAAACTCCAAGGCTTACCGAGATACTCGCCATATCTAAGCGACTCTATTCTACCGGTAGTAGTGTCCTGACCCAACGCTATGGTACACCGTCTTTAGGACTTTTAACAATCACCCCCGTTATTATGTAACGAAATGATGATAGAGACTTTCGCTAAATGTGCATTTGAGATCGGGGCTTATCCACGTGCAACCCAAAATATTAGGCTCTAGGTTATTGAAGTGGGCCCGTGCTATGCGAGCCCGGGGCGACACTGGCTGCCTAGTCGACACCAGAACTGTTTGAACCCCCTCACGCATAAAAGGTACTTTGCGGGTAGTGCCGGAGACTCTCGGTAATGCCGTTGATTTTGTTAAAATTGGGAAGCTCAACGGCTTTCCCGGGAGCCCCGGGTATCCCGTCATGTAAGATCAATCGGAAATGCCGATGTCCCAGAGGGCACTGGGAATATGCTGTCTCTTGATACGGTGGGAACAACCCCGCAAATGAGAGACTGCCATCGAGCTTTCTCCGTCTATTGGGTTGTTGCTGCGGCATATTCCAACTATAGTGACAAGCTAATGCAGCCGTTCATCACCAGCGGTTCGAAAGTCACCAGCGAGCTTCCATCTTCCTATCCAACCCCCACCTTTCGGCCCTCCTCTTTAGCTGCAGCAGGTCGTGATGTACTTCCACTTGAACCTGAAGTGGCCTCTGCCTATCCATCGTGTATTCTTGCCAGGTCACGCATACCGGGATACTCGTGTACACCAAGATAAGACAAGAGCAAGATACTCCCTAGTTCCCAACTAGGGATGATCGAGATGCCAGGCCCCGGGAATCCCGGAAACATTGAGCTTGGTTACACGTTCAAATGTTGGCTTTTTTTGGTGCGAATTGTTGGTTAGCCTGTCTAACTCCAGTCTAGGCACCAGAGGCGACCCGTATAGAACTCTCAACACTTTATTCCTGCACATCTAATGCGCTGTAACTTGAGAGAGCGGGGTTAAAATGCTGGCCTCTCCTGGCCTACCCTTTCGCTCCTATATCAGAAAATGTAACATCGAGTTCCGTTTATAGGATCTCATCGAATAAAAGGCTTTAGGAACCCCGTTCCAGCCGGAACTCGAATAATTGCAGCAGGGATACCTGAGGGACCCCTGGCGTCAAGCTATAGACTGAAGGACTCAAATTGAGTAAGCGGGATTTAAAAACTTGGAGAAACATAGGGCTGTCGCAAGAGGCCAAGTCCCCGGTCGTCTTGTCCACATTTTCCGATATCCTAACGATCGAACGGCCAAATCAAATTCCGAGTAGAGTAACACAATATAGTCATCTGATGCAATAGTCTCTTGCAGGTAAACTCGAGCCTCAGTGTCATAATTAGGAAACCAGGGTCATATGGCTTGAATGGCAATTCCGACTACATAGATGGGTCTCCGAGACCTGGTAGCATATCGATCTGTAAAGCTTCGGAGAAAACTTGAGCCGAAGTGCCTAGAATCCGCGAGACCGTAACCTTTATGGTTAGCCCGATGTTTTGTATCCGGAATGGTGAGTCACGGGAAGACGCGCCTGTTGCGTGACGCTTCGTGCAGAAGATTCCCAGGCTTTGTGAGAAACATGATTATAAAGCGCAAAAAAAACTTCTCGTATCCGATTAGTAGTGACTCATTTGGAAGAAAAAGAAACCCCAACCAGAGGGGTATCTTGGTATCTTGTCTGGAGCGACCAATGACGAGCGTCGTAATGGTTATCCATGGGAGATGGTTTGTAAAAGAAATCTGTAACTAGATACTGGTGCTCGTTTCTAAGAGTCTTTACTTGGAAAAGATATGTTGTGGGGCGATTTTCTTGATGATGATACCTGTTTGATACTTTGCCCTCCGTTAGTAAAAAAGTAGTCCAAGAGAAAGTGAAAAAAGCCGTTGAGGAAAGGATCACCAACGCATGCCCACAAAGCCTGTAGAATACCACACCGGAAAATACCATACAAGCAGATAATGAGTCTTGGGGGGAAATGCAGAAAAGGACATCTTCCTCCATATATAGGAAGAAACCATCGGTCGCATGACTCAACGGACTCAGTTGCCGGTACTTAACCTCAGCTTCGCAATGGGCAATGAAATGAGCAAGCCGGAAAAAAAGCCCCCCGAGACCATAGTGAGTGTTCTGTCTTGTGATGCGATCACTAGTCTAACTTGGGGTCGAATGAAAGCGAGAGTTAACTAGCCACTAGATAGGCACTAATGACCAGATTCGTCACTTACATTATCATTATCGAAGGGTCTCGGTGGGTCATGTTCGCGAAATGATCGCAACCTCATCCTGGGCTACCGAAATCCAGGATTCACCAACTTACCCGCCTAACCCCAGCAATCCCGATTCCCCAGATCAAACAAAAAATCCAAAAGAAAAATCCTTGTCATCCCACACCTCTGCTTCGGGGGAGAAAAAATGCCGTAACTAAGATAAACAGCCGAAAGTCCGTGCATAAGCTTCTGGAAGCGAAATCCAGGAACGGTGCATAACGTGTACCATTTTTTTGCTTCCGTCCTTCCCTCTTTACCCCAACAACAGGCTTCCCACATGGGATTGAGGGAAGATCTAGTGTGGGGCGGCGAGGGGGGAAAAAGGGGGAAGGAAGGGAATCCAATTCGGGCTCAACGAAATCTCCGAACATTGTGCCAAATAGTTATGTTCCGATTCAATCGCTAGTAGATACCAATTGGCGATTGTACCAAGACAGGTGCATTCTGGGGACAATCATTGGCAGCAATAAGTTAATAGTGATAACAACAACTGAAATCCTAGGTGGGGAAGGAAAGAATCCTAAGCAACAAACATGAGATGGAGGGAAAACAGAAGGAGGAGGGGGGAGGCGAACGTACCTCAATAGAAGGAAAAAACTGGACGAGGAAGTACTTATCTTGGTCTCTCCCCTGTTTTGATTTGATTTATAAAGCCTCACTCAGCCGGAACGCGAAAGCCATGTTATAAGCTCGTCCAGGAATCCGGATAAGGTAGCGCACACCTAAAGCAACTCCCTCTCTCCTTCGGCTTTGCGAGCAAACCGCAATTTCAAACTGGGGTGTGCGCTAGCAACTATATAGGAGGCCGGTCACAGGCATGCTATGAATCGGTGAGGAAAGGGCCCAAAAGGAGATGTCAAGTCCTTTTTGAGGAACTCAGCTGGCGTCCAAGATAGAGACGAAAGCTAATCCCGCGAGACCACCGACGAGCAGGTGAGACATACATTTTAGAAGAGTGTGACATGAGGCTCTGGTGTCGTCACCCAGCTGAAAACAGATGATGGGTTTGGAGGAAGGAAAAAGACGGTACTCATAATCATTAGAATTGTACAGCATCAGGATAGCTCCTTATTAATTATCCCCCTCTGGCTCTGTGAATATTCACAAGTTGATGAAGCAATCCAGAGAGTACGATTGCTGCTCATGGAAGGAGTGCGAACAAAGGAACAAACCTTCATTCCAGAACAGCCGGGTGTGTCCACAAAAAAAAAAAAGCCAAAAGTTGATCAAAAGTCCAGCCCTGTGAAACAGGCATTAACGCCCACTACTAACCCGACCAATCGAATCTCCCCACGCAGAGAGAAAAAAAAAGCCCCATCCCCCAAAATGGTTCGCACAGCTGATGTTATATACCGATGGCAATAGTATCATAAGCTGCGCATCACTAGAACTGTTGGGCTCGTCTTCTCGCCCATTACAACTGGTCGAAACAACAAATAACATTTGACGCGCACACACTCAATTGCTCGCAGCCGGTTTGTGCCTCTACGAGTACTGTGTAATGCCAAGGGCGTTCCTTTTTTTTTTTTTCTTCACAGCTTACAACAAGTACCGGCGCAGCATACAAATGATACGGCATTTCCCAGTCTAACGCGGCGTCACCCAGTTCCAACAGTAAAGAGGCGTGGCCAGCACCGCCCTCGGCTGAGGGTTCAAGCCGGTAAGTTATGATATACTGTATCATACTTGTGCTGTGCTCTTGGTGGCTTTACCCCCTGGCCCAGGTCGCTCTCCCAATATGCCGAGCCTTTCGAACGTCTGGCCCGATGGCCACGGCGGAATCATGACTTCTCACTCTCCGGCAAATACCAATCCAGGTTCTTTAGTTAGGAGACGCGGGTTAAAAACACGTTAGAAATGCGAGTTTCGAGCGGTCCTTATTGCTCAACGAGACTTTAGGAAATAGTTAAGTGTCTGAAATGCACTGTACTGTACATTTTTTGCCTATTTTTATCTACTTCATACAGCAAGTGAGAGGCATCTGAAATAATTGAAGATATTTGCAATGTATCATTTGCACACAAAAACTCTTGTCTTGGCAAGTACTATACCACTGGGCGGCCAAGAGAGCATTGATCACTTCTCCGTCCTAGTTGGGCAGAAAAACCCCGAGAGTTATGGTATGTCCTGGAAGATCTGAGGGTAATCTATTCTTTGACCTTCTCTTACAGTTTTTCCTAATAAAGTTCATTGGATTCCGCTGGATCGATAAACTCCAACCTTGATGTGTTTTTGTCTCCTTATTAAACAACCAACATTGATACCAGGCGAAAGCCCCGTATTTTCCCTTAGTCATCTACTCATTCAATGATTCCAGCATGTGATACGGACAAAGTGTAGGGAATAGGTATGATATGATACTGTATAATATCCGTCAGTCCTACTATGGTAGGGTAAATTCTTCTAAATCCTTGTAAAGCTTTCAATCCAGAGATGTGGCATCCTACACTTAACTTATCCTTCTGCACACCCAACGATTTCATAACAAGGTGTCGGAGCAGATGCAATAAAGAAATACTTTGCGGAAAGGAAAGGGTAAAAAAAAAGAGATAAAGGTGGAGAAATGGGAAAAAAATTATCGAAAAAACGTACTCCGTACTGTACCATATTTGCCATCAGATGCTTAATCCTTTTTTTGCTTCATGCAGGAAAGAGAAATACCCCAGAAGTTTCTTTTGAAAGAATAAATGAAAATCTGTAAAACGCGCCGTCCATTTCGAAACCATGAGAAACACCCGAAAAAAACGAAAAAAAATAGCTTTTTTTCTTTGATTTGAAAACTATTCCACCTCTTGTCACGGCCGTTCTATTGTATAACAAGAAAAACTAGCTAAGCGAATGATCAAGAGAGGAACATGACAAGAAGAGCAACTAATAGTCGTAAGATCAGAAAATAATTGCAACTATTATCTTTCACCTTCCCATTCGTTTTCAACAAGATAAAAGCGATGAAACACAATGAGACGAGAGCTTCAAGCAATGAAACTCTATAGTTTCAAACTGTTCCAATATGCTTATCAGATGGCGTATCTAGACTTTAGAGCTTCGCGATCCGGTGCCGGGATAGCACTCATAAACAAGTCAAAATCTGTAATGAACGATTTGTATCCAATGAGTGTCTAGAGGTATTTAGTCAGAAGGGTTCAAGGGTATTATGATCATGTGAGGAGGACAAATGCATCTTACCTGTCGGAACAATGCAGACAATTCAGGGCTGGCATGCTTATAACGAGCGATGGCTCGGAAGAAGGGCACCAGGCAGCTTTCCATAGCCTCGGGGTTTCGACCAACAACCATACAGAACCCCTTCAAGGCGGTGTCCTTCTCGTCCGTTTCCGCCACCTTCTGGAGAGCATCTAGGAATGGATATGCAAACGACTCAAGGTGGGGAGCAAGCTCATCACAAGAGCCTATTCCGATGCGGCCAAGTGCCACAGCAGCGTTCTCGGTTACAGATGAGGGGATTTCGGGTGTTTGTATAATTTTTACCAGCCTATTATATAGTTTTTCGACGTAAGGTGCCATTCCGGATCCTGAATCTTGAAAGTTAGCCGACAAGGCTTGAACTCCATGGCTGGCGAATCTACCTTGTTTTAAAGCAATTTCGCCGCAACTCCAACAAGCATTATTAACCACGCTATATCCTGTATCGCTTTCAGCGTCGGATAGGGACTGAATTCCCAGTTGTTGAATCAGAAGATCCATGATGTTAGGCAAGAATGGGTGCAATTGTTCGAAGACATAGATGGCACAATCTCCAAGTAAGGCATAGGATGATTGCTTCACATCGTTGCTCGGATCCTGTGGTTTATTAGCCAATTTTTTCTTAGAAACGGTGGGTAATCAAGACCTACCGCCATGCAAACAGTAAGGAGTTGAAAGAATGGAGGCGTTGTCCCAGAGACTAGCTCTGCACTTGTTGAATCCAAAGCTTGGATTACTGCGCTAAGAAGATCCAAGCTTGTGACCAAGAAATCCTTGTCAGGCTGATCCAGCGCACGATCGTTATTGTAGGCCATCTGCAGCTCTAGGTTTTGGTGGATTATATTGATGCATCTGAGGAATATAGGGCCCGCAAATGGCGCGAATTCCCTTCCAAGGGCTGTAGCAACATAAGATAAGCACTCAAGGAGAGGAAACAACTCTCTTGAGTCGTCCTTGACCAACTTCCATCTGTTAATAAGAGCAGGCATTAGGATATCTACCAATGGCTTCTCCGCTAAGATACTTCCGACGTGCTCTGCAAGGGTCTGGATACAGTCGTAGAGAATGAACATGTTCCGATCCTTATATCTTCCCATTGCTACCACAAATTGCCGAACAATCGGTTCAATGTAGGGCTTCAACAGATCTTTGCTCTGCTCTTCTAGGTTGGCAAAGGCACTTGCGCCCGCCTCCTGCACTCTCTTGTTGCCATCCAACATTTTATTCAGTATTCCCCCCATCATGGGCTCAAAATATTTCTGTTTATCGGCCGGGTTTTCAAGGTGAGAGGCCCAGCGGGAATAGCGACCGAGGGTCCAGCACGTGATTTGGCGCACGAGCGGCTCAGGGTCATCGAGTAAAGAGATGAGATAGGGGATAAGATCGGGGAGATGCGGGACGACGCCTTCGAGACAACCATCAGCTACTGCGCCGAGTGCTAGGACGGCCGCCTCCCGGTATGGCCATTCCGGATGTCGAATATTCTCCTTCAGATAGGGTAGGATGGTTTGGAAGACTGACTGATGGAACACAGTTGCCAAGACGTCCAGGGCTGCCGCCGAGCACTTCCTTAAATTCCAACGATCTTCAGGGTCATCCATCCCGGCGTAAGCATCATCTTCAGAATCGTACTCTTCGTCGATTTCTCCATCGCTCAGATCATCCAAGGCCTCTTCCCCCGGGGTCTTTCCATTTGACTTTTTTCGTTGGTCGAAAACCTCCACACTCTCACCATTCGGTAACCTTTGCTTACTCTTGGCAAAGTTTGGCCTTATATCTTCTGCTCGATCCTCAACATCTGCATCATCCCCTCCACCCCCTAATCTAGCTCTATCCTCCTCAGAATAAACCATAGATGCCAGCAAGACAGGGACAATTTCGGATAGATACGGCCCTAGTCCGATCCTCAAATGCTCGTGTTCCCCAACAGTCAGCCAGAATTCAGCAGCATCTAGGGCCAAGTCCTGCTCTTCCGTATTTTTCTGCTGAGCAAGCATATAGTCCACGATTCCTTGCATATGGGGCGCTATCTTGTCCGCCCGAATGTCAACCAGATGTACCAGAGCCCGGCAGACTTCTCTCCGTACTCCAGTGTCAGCGTCGTTTCCAAGGCGAAACAAACTTTCTATGAGTGTATCGATGTGGACAAGGATCGACTGAGTTTTCATGGGTAGATATATGTTGACAATCTCCAAGGCCTGCATGCGCACTTTTGGGACAGGGTGTTGCGTAAATAATAGAAACTTAGGGATGAGTATATTGAGGGGCCTATAGCCATCGTATTCCTCGTCAAGTTCGTCCTTGCTATCCTGGCAAACCTTCAGCAATGCTCCCATGGCCCCCTCTTGGGTTTCCGGAGTGGTATTTCCATCCGTATTCTCCACAAGTGAAATCAGCTGGGCCAACATGTCTGTCCAGGACATGACCCCCCCAATGCGCAACAACTCAGTAATGACATTTCCCGTGTAATTCCGTATCTGGTGATGAGGGTCCCTCAGTCCAAGCAGAAGCTCTGATTTTATATAGTCAATGAATGCCGGTGCTAGCGCTCTTCCCGAACTCAAGATGTTATTCTTTAGAAGAACACCAGCCGAGCAGCGAACGACATGATACTCGGCAACCGCCATGTCCGGGGGCGGGTTAGGGTGGACGAGGATGTAGCACAAGTAGTTGTTGATATCTGGGGATTGACTGGCTTGTTGTAGCATCTGTCATCAATCATCAGACGGGCTGCAGCGAGAACGGAGAACGCACACCACATGCATATCAATAGATAACAATGAAAAAAATGAGAAAATGGCCACAAACCTCGCTGGCATGCCGTTGAGCAGCTTGATTGTACCTGTTCAAGCTATCTTTGAGATAGCCCGCCAACTCCCTTATGGGTGCCTCTTCCGGTTGCCACGCCATTATTCGGTGACCTCGATTCGGGAGAAGATGACACTTTCAAATGGTTAGCGAAGTTGAAGTTGCAAAGCTTTGACGGTGGATGTTATTTAGCGAGGGTGATGGTAGTGGTGGTGCTGGTGGCGGTAGTGGTGGTGCGGTAGTTTTAACCAGCAGTCTGAGTGGGTAGTGCTAAAGGTCGACAATGACGACGGGGGCCTAGGGCAAGAAGAGGGGAAGAGGGCTATTTATTTTTCCTCTAGTTAGATAATTGACCCCGTTGAAACTTTGTAACGGAAAGATGCTAGAGGAATGATTGATGCAAAGTTTTAGGGCCAGGGAATAAATTTTGCGGGGCGCTTCGAATCTTGAAGGCCGACAGAACTCTCGGGGCGCACAAACCCTTCAAATTTCAGGCTGCTCTTCCGAAAGAAAATAGTGGAAGAGATAGAGGGAGGAAAAAAACAAAAACAAAAAAACAAGGTCAGGCAAAACCCCCTGCGTTCGTGGGAGCGACGGGTGAGGATCGCTACAGACCACCCAGCAGCAAGAAATCGATGAGAGTTGGCGGGCAACCGAGGTGGGAAACAGGATAAAAAGGGGAGAAAAGATGTGGGGGAGGCGGCGAGCAGAGCGTGGAGGGGTAAAGCAAGCGTGGAGGGCGGGGGGGATGGATGGGTGGACAGACTGAACGGGGGGGGGGCAAGAGAAACGGTTGAAAAGTAAAAAGAAGGAATGTGCCGTGCAACAAATAGGTATCATCGCAAAACAGAACGAAACTTACATATGGCGAGAAAACTTCCAAATTGTTTCCCTCTTCTTTCTATTGTCTTCTTTTCGGGTCCTGTCTATGATACAACTGAAAAAACAAAACAATCAATCAATTAATCAAATTTCCTTTTTTTTTCCCCCTCGCCTAACAACCCAAAGGGTAAGAGGTTTTACTTACAGAGCTGCAAGGGAGAGTGAAAAAAAAGGGAGAGAAAAAAAAAAAAGAATGGTGATTTGCTACTGTGGGACTGAAGCAGGTGTTGTGAGCACGGCCAATCAGGTCGAAGTGAAGGGGAGCTAGCAGCAAAGTAACGAATAATTGGGGAAGGGGGAAAAGATTAGGGGAGATGAAAAATATGTATGTACTCGAGTATGTTTGAATGATACGTACATGGAAAATACCGGGCTATTTAAAGTAAGACTATAAGAGGCTGACCGGTGCGTGGATGATGGACAATCATTTGCGGCGGAGAAAGGCCATAGGATGGAGAAAAGGATAGGGCAAGCGTGCGACACTCTTCACTGTCCCTCTTAATACCCGGGTGATATGGTGCGGTATTGGTTCACAGGTTACTGGATGATATAAAACCATTCATTCAATCAAGGTAGGAGGAGAAGCTAAGAGGGAGAGACTCAATAAGGAAGGGAAGAAGGATACGAGTAAGAAAGGAAAAAGCGGTGGGTACTCGAGTACGAGTACAGAGCTGAGGGGCTCGTCCTCTGTCCTCCCTCTATGATACCACACCTCCTCCCCCCCCTTCTCTCCCTTCTCCCTCTCCCTGAGACTCACTTTCGCTTTGCTCTCCACCCCTTCCTACTTGTCAGTCAGCCCCCGCTTGCGCAGCATGGCCCACATTCGATAGAGGGTGCGGGCTAGGGGTTAGGGTAAGCTATCTCTGCGACCACCGCACTCGCTCGCTCGTACATAGACGCCAGAATCCTTCTTTGCACGGCCGGCAACCGCTGCCCCATGTGTGGCTTAGCGCTGCCCTCATCCGTGCGATAGGATCATGCACACCGACTTTTGCCCCCCCAGCATTGACTTAGAGCCACGACACAACGCTTGCCTCGAGACAAACATGTATGATGAGGATAGTGACGGATGAGCTACAAGTAAAAAGGATGCCTTTGATAGCCCCAAAAATGGGCCAATACAATGCGATATTGTCTATCTAGTGCCCCCGCTTGGCAACAACTCGAACAACTCGAGCCATACAAACAGTTTTCATCTAACTTACCATCGTGCACCATGAAGTTGTCATGGTTTACATAACCTGTATTGCGCCAGGAAAACACGTTACTCGAGTTCACGGACCCCACGAAGCGCAATCCGAGGAAGTTAGACCGTAGTATCTACGATAAGGTAGAACCTAATGGGCGATAACCTAGCCACGTCTACCATAGTTTTTTGTACTGTTCGATATGATACTATCCTGACAGCCATACAATCCCAGCCATAGTCAAAACTACTGTGCTGTACAACCCCACACACGATATTGGATCGACGACCGGCCTCAGAGTGGCCCATAATAAGACACGAAGACACAGCATTCTACGATATGAGGCCTACGTGATTCGCCACAGCAAATCACAGATCCGTTTGCAGCAGATCCCCCACGGGCCACCCATCCGACCCAGACGGATGCGACGAATAGTGATGCAAAATCTCTGATTTTCAGTCATGGTATGGCACGTATAGCGACCTCGAGCGAGATGAGGAGGTCTGCCCCCGCTTCTATCGTGGAGGACAAACATTTCCCTCCCCCTCGACCAATCGATAGACTACTGTCTTTGTTATCCGCTTTTTTCTCTTCTTTCTTTCCTCCATTGTTTTGCCCATTCCATGTTGCTTTCGTCAAAAGCGGCGCGGGTCCCTCCCTTTGCTAGAATAAAGTATCATACTCGTGGAGAGCGAGAGCAAGGGGGTGAGAGAGGAGATGTAGCCTGCCGAAAATTGATAATTCAGTTGCTTTGTACAACCAGCGAGAGCGTTCGTGCGTTCGTGCGTGCATGCTTTCTATGTGTGCCGCACATTTCGGGAGGCTACTTCTTCGAGAAAAACCAGTTATCCTCCCGACAAAAATGAATATCCCCCCTCTCCGCCGCATGGCAAACTCCACCTCGGTAGGATTAACGAGGTCGAAAGAGCCGTGAGAAAGGAAAAGGGGAGAGAGGGGTAAGAAGAAGGAAAAAAACATAGAGAGGCAGGTATCACGGAGCAAACAAACAAACACCAAACAAAAAACTAATAATCATACCTTAACCCCCCCCCACCTCTCGATAAACCCTTTTTCCTTAAAATACATTCACACCCTCTCACTCGCTAATCACCGATCGGGGGCGTCACATTCACTCACACACCCAAACAGCCAACCAACCAACCAACCAACCTACATTACCCATCCCTAACACAGCATAAGTTTCCCTCCCCATCCCTCCAACGCTGTGCATACTGTACCTACCGCATAACCTAACTTGCCTTCTATCATATATACTCGCATGCTGTGCTTCCATTCCCCAACGCGTATTTCCGCGAAACCCTATTCACAGCTATTATGGCCTGATTTACGCATTCGCAAATACAGTATAGAGAGAGAAAGAGGATACTGATACAAGTACCGACTAACCAACTAAACTAGCCAACTTGATGATCCCAATGTGGATGGGAGAGGTGGGGGAAAAAAACTGGTTCGTATTGTTGGAATGTGATTGAATTTTTTTTCCTCCTCCCCCTAGTCATCGCTGCCGGAGGTGTCTGTATGCGTCACGGGAGCTGCGATGAATGCATTGGGTACATATATATTACGGCACGGTCAGCGTCTTGTGAGCTATGGTATCATAGCTGGGTGAAGTGAATGTGTTTTTGGAAGTGATGGTAGTGGCGATGGCGGTAGTGATGGCGGTAGTTACAGTGGTGGTGGCACTAGTTAACTCCTCGTATTTGCTGTATTATTGTGTACGGGTTACTTATTGCATATGAGGGAGGCTGTGCAAATGCTTATCTTTGACAGACGAAAGCTTTAGTGTAATGGCCTATTGGAAGATGGAGGTAAGAACGGGCGGTTGCATAACTTGCTGGGAAGGCCGCCAATTTGGGTGTCAAAAAAATTTGCTTGACGTTGTCATATTGTTATGCACTCTATGGGAGACCGCTCCCATAAGATGTCGAAGGATAGCTCCTCCTTGATGAGTCATGATACAAAAAGGACTATCATATAAATGCAGGACGGAGACCCCTTGGCCGCGTCACAAAAGGTGTCAACGCAGCTGGTCGTAATGTACCCGTAGGCGATATACGCGTCCAATACTACTATACAAACTTCCAGCAGTCAGCAGCATCTGGCATACTATAAGCATATCATACCATACCAGCTGAACAGAACACATCCCTTCCCCCAAAGACCCCCAAAGCCGAGGATTTGGTGTTAAAATACCACCCCCCTCCACTTTCTCTGGCATTATACTCTTCGGCTCTAACTTATATCATCCCGGTTGGTTGGTCATATAATATCACTCGGAACTACGACGTATGTGGTTGTTGCAATGACTGACTTGATTTATGGAAAAACCTGGGGGGATACGCCCCTCTATTTATACACTAAAGAACAGGCTACCGACTTCCTTGGTATGCTCCACACCACTGGCCACATCATGAGCTGACACAAGAGGTTGACTATACCATATAGGGAAGGATGCTCCAACGATGGTTGTAGCCAGCCAGGTGTTTGCAGTCCAATGGTGCTGCCAGGCACAGTCGGTATGCGCAGTAGGATCTGTTTGGCATACGACGCCTACGTCGTACTCCACTCACCATTTCAGGTAAAATACAATACACCCTCTAACTTAACCAGACCTGATGTGATGCTGAGGCAGGCCCCCAGTTTTGCCCAAGGTGAGTAGGTGGAGGATCCGATCTGAGGTGCGAATGAGGAGATGAATGCATCACAGAGGGTCTGGAGTGTGAGCGTGCGAGTGTGTGTGAGTGCCTGGATCCCGGGTCAGGATGCTTCGCAGCATTTGGCACATCACCAGTCGGTGAGTGAGGGGGTAGCCGAATCTACCACTAAGCTATGGTATTGTGCTAACAAAACCCCTCTAGGTATATACCATACCGGTATCTCATAGTCCCTGAGCCAATTTGACCTAAACTATTAGAATTGCCATTTTCCGCCCTTCCTTCCTCACACCCCTCCAAACTCTTCGACCCCCTTCCAAATTAACCTGAACGAGATGGGCTGAGGAGTGGTACTATAGCTGAGTACTCACAACCTTCGAAGAGTAAGTATTATTGTATCGTTTTCGCTGCCTCCGTCGTTGGCATTCACGAGGACCGGGAGCCTTCCCTTCTTGTAGCTGCTATCGCACTAGCTTACATTAAGCATAGCAGAACTCTGACTGGGAGGGGGTTAGGAGAGGGAAAGTTTGTGCAGGTGCTACGCAAGAAGTTCGTGGTTCGGGAAAACAGCGTTTGCAAAGTAAGACTATTAAGAGTTCTAAACCGACCATAAGGGCTATTGCGGTTTGATCTATATGATGATGTTTAAGGGACGTTGGCGGTGGCCATACCATGGGGAGACCCGCAATTAGGAAGATTGCTAGTTTGGGGGTCTATCTGTATCTGTGATGGCCCCTTGAGGCTGGGGGTCATCCGGTGGGTTGGGCCGTTCATGGTTAAATATTTTGTCACTGCCTCCGGCGCTGGAAGGAAAGGCGGAGTATGACTGGGTCGAAATTCCATGACGTCTCTTGGCTTCCTTGCTTCCGTGGTAGGGCTGACACAGATATAAGCTTAAAAAAAAGCTTCTCGTTTCCTGATAACGCTATCATAAATTTACTCAAAATGGACATCTTGGCTCTACAGAGTCGCTTGGGTAAGGGTGACGTTGAGCTGACATCAAGCTCTGACCCGTGGGATACCGCATTGATTACTCAAATTCCACTAGCTCCGCTAACAAGTGCTTGCCTCCAGTAAGCCTAGAGTCTCCTATCTACTAGTGTGGAAATACTCGTACTGGTACCGGTATCAGTACCAACTTTGTACCCCGTTATTGTTCTCTACTTGTCATACTAAGCCTTTCACAGGGTAGGGTTTGGTAGCGGCAGGTCGAATTTTGGCAGTCAGCGCGGTAGTTCCACTACAAGTAAAATCGGTTTACAATCCTTTGATTCCGGGTTTCCTTGGTCAAATTCTCTGGCGCATAGATTATAATTCTAGTTAGCTGTAGAAATAACGTCTGTAAGTTATGTGCCGAGGGAGCGCGCCACAAGAACTCATCACTGGGAATTCCCCGAAACCAAGCAGTCCAACCCGATATTTAAATTTGATCTATACTCGATTGGAGCGGCACTGTTGGAAGCTGCTTAGGTAAGGTATTGAGAGGGGGTGCTCTTGCTTTTAAGAACTACGGAAAATGAATGACTACTAATTAATATCCATGCCCGGCATCCACTACCAGTATCGTGTCCCACAAGTATCATAGTTCACACACTTTGGCCGTAATATATGCCATAGCCAACAGCACGGAAGCATCACCACGGAAGGACCTCTCAATCGAAGAAAATCAACCCACATCACTCCAGAACGCATAGGTAACATCCCAACTACAGTGGTAAAGTTCTCCCGGTTTGGCGTTCCCTTGCGGGCATTGGGCAATCTCGACGATCAAGGTTCCTTTGAACGTGACGTGCAGGAAAAGGGCGAAGCGGATCAGGGCACTTTTGGAGGGGTTCAAGGTTGTCTGTATATTAATTGGCTAGGGGGACTTGTCCAGCTACTTGTATGATACTGCACGCACGGCTCCGGGGAGCAGACATGTCCAATTTCAACACACGTAATGTAGCTCGCACACCCTGGCGCTATGGGGCTGGTTTCGCTGAGCTGATATAAAACTTGGCTTGGAGATATCCGGCAAGTACTAGGGCTTTCTCTTCTCACTCGTTGTATCAAGATATATCGAGATCTGTTATCATACACCTCATCAATGTGATGAGGGTCCCCCGAAGAACTGTTTCGGCGGATTCACAGGCCTGTGGGCTGGTCTCCATTCCTTCCAAGTTCTGACGGGATCCTGCCCGGGTAGGCTAGCCTGTTTTGTAGTCTTCACCACCGAAACCGGTCATCACGATCATTCGCCAGATCTGCAACTCGACCCCCCCACTATTTTTCATTCTTTCTTCAGATTCTCTACGAATCCTATGATGAAGGGGTTACGGCTCCAAAAACAAGCACGATGTATTTATCCGCAGTTTTCAACAAAATATGAGGTAATAAACATAAACACACAAAAAAAGGAGACTTCGTGTATCTCTAATTTCATCTACAGTTCGTCACGTTTCCGCTCCTCAACCTCCTCCTCCTCCGTAGTCTTCTCCTCCGTAATCTTCTCCACCTTCTCCTCAACTTCCCCGGTCTCCTCTACCTCGGTCTCATTCTCAACCTTCTCCGTCTTCTCCTCCTCCGTTTCGCCCCCCTCTTTCGCGGCGGCCTCAGCTTCAGCTTTCGCTTTTGCCTCGGCTTCCTTCGCCTCCTTCTCCGCTGCTGCTGCCGCCTTCCTCAGAATCCTTTCCCTCATATCTTCAAGCTCCTTCTTCGTATGAATCGAGGTGATGAGTTCCGTGGTAAGTTCCGTAGCCTTAGCAGTAACCTCCTCGGAGGTTAATATGGGGTCTTCATGGGGCTGGAGCTTCTCCTGAGCAGCACTCTTCTCTTCAACCCAGGCGCTCTCCTTCTCATAGGCCTTCTTCAGCGGCTTCAAGTCGAATGAGTAGGAATCGTCGGACTGCGCCTCAGCAAGAGATTCCTCACGCTCGATGAAACCCTTCATGGAGATAAGGATATTGTTAAGACCTTTGAGGGCCTCCGGTAGACTGTCCTTCTCCGTCCTTCTTTTAGAAATGGGGGCTTCAAGAGCCTCAAGCTGCTTGATTTTTTGGTGGACTTCTTTAAGGCCAGCAGTATATCCATCACCGTAAAGCCAATCGCTAGCCTCGCTAATCATGGCGTCCAATCTCTCACGTTGCTCTTCAGTGGAGACGGCGATGAATGCATCATCGCTCAAATAACCTCTAGCACGGTAGGTATATGCCTCAAGGTTGTTACGAGCTTCCTCAAGATCCTTACGCTCTTTGTCATGCTTATCAAATCCGCGGATCCTATGTGAATGTTAGTAAATAAGTAACATTGCTAGGTTAGATGGAGGGAGTCACTTCAGGATCAAAGACGTCTTGTCTTTTTCCGGAATGTTGGGAAATCCGGCCTTGGTAATAGTATACTTGACGGGAATCTTTTCAATTCTCCTAATGGCCCTAGGCTGTGAGTCCGCTGACTTGGTCGACTTCGAGGTTACCGATGATGAAGTTGATGACGACTTGGTGAATGTAGATGACGACGACGACGACGACGAATCTTCATCTTTTAAAACTTTCTGCTCACCATCCTTCTTTCCATACCCGAAAAATCCCTTGACATCCTCAAAGGCACCACCAGCATCCTTTTTTGGAGCTTCCGGAGCAATCTCGACGCCACATTCGACCCAAAATCTAATGACCTTTGGAAGAGAGTCCTTAGGGTTGAGCACAATACCAAATTTAGTAACAATATCGTTCTCTGCACATCCAAAGTCATCTTGAAGCTTCTTGACAGAGCTGGTAAGGTTAGATGTCTCGATAGTCTCGAGCAGTTCCTGCCTAGGCTTTTGGTTGGGGTCGTTGATCCTAGGAGGGAGGTTGTGGACAGTGTTAAAAGTGAGCTCCGAGTTCCGAGAGAAAGGAATGACCTTTTCGCTGCCAATCTTGGAGTAAAAGGGGAAGATTTGTTGGACGGTTTCTATAAGGAGATGTCAGTGATAATTGATCTTCCTTATAAGGATCGCCCACTATCACATACCTTTCTTTGCCTCTGCATCCTTTTTGTACTTGATAGAGACGCCAAAAGCACCAATATCCTGGGTTCGGATCTCCTTGACCTTGAAAGCACCACTCTCAGCCGCGCCCTTAAAGGTAGCTCCAAGGACAGCTGACTCGTCAGGATTGACTTGCTTAGAGATCTTCTCAGCACCTCCCATGATATCTTCAATCTTCTTTCCGACGAATGGGGTTCTGACAGCACCTCCATGGACGATCAATGTATTTACTTCACTCAAGGCGACATTAGCGTTGCTAATTGCATCAGTGATCGGTTTGGCGATGCGAGCCTCGTACTGGGCGAGAAGCTTCTCAAAAGTAGCGCGAGTAATTTTGCTGGAGCGGAAATCAATATCCTCGTACAATGACTCGATAGAAGCAACAGTGTCAGTGTTAGCGGAGAGGATCTGTCGGACTCTGGTTGCCTCCTTCCAGAGCTTAGATGCGGCACGGCCATTGGTGCGAACAGTGTTCTTGAGGTCTGGGTCCTCCTCAAGGAGCCCCTTCGCCTTAGGGTTGTTGACAAAGTCATCTAGAAGAATTTCGAATATCTCCTGGTTAAAGATGTCTCCACCGAGCTCAGTGTCGTAACCAATGCCAAGAACTGTGACCTCCTGGACTGTCTTATTGAACCTCCCAACATCCTTTACACTCCTGCCTTGGAACCTCAGTAGAGTAGCCGTAGTCGACCCCGCACCCATATCATAAACAATGTGATACTCAGGCGAGCTCTCATTGAAGGTACGAGTAGTAGCGTAATTGATCCCAACGGCCAATCCGTCCGAAACAAAACTCATAACCTTTAATCCAGCAAGCTCAGCGGCGAGCTTAAGAGAGCTCCTTTCTTCAGCCTTCAAAAACGCCGGAACCGTGAACACCACATCCCTAATCCTGGTGTTCGCTCCTGCCAAAGCTTTCGCATTGTACACAATTGACTTGAACTGCATAGCCAAAAGCTCCTCAACCGTGAACTCCCCCTCACCAGAATCCACAGGCGGCACCGACGAGCTCTGGAACGCAACCGTAGGCCGGAATAAATTGGGAACAACCGAGAGCGCAGGATTCCTCGCCCAATACGCCACGACCGAGTCATCCGTGATGCGCTGACCCATAACCTTCTTCAAACCCGGGTAAACATCGTGTGGAAACCTAGCTGCGAGGTTGACCGCGTCGGCACCGTATAGTCGCTCCGGGTATGCGAATTCCCCCTCTTTGCCGTTGCTGGCTGGCTTGAAGCCTACAGCCGCGGCTTCCTTGCGCTTGGTGTCCTTCGTCAAGACTATCTCGAGGGGGATTCCAGGTTTGACTAGCGCGGCTTTGATGAATTCCTGGCCGAAGTCTATACCCAGTACGGCGGCCGAGGCAGATGCTAAAGAGGAGACAGAGAGTACGAGCAGACCCGCTAGGGCTACTGGTGGTGCAGATATTGGGCGCATGGCTGTCACCAGGACTCCCACGAATGGGACACCGGTATGTGAACGGTTGGTATCGTTTTTCTTCCTATCCTTCTCCGAGCAGTGGACTCCGTGGTCTCCTACTACCGTACTTATAGTGTGGGGCGAACGATCAACGTGGGGCACGTAACGTATGTGAAGGAGGGAAAGGAGAGAACTAGTTTTTTTTTTTGAAAAAAAAAAAAGAACCAAGAAAATGGGAGGGAGGGAACGAGAGAGGCGTGTTTTAAGAAGAAAGGTTGGGGAAAGCTCACTTGGATTTATGGTGAGGCTCTGGAAGCAAAAAGGCCAGCTTGCGCCAAAAACCCTTTCGCCAAGATTAGTACAGAAGCTCTTTTGTTTTTAGGTGTTCAATTCGAAAAGACCAGAAAGCGGTATCCGGGCCGGGTAACAAACTCGCTTCTGATACTTTGAGGCAATGGGTCTTCTTTCCTTGGCAGGGGATAGCGGTAGGTTCCCCGGACAACGAGCTTTGGACTTTGTATCATGTGTTTGGCTTGGCTTGGTAAACAATGCTGGCTGCTACGTGCTGTTTTAATCCCAACTAATCATTCACTGCTATCTGACTCCCGCCCCCTTCCACTCTCTTCCTTACGGTACTTCCTTCCATCACCATCACCGCTACCATAACCCAGTCGACCGTTTTCTGCGCCTCACGAACATACTACGCCAAAAATAAAATATCTACACTCTTATAAACTATCATACTACATCTTAACAAAATGTCTACCCCATCCACCCCCCGCAAACGTCAAAACCTCACCTCCCAATCCACCATTACCTCATTCTTTGCCCCTTCCTCCCGCTCTACCACTGCTACCACCGCCCCCCCCGACATCCCAACACCCATCAAGTCCTCCCTCCTAACCGTGGGCATGCGAGTCCGCAAGAGCGTTCCCGAAGGGTACAAGTCCGGAACCTACAAATTCAATACCTTTACAGTTACCAAGTCCAACAATACTCTCGCGAAGCCACCGAAATCTTTAACCACCACCGCCCCCGGAAGCCCCAGCAAGAAGCGCGAATTCGCGGAGGAGGTGGAAGGGAAGGAAGAGAAGGAGAATGTCCCAGTCGAGGTTGTTAGGGGGGAAATTGCCATACCAAAGTCCCTTCGCAGGAGATTCCATGCCGCGATCGGTAGGAAGGAGGCGGGAGGGGATGTCATTATGGGTGAAAGGGAGGAGTTTGAAGAGGCGGAGTTTTTAATTCGTGGGGAGTAACTAAGTATCGTACTCAAGTTTATAAAGGTTACGGGGTCGAATCGTGGCAGGTGGGGATGGGGATGGGAAATGGGAAAGCGCGGATTGATCCATTGACAATTGCTTTCATTTCTTTCAACTCTCTACTTTTCTAACATCGGGACCTGCTTATTTGGAAGGTTGTTCGTGTGTGTCCTACCTGTACAGTATTTCTCATTATTTTTATTCTCCTTCTCACGTTTCCCTTTTCCCCTCCTCCTCCCGGCTGTGTGTGTGGAGACTATTCCTCCACCCCAGTTGGATGGGATATTTCTGCGATGTACTACACTACTCTTCTTTGGCGTTTTCAAAAATTTTCCCCTCCTTTTTCATATTCTTTCCCGTTTGCTTATTATGACTGTGAGGGCCCTTCTTTCTTACTTTTTTTTCTTTTTTCTCTTTACGAAGAGTGTATTCTGTGCACTATATAGTATTTTATTCCCCTCAGAGAGAGAGGGAATGAGAGGGAAATACAGGTATGGCGAGCAGGGCCATTAATCAAGTAATTTATCACTTTTATCGCAGACTACATACAGTACCAGGTTAAGTCCGGTTAGGTCAGTGCTTGGTCCTATTTATTGTGAATTACTGTTCAGCTCAGCACTTGAGTTCTAATAATGTCATTATTGTAATTTTACCTACCGTCTGAAGGCATCAACTTCTGCGATCGGAATATCTGCTCTCTCGGACGCGCCACGGCGCCGAGTATAGTATCATGCTAGGGACACCTTTACCACATTCCCGCCACCCCCGATCATTTGAAAATTCCGCAGTCGCAGGACAAGCCCTAAAGTGAAAAATGCCGGTACGCATCACGACAACCACGGCACCCCAACGCACCTACCAAAACCACCAGCGAGAGAGAGAGAAATATATATTATACTATACGACCCCCCCAAAAGCCATTTTTCACAAATAATCACTCGATCGCATTGCATACTCACACAAAACCGTATCATACTTCCGCCCAGCCGGATTCCCCCCCAGCTCATAGCGCTTTCCGCAGATGTGTGTACAAGTGAGGGGTTACATTTCGTTTTTTATACTAGGTGGGTGGACATCCAAACTGGCCGATCTCTTCGGAAATCGAAGCGATAATCCAATTCGTACTTTACGGTAGGTTGAACACTGTTATCGCTTTCGTCACCACCTTTAGCCGTTCCCTCCTCTCGCATGAATACTGCTGTAAAGATAGAGAGGGGAGATGATAAGCAAGGTATGATATATATAATATTATATTATATATATATATATATATATATAAAGGAAAAGCAAAAGAGGAGGGGGATTTAGAACACCTATTTCTCCGATAGCATCCTCTCGTATCTCGTAATGTAACGTAGACCATTGGTTTGAGAAAAAAAATAAAAAAATAAAAAATAAAAAGTCACGAGATGCCAGTAAAATTGCGAGCAGCTATCACAATATGGCAAGTCATCACAAAGCAATAATCTTCGCCTTCTCCACAACCTCATCGCCAACCTCCTCCGGCTTCATAATATCTAGGGCAAGCATATCACCCCAAAACAGTAACGCCCGCTGCTGAGCGTAGCCCAGGTAATCAAACTCGCTCTCATCTTCCTCACTCTCGGGCTTCACACCACCCAAATCGCCTGCGGCCGCCTTGGCCCCTCCAGGTTGCCCGTCGACCGCAGCTTTGGTTCCTGATCCAGGATTCTTGGCTTGCACAATGCCCCAGGCACACCACATTGCATGGCTCGCGGCACGCCAGGCTTTCGCTTCGCCCTCCAGTCTGTCGACTTCCTCGTCGCTGACGCCGCGAGTGCGGGTGTCGAGCATGGAGGAGGGCACCGGGGAGGAGGATGCGGCGGAGGGGTGTAAGGTGGGTGGGGTTGAGGGCTCGGAGCTTGTCCCGGGCATCGAAACGCTCTTAGCGATGAATGGAGAGGGGAGGCTATGTTCTACGTAGGCTTGGAGGAAGTTGCGCCGCTCCTGGAAGGTCGGGAACCTGGTGTGGTGCATAAAGTGGGGGGAGACAGGGTCGTGATAGTTGCTCATCCATTCGCACTTGTTCAAAAATCAGAAACTCTAAGTCATTTTGAAAGGGTAGAGAGGAGTCAAGTACAAAGTGGTTCGCAAACTCAAATCCGGGAGTATTTGCACTAGCATATTCGAAGTCGATAACGACGAGCTGCCGATGCTCGTCGCTCGGAGTCGGAGGCGGGCTCTCCCCACTAGGCTGCAATCTCAGGATATTCCCATATTGAGTCTAGGACCGTCACCCTTAGCTTTAGAACTAGGGAGGTTGAAGAAATATCCACGTACGTCGTTGTGTGCAAAGACCATTTGCTTCTTCACGTTTTCTTCACCATTGTACCTGTCAAATAGCCATTCCTTATACCTCTCAACGGCTGCCTCAAACTTTTCCCATGGACATCCACATATATAGCCCCTCTTGCCCAAATTCTCGGCAGCATCTAGGTTTATCATGATCTGCTTTGCCCTAGGAGCCCACTTGTACCAATTGCACCAACTGGCAGGCCCCATCTTCCTCTCCCTATCTTCAAGTTCGATACCCTTATGCAGTTCCTTCAGCCTCATTGCGATATGCCTAGAGGTTCCCGGGACTTTGATATCATCTTTTGTAAGAGTTGTCGCATTAAAGAATTCCTCGAATCTCCCATTTTCGAATGTACCCAAAAGAGGAGGACCGATCGTCCTGCGAGATAAGCGGCGAAGAATGCTCAATTCGGTCTCACGATCGATAAGATGAGAGACTTGGGGTCCGTAAATACGGAGAAGCAATTTTCTGGGAGCGTTATGTTAGGAGGTCTCGCAATTATGATCCAAAATGAGGATTTTTGAAGTGGAAAGGAATTCTGCAGAAAACACGTACGCTAAGGGCTTTGTTGAGCGAGTAGGCGTTGCACTGGCTTGAGCATCATTGGCAAGAGCAGTCGTAGGATTAGAAGAGGCAGAAATATCTTGCGGGGGGGAGACCATGTAAACCTTGACGCCAGTGAGGACCCCCGATTAGTAAAAAACCCAAGACCCTTGCAAGTTTCTTCCCAGGACATCTCAAATTTCAGATGAATCTTTATTATCAACTTGTACGCCTCCATCTCCCGCCATTGCTCGGGGGCATGGTACAACATGATTTTAGGCAAAGCAATTACAGGGGACCATGTATCGAACGAGCAAGTGAGTATGTACTGGGTTTCGTACTACAGGAGCCTTCACTGAAGGAAACACGCACACTACACGCATATCACCGGAGTGAGGCTTCTGTTCCTTGCCCAGGGAAAAAACCTACAAGTGGATAGTCAACGAAGGATAAACTCACGGTATTAGTCAAGGCTCCACTAATCCTCTCAATAGATATGTCCCTGAACCTATCCAATGGCACTCTCCTCCAGCCCTTACACTTAAGTGTATGCGCCAATGTCAAAACTTGACGCCTGAACTCGTCAATTCCGACTTCTTCAGCAGTCTCTAGGTGCACCTCACAAGAGCGAACCACAGGTTCTCCCTCAGAAGCATAGTCTGTGTCCGATGCATTACCCATCAGCGATCTCGTTCGAGACTTTCCCGAGGAGCCTCTCCTGCTTGAGGTACTCTGGTGGCGGCTAGGGTCAGCGTGTGAGGATTCCTGGACCCCTGCAAGAATAGCTTCCAGCTGGTTCAATGAATTCTGTGTCTCTTCATCGCCACTGGAATCTGGGTCTGGGGGGGCAGGAGTGTCACCGCTGTCCACTAATTCACCTGGTGGGCAGTGCCCATGTAACGCTCGGTGGAGAGCTCTCTTACCCTCGCGGCGGTCTTTCTGTCGCTGTTTCTCGCTGCGAAGCCACGCCTTCACCTGCTCGGCCAGGCTGGCACTCTGTTCACGGCTGGATACACTCCCGGTTGAAGGCATGTGTTGTTCACGGCTGGGTGCGTGATGCCGACCACCGGGGTTTTCTTGACTGCCCGTATTCTCGTCGGATAGGCGTGACTTTTGAAGTAGACTATCTTGGGGATCCGTGGAATGCGGGGGGTTCGAATCAGACATAGTGGGCAGGCGGCCGACGAGACGTTTGTTGCTGATTTCGGGGTGCAAGAACGTGGGACAGCTGCTCTTGCGGCTCTCCGTGATGTCTTCTGAGGAGGGAGGGATGTTGGTGGGTGGGCTCTCGTCTTTGAGGATTGAGACTGCTGCGGTGGTTGTCAGCCTAGACAATACGCTGGGAAGGGGGAGTTTCAGGCCCACTTGAGGTTAGTCTATATAGTGTTGGGATCGATTCTGGTCACGGGATGTATCGCCGTACCCGAGATACAGCGCAGTACCGTACAGTATTGTCCCGTACCCGGTGATTTTCCTCAACAATGCTCCTGATGGACCCTGAAGGTGGGGCAAAAGTGACGGCAAGAAGAAGAAAGATAGAACTAGAGAAAAAGAAGAACGAGGCCCGAGGAGGTAAATAGTCTAGCTTGCTAAAGCCTAGCACCACGAGTTTAGGGCGAAAATCAAAGACCCTGGGGGCGGGGTAATAAGCTTCGCCTCGGACATCCCTCAGATCATCATGATGGCATTGTCTAGGTTGGAGAAGCGTCAGTTCTTGAAAGCTGGAATGGCCTTTAGGGGCAAAGCATTACCTCAAACGGCAGATCTCTTACGGTGGTACTTATTTATTTATCAATTCTGCCAGTGACTACACTTGTTAAGACACCGAGACGAGAGTTTCTAAACTCGCGATAAATTTAAGATGCAGGAGCTTCCCCATTTCCCCCCTCCCCCCACTGACCTCACAGAGAATCCTGATTCGAGCATGGGGCAAGCCACCAACCGAATCGACAACCGAATCGACGAACCGAACCGTGCAATCCGACTGGCGGTGGTGGTGGCGCGGAATAGATCTTGCGCGATGTAAAAATCCTTGAAAAAGGTGGTGAATGGGCGCGGGCACTTCTCGGAGGGCGACCAATTAAACACCATTCCTTATCGCAATAGACTACGGTAGTCTATCAACCGGGGCAACTCAAGAGATCCCACGAGACAGGTTAGCCAAGTTGAGAGATGTGTGGTATCGTGCTTGCCAACCCCGGAAATTCTCAGAAAATCTGGACTAGCAGATAGGGTTGGCTGTTCAGTAACTGATTGATATTTTCTTACATAATTCCCCAAACAGGATACTCGTACCTTACTCGATTAGTCTACCGGTAGGCAGCCTTCTCCAGTCTGGTAGGGCTGTCATTACTGCCTTGAGCTAAAGGGTAATAATGTGAGGTTCTGGGTTCTACTCGTACTGTACTGTACAGAGACTGCCCAAATTGCCGGATTGAGTAGAGAAGGGCTGGATTGTGTGGTTCTTGTCAAAAATAAGTGTTCAGATCTGATATAGTAGCAAAGAGAGGCATCTGAACTACGGTACCGGGAACTTCCTTAATGGTTTGTAGCCATTTCTGGAGAAGAACCCGAGGAGCTTCCACATCGTTAGTAGTGAAAATCAGTAGACTGGTGGATTTAATTGTACATAACTTCTTAAAATATAAGATATTGAAACATGTTTTTAATATCCTCGAAAGTTCGCTTCACCATGGTTCTCTAAGAAGCTAGCGGAAGGTATTCCAGGAACATTGAATAATAGATATTTTTTTTAAAAAAAAAATCATTTTCATTGGATTTTACATATAGACAAACGCCGGTCGGTCGTAAAATACTCCCTTCCCTTCGATCTCTTCTCGATCAAAGCCTTTATAAAAGTCATCGAGTATCATAATTTCAATTTTACATTGCACCCAATTCACTATTATTACCACGCTTAGCGAAAATACACCATCATGAAAAAGACTTTTTGCACCAACAACCCGAGCGCCGTAGAAGAGATCTAACAAATTGTGGGACGCCTGCCGATGGATCTTGCAGCTCGTAATTCCAATCACTTCTCATATCACAATCGTATACCGGTGCGGCGCTCGTATAGGTAACCATTTTGTCTGCCAAGTTTTGGAAATTTAGAATTAACAATTCAGTGCAGTCAGTACTGTACAGCACAGCACCCGAATGGTGTCTGCGATATATTGGAGGTATTTAGCCCCCAGGTCGAAAAAGAATTTTTCAGGTGCCAATTCTCGAGCGGGTCTGCCTCATTTGTGTGCTTACAGTCTTACACGCACCAAAGCTCTTCAGCTCGAAACACTTGCAAAAAACCATTCTTCAACCCCGGGGCTGAATGCCCCTGATTATCGATGTCTGTCAATGTTATTATTTTGTACAATCTAGCCCACAGCCACCCCACATGCTTACCCCCGAGAGATGGAAATCCGGATTTTCGACAAATGAGAAAAGAGAAATAAAAAACTAGACATAAAAGCAAAAGCTCCCGCCCAAACCTTGTATATAGTTCAACCCAGAATGTAAGAAATACAAAAAAGACCCAGATTGGGCGAACCCCAACGCAATCCGAAATCCCGACAGCTATAGCTCAGATGATTTGCGATAACACGGCGAAGCGGAAAGGGTGAAAAGAAAAGAAAAAAAAGTAAAGAGAATAATAGAGATGGAGGCAATAAAGCTTATGATGGAACTAAACCGCTTCTTTTATTCACTCCCACTTTTTTTTAAACGTACCGCAGGGAGAATGATAACACCCTAAACGCCTCTCCTGCAGTCCGAAGGAAAGTTTACATAGCCCATTCAACTACTTCGATAGCGGTAATGACCTGTATCAAAGTGCTTGGCAAAATGACAACCACATAACTCCAGAACAGGATCTTAGCCATCACTGATTCGTAAACTCCATTGAGTTGACAAATCTGGGCAAGCTGTAGGGCACTAGGCGCACCCGCCAATAAAAAGCACACAATGACAAAGATCGGGTCATCCAGGATGGAAACATTGAGGAATTTGGCCGCAACAGCCAGTAGAGGAGCCACAAAGATGAATGGCAACACCATTCTGGAGATCAACGCCGCAACCAATATCTTGGTTTCGTGTCGCTTGTCAGAAGAATCTACCTTAGGATGGGTATTCCCCGCGAGATTGGCACCAAGAACAACCAGAATCAAGGGAACCGCTACGTTACCCGTTTGGCTGACGGCACGAGTCACCGAGTTCTGGATAAAGGTTCCGGGGGTGAAAAAGGCCCTCTGAAGCTGAGGTATCGATGCAATAACCACGGCCACAAACATAGCCCACAATGGGGGGTTCATGAACGACCACAGTGCCCTAAAGAATCTGTTAATTCCGGTCTTGACACCTTTACAGACTTGCGCAAAGACGGAAGAGCCCCTGGGCGAGAGCCAACGTGGGATCGTAACACGGGAATGTGGCCCAGTGGCATCAGGAGAGCCAGCGAGATATGTCCCGGAATTGCCCTGAACCGGAGGTACGGGGGTTGCACTGCCACTGGGAGATGAGGGTCTTGTAGATTGGGCGGAAGCAGCAGTGCTGACGTAGGCAGACCCGGGGGTCAAGCTACCAGAGCCTCCAGCACCGTTAGCTATTTTTACATGATGACGACTTTCGTCAAAGGCCATAAGGGCGTCGTCTTCGGAGGTTTGCTTGTGAAGGCCAACGTAACTGTTCTCAAACTGGGGCGAAATGAAGGGATCCACCCTAGGGCCCTGAGCCTCAATATCGCCATCGTCCTCGCGCGAAGGATCATCACGATATCTCACCGCTTGGCCGTTTCCGTTGGGTTGGTCCACGGGAGGAGGAGCGAGCAAAACATGGTAGCCCCACGACCAGCGAACGAGTTGACCCAGCTGTTGGAAGATGAGCAAGTACAGGATACCACGCGCAGCAACTTCCTCGTCGTTGTCGCCTGGAATTTTGTCCCAGTGCAAACCAGAAATTGTCATGGATAGCGAGATAACGAGGGAAATAGGAAGCGAGTTAGAGTTCCCGAAAACACCCTGAAGTCGAGGGTCAGCTGCGCTAGAACCGAAGTGGACTAGGCCACCAACCAGCTCCACGTAGGATGTGCAAACAAACATACCATGGCGATAACGAAATTTCTCGCCCTCTTCTCGAACCCAAAAATCTTGGAGACCAAAAGGGCGCAGCAGTAAGATATCAGAGTCATGGCCACGAAAATGACAGGAATAACAGCCAGTTCAGCGATTTTCGCCAGAGTGAGTTGACTGGCTAACTTTGTGAAAACTGGTCCCGGGATCCCGTATTAGTCAAGCCCTCACATAGATGACTAGATAGGGTATTTGGCGGAAAGGCCAGACTTACTCAGACAGGGCGTGAACAACGAAACGTTAAGGTTCGCAACAAACTTTTGCATCTCCGCGTCGAACATACCATATCGCGCGATAATGTAACCCGGGAGAGCCACGCAAACGACCTCGAGCACAGCTTCGAAGACGAGTAAGATGAGATGCCCTAGTGCTGGATGCGATGAATGGGGTGCTTGGCCCTTGCCCATTGTCGAGAAATCGAGCGGTATCGAACCGTTCGAAAAGGAGGTAGAATATGCCATGAGGTGGTGAGGTGGGGAGAGAAGTTCATTACCTCGGAAGGAGGTCGGGGAGGTTAGAAAAGCCATTGGGCTGAACGTGGCGTAGGGCGAGGTAACTCTAGGTAGGTATGATCTGGCAAGATGGCCTACCGTGCTCTCCAAACATATGTATGCTAGGGTGAAGGGCCGTGATGGAAGCTTCGAGAGCTCTAGGAGGAGGGATGGCCGGGGCTTTAAGGTAGGGTACGGGCTCCCTCTTACTGTACGAGTACTCGTACTACTTGTATCACATACTACGGGCTGGGGCGCCAATGATTGCGATAGGCATTGAGCGGCGGCCGCGCTTGTTTCGAGGACTCGGGCACCCGGGCTGAAGCCTCTTCAGCTCATTTGGGAACAGGGGAGTCTTTTTTTTCTTCTTTGAGTGACGACGACGCGTCGGGAGAGTGTGATTTGTAGATAACGACTCGAGACAAATTATGCGTGATATTGATATTTACGACAGTCTGGATCAGTATCTTCACCACGATTGAACGAGTACCGTAGGGTACCCTAGAATGAAACAGCCTACAGCCATAATCCCTTCCTTTCTTACCACTCGAGGACAACAAGTGCAGCTTTCCTAGTGGAGGGGGCCGGGATAATTTATCATGATCGCGGGGTTGTTTGTCGAGGGCTCGCTCAGAGAGGGTTCCCTTCGAATGTTTATACACAACTGCCATCCGCACCTTCATGGCAAAATTATTGGTACCGGCAGGGCTATGGGAGCTACTGTAGAGTACTATACATGAACACTCGGTGTGGAAGAAGCAGAGCCAATGTCACACATAAATCTGTTTCGTGGCCATGTGCATTGAAGCGGCACGAGCATGATTCCCGGGAATGCTCCGGCGTGCTCGAGTAAGCGGTGTCCCCCCAACAAAATCGAGGGCATCTCTTGGCAACGCACCGTCCCTGATCACTCCGCCTCGGAGGACGCCAACATCGTGGATCGGACCATGGCGCTACGAGTAGACCAAATTTACGGTACGATACTCGTAGAGTGCGGTGGGCCTCCGTCCCGACTTTTTCCTTACTGCCGGGTTACGTAAGATGGGGCCCGCGGGCCTGCGGAAATGGGCTCGATCCTGACACCTAGACCACTGATTCATGGATAGGTGGCAACACCCAGCCGGGGAAGGTGGATTACCGACCACAAAGAAACTGAAATCTATCTCCTCCGTACAATAAATCTTTGTGAGGGGACATTAGCGGATGGCGTCAGACCCGCGTCACTTATTAATATTTTGTGTGCCAAGACTGCCAAGACGGGGAACTTGACTTCCAGTCGGGTGAGAAGGGTGGATCTCTTTGATGCAGCCCATCCCTCCTCCCACGGGGAGAGAAGCCGTCCCCTGGTTGGCGCCAGATAAGGATCGGCCCATTTTGCTGCGGGGTTGTGAGACACACACAGTACGAGTACGGTACCGGTACTCGAGTATTCCCCCCCAGCTCGCGATCTGGAACGCTCTCTGCAAGTGCAGGTACGATACCTACGAGCGAGTAAATTACCTGCACTTGAGGAGTCCACCTCCGGTACTCATGATACGGTGCGAGAGTGAGACCCTGAGCATGCCCAGCCCCAACACTTCAAAGTCTATCAGAATCCAAGATAGTCTGCCGGTAAATTTTTTAAGTTACTGGAAGGGTTGCAGGGAAGTGTTAACGTCACGCGACCCTGTTTGACAAAATGTTCCCGCTTGGCGATCCCTTTTTCGAGCGCCCTGGCTCGAAGTGGATTGCCCGCTGCCTAGCTGATCATCGCAAGGGGTGCCAAGAGCGGGTACTGTAGATCATACTTGTATCTAGGCACGGCATCTCGGGTGCCGCAGATTATATACCAGTGTACCGTGCTCGGGTACTTGTAGAGGTCCCTCATATAAAAAGGGACCCAAGCATCTGCATGTGAGTTTGGCGGTCTCTCTGCACCTACAGTACCACTGTCTCTCACGGGAACCGAGGAAATAGGGATACCACCCGTCTCTCCGATTATCGAGTGGCTCGGGTGCACTGGAACCCCGGGTTGGATAGAGTATGTTACGGACCGTACTCTGGATGGATTTCCACAGCCGCGAGGGAGCGGACACTTCGGAGCCTTCACCACCTAATAGTCGGTCCATCTTTTGGGGTCTATTGGGCCGAAATATCGTTGCACCATCCAGCATCGAGGGGTCTCTCTATTCACAATAAATGGTTTTCCTAGAGCGCCAATGCTGGAGTGCGGCAGTGATGGTATTATGCGAGCTACAAGCAACGCGCATGCCAGAATAGACGGCTACGGACATGAACCGTCTGGGTTAGGCTGACTCCGTGCTAAGTTCAGGGTATTGTTTCATAGGCTGTCACTCTCCCGGTGACTTGTTTCCAACCTTGGAGAATGCACTTTTCACCGCCAGCCTCACTCGTTGCGTTTCCGCGTTATAAATCATTGCCGAGGTTTTGATCGACGATGCAACGAGAACCACTGGAAAGCCAAGCTGGAGTTGCGGGAGGAAGTTCTCTCCATATTCCCAATTCCTAAAGGACCACTGTAGACAAACGTAGGCGCCCCCTCGGGGAGAGTGCTGGGCCTCCCGCAAGAGTCATGCTAAGAGCTGGTGTGCAGACGCTAATCTCGACTCGCTCAGTCCACGATAAACTGAGGCTGCGTTCAAACCTTACTTGCTGATAGCATTGCGACACTCCTGAAGTTGCTCTACAGCGCGAGTTTGCGTCACGATCTCGGGAGAATCGCACCTGCCAGGAATCACGCGAGCGATGGCCAGTTAACAGCCAAGAGTAGAAGCGGGCGAGGATTGGCACTCGCGCCGTTCGATTTGCGCCACGATCACTCCCTGGAGTGATGACCCATCTTGGCTCCCGGGTAGGCACCGAACTCACCGTATAGTGAGGAGTCTATGGGTATCTTGATTTCCCAGTTGGGATGGACCCGGCCCTCGTTTGTATCATACCGGCGCTGGCTTAGTGCCGAGTATTCCCAGACAAAAAAATCCTGCACCACCAGACCAACCACAGGTGCTGTGATATTTTTCACTTCAGGTCACCTCACAGCACCTGGTCAGTTGCCCAAACATGGTGATAGAAGACAAAAAAATCTCCTGAAATATAGTCGAAAAATAATAGTATGATATGAGAAAGTCCCGAAGTCCTGCTGCAATATATTGCAAGTTAAACATGTTAAGAGGGCACGGCGAATCCCTGTTTCTAACCGTCCCCCGGTTAACCTGACGGCAGGTGACAAGGAAAGTACCATTAGACATTGTCGGGACGCAATAGACTAGAATGAAGCTTGATAAGATACAGGAGACGCTGATAAGACATTTTCCTCTTGACAATACTGGCACTCGGACATGGGGTATCAGAGCAGAAAGCGGTAAATCTGTATGCGATACCAAAGTGATATTACATCCAAATCATAAATTATCCGCGCTGTGCGGTATGATACATGCATAATATGCATAACGCTAAGGATAGACAGAGCGTAAACTTGAACTCTTACCGACGCAAATGAAAAATGGTCTTTTTATACGTATATATATATTTCTACATCTCGTGATAGTGTCCCTCATTCCAAGCAGGAACAAGGTATGATATGTACCCCATCCACGCAACATCAGGAACAACCGTATGATACTTTGTATCATATACCAAAATTTCCACGACACTGTGCGATATCCGACTGGTCAAGTGGTGCGCGCTGGGCATGGGGGGGTGCATGACCTATCCACAAGCTATCACTCACGCGGTATATGAGACCAGCATTACTCCCCAACAAGCGCCAACACGAGAAGAGTCACTCTTGGCGTCTTGGGGGTGTCGCGTTGACCATAATATCCCCATCGGGACTCACAACTTCATCCAAGACAATACCGCGCAGCACCCTTCCCGACCTGACCTAACTTAGCCTCGGTAGTTGAACTGTACGACAGACAAGGCGACAACAGATCTTCCTTAGTACCTTCGGAACAGCGATCCACAAGCACCCGCCGCGCAACAGAATATCCGACATGTTCGTGATACAGTACACGGAGCCTAGGCGCCAACTAACCCCCCCCCCCCCCCCCTAGCTAGAAGAGTACTCGTACCGTATGATTCCGGTAATGGGTGGTCAGCATGTTGGGTCGGAGGTGTAAGCTCTTGGCAGGGGGATGTTTGGGGAGGGATCGGGCGAATTTTAGTTGGGGGAAATCGGAATGGGTTCGGGGTGGGAGACTGGATGTGACTGTGGAGGTTATAGCAGTACGTTGTGCAAGTAGTCTATACTACCCGGCTTTTTCTCAGACTTCTGGACTAAAGAAAAAAAGAGGTTGGTCTGGGATGCTTTCCCCTTTAACTACATGGGCTGGAAGAAGGAGATTCACGATATGATGGTATCGTATCATAGCTTGCTTGTTGGTTTGGTAGGGGCCGAGTCCTACCCAGGTCACGGATCCAGGGGTATTAGGTTGCTTAAAAGTTATATGCATATCATACGAGCTATGGCGCTACTCGTAACAGGGAGTGCAGTTTTCTATCGTTAGATATATCGAGTGAGAATTTATGATCCAACAAGTCTTGCAACTTGACCAAGTCCAAAGCTACATACCCTATAACCTAATAACTCTAACAAAGCATCTGCATTGAATAGCAGAACAGAACTGACACCTCTAACGTCCACCGAGAAGTCTAATTTGTGGTCAGAGGGGTATCCAAAATCCGGGTAACCACCTCCACAACCACATTGCGTCCACTGGACCTCCCCCACCACCCCCACTACCGCCCCAAACAATGTGCGGGATCCTCTTCTCCATCACCTCCACAACCTCACCTCCTCCGCACTCTACTTCTACCTCCCTCCCGGACCTCATCTCCCGCCGAGGCCCAGACACCACAAACACGCATGTAACCACCTTCGAAAATTACACCCTAACCTTTACTTCCTCCGTCCTTTCTCTCCGTGGGAGGCTCACCCCGCAGCCACTTGTCGATCCAGTAACCGGCTCGGTATTATGCTGGAACGGCGAGGCGTGGCGGATAAATTCCACTTTGGTGCCTGCGGGGGTTAACGATGGGGAGGAAGTGCTTAAGCTACTGTTCTCGGCGGAGACCCCGGAGAAGGGCTTTGCGGGGATCGCGGGGCCTTGGGCGTGCGTGTTTTTCGATGCTGTTAGGGGGAGGGTTTGGTACGGGAGGGATTGTCTGGGGCGGCGAAGCTTGCTTGAGTTTCGGAAGGGGGGATGGAAAGACGGGGTTACAATTGCTAGTGTTGGGGATGGACATGAAGGGTGGAAAGAGGTGGAGGCTGATGGGTTGCGGTATTTCAGTTTGCAAAGTGGAGAGGAGGGGGTTGTGCCATTTTTGCACCGGGAGGATAGGGATGGGGGTCAAGTTTCAATGGTTTATACTCCTTTAGCTTACAGGAGTGCTGGGACTGATGGGGAAATCTAGGAATTGCCTTTCCCTAAGCTCAGCCGGAATGTCGAACCAGGTGGACGCTTAAATACTGATTCTCCAGAGGTTGGAAAGCTCAAGGAGGTTCTACTGGGGAGCGTCCGGATAAGAGTCGGCGACATCCCCGAGCCCCCGGGTCCCGGAAGAAAAGTTCGACTAGCGGTACTTTTCTCTGGTGGTCTTGACTGCTCAGTAATAGCCCGGCTCGTGCACGAATGTCTACCACTAGATGAAGCTGTTGATCTCTTAAATGTAGCATTCGAAAACAGGCGCTTCGTCGAAGCACGAAACAAAGCGAACAAGGCTAACAAACCTAAACGCCGGACCCAGCATCCAGAAGCGGCGGCCCCACCCGAAGATCCTCAACGGGAAGGCGCCGTAGATCCGTATTCCATCTGCCCCGACCGAATAACCGGCCTAGCCACCTATGACGAGCTGCAAAAGGTTTGCCCCGGCCGTCTCTGGAACTTCATACAAATCAACGTCCCTTACACGGACCTCCTCTCCCACCGCCAATCTGTAATAAACCTCATCCACCCGCACAACACAGAAATGGACCTCTCAATTGGCGTAGCCTTCTACTTCGCCTCCCGAGGCACGGGCTACTCCTTCCCAGGCAACCAGCCGTACTCCACCCCAGCCCGCATCCTCCTCTCCGGCCTTGGCGCCGACGAGCTCCTAGGCGGGTACGCCCGTCACGGGACCGCCTTCCGCTCCCGCTCTTATGCAGGCCTGCTAGAAGAACTCCAGCTTGATGTCGGCAGGCTTGGAAAGCGCAACCTGGGCCGTGATGACCGCGTACTGGCGCACTGGGGACGCGAAGCACGGTATCCGTTTCTGGACGAGGATGTAGTAGCGTGGTGCCTGAGCACTGGGGTTATCAGGAAGTGTGGCGGTAGCGAGGAGGAGGTTATGGAGGGAAAGAGGGTGCTTAGGCTTTTGGCGAGGAGGCTAGGGATGCAGGAGGTGGCGGGGGAGAAGAAGAGGGCTGTGCAGTTTGGGAGTAGGAGCGCTAGGATGGAGGCGGGGGAGAAGGGGAGGGCGAAGGGGACGGCGGTGGTTAGTTAGAGAGTTACTTGAGCAGTTGTGGTGCCATTCGGATTGTGCATTTCTCTATTGCGCTATTCGGACTGGAATGCTCGGGTCACTAGTGTTGGACACGTCGGGCTACCGTATGATAGGAGAAGGGGGGGATACCGGCATTACCGTCCGCATCTCCCCCGGACGATTCACGGAATGCCTTCACTACGGTAGACTACCCTAGACTAGACTAGCCTAACCACTATAGACCGCTCTTAGATTGCCCGGGTAAGGTGTAGCACAGTATTGTACGTACTCGTACCGTATGATACCGCACCATCCCCCCGATACACTAGCCCACACCTCATGAACAAACCCTACACCAACCCGCAGCCCCACCATCAACACCCCATAAACCGCCGATGAGCCCGCCGCACGATAGCCCGTCAATACTCGTCACGATTCGTTCGACACTAGGATCATTGGGATTCTCTAACCAGATTTGTGGGCGAGCGAGATAACGGGGTGTGCCTTATGAGTGGAGGCATGATTTCCGACTTGGGTTGTTTCATTTGCACCGTGGAGGAGGAAAAGGAAGAAGTGAATGGGTCGGTGGTGTTCAATCTAATGATTGTTGGTGGAAGGTCATTGTATCGAGTTTTATTATGTATGATAACCAAAATGGAGGGGTATGATAACCCCTAACGTCTACTATATTCTACCTCTATAACAGGAGTACGAATGACGGGTAAATTTAGGGTCTTGATAAAATATGATAGAGGTGAAAAATAAATAAATAAATAATAATTAGAATCAGATTCTGATAAAAGAAATAAATAAACATGGCCCGTGATCATGAAACCCATCGCACCAAAAACCCTAGACTCAACTCAGAGCTCTTATAGCTTGAAGAGAGGCTTCAGGTCCGGCTCATCTATGATAGAGTGATGTTACCGCATTATGATTCTACCATAGCCCTACCCCACCCTGCCGATCAGTACCCAAACCCTCTCAAGCCCCATTTACTGCCACCATCCTTCTTTCCCGCCACAACCTCCTTGCCCTTACCCTTTCCAACGCTCCTCTCAAGCATGGGGTTATCCCTAACCCACTTCTCGTCCATCTCCCAATCCTTCACGGCGAGCTCTTCATCCCACCCGGCTTCCTGGAGGTATACGTCCGCAACGTCCGCATCGAGACACTTAGTCTTCAACTGAAACCTCTTAGTGGCGGCTTTGCGACCTTCCCCTTCTACGTCTTCCGGCGCTGGAGACAGTGAGGGCCCAACGTACGGCGGCGAGGGAATATCCACGCTCCGTCGGCCCTGTAGGAGGTGGTCGGAGAATATGCGGTTATGTGAGCGTAATAGTGGAAGGGGGAGGTTATACTGGAGAGCTATGGTCGGGAGTGTATCCGCCGCGCGGACATAGTGGATTACCCCACCGTTTGTGGAGTATGATGGTGGAGGGGGGCTTGGGGCTGAGGGAGTGTATGGAGGAGGCAGCGGTCGGAATGGAGTTTCCCCCTCTGCTTCACCTCCCCCATTCCCACTTCGTTTGAGGCAAGGTGATTGGCAGAACGGGCAGTAGATTCCAAATCGAGGGTTTTTCTAAGGATATGATAGCGGTAGTCAGGCACTACGTTTCGAGTTGAAGGGGAAGGAAGAGCTAGGATTGGGGAGAAAAAACAGCTATGCAGTCGCCACAGACTATTCTTCCGCAGCAATTCAAGTGGCGAGAGTCTGATTTTTGGCGATCAACAGAATAGGTGCAGGTGCTGCAGTGGATTTGATAGGTTGACGCGTAAGCTGGAAGTGGCATAGTGTTCGTCTTGTTGAGGCACAAGTAGAATATTGTACCGGTACCATAGCAAGCGCAACTATGGTCGTGCGGGTTGGTGGAGAGGATGAGCTTCGACTTCTGGAGATTGCGGTTGCATCACACATTACATGTGATAGCTCGCGAATCGTTAAATTATCCAAGTCCATCCATTCCCCACGACGGAATTCGCCGGTAATGAAGTGCCCGTAGGTTGTTCATTGAGTCAGAAGTCCCCCCATCCACGAGTCAAAAGCACTCGAGGGCTCGTACTGTAAAGGGTGTGGAGAATTCTATCAAGCCACAGTAGACTAATAAGAAGGCAAATTCGCAGAGAGCCGAGTGGCAAATGTGCCACGTGTGAAGCTGTACGAGTACGAGTATTAGGGTGGATTGGAAAGGCATTCTCGGCGCGCGATAATCTAGCGTCTAAAAAAAATTTCTCCTTCGAAAAAGCAGCTTTCCATGTTCTGGGAAATTCATGAAATGCCCAACGAGACGAGGGTCACGTGTGAGGGGCATATCTTATCACTATCAAAACCTGACGGTCGATAAGCGACTGAGACTTAGCGTTAGTCTACCCTAAACGGGCCCGTGCCTGATGACCCCTTCAGCACAAATTCAGGATGAGGGGAATACAAGTACTCGAGTACTTGAGTATCATACCGGTATGATATTAGACAAATAAAGGGATAGGATAGAACATTTCGGACATGCCGAGTGCATACCCTGGATGGAAATGTTACCAGTCTGAAGTTGAGAAAGTATCTCGGTGTCAAAGCCTGTTATTCCACAACAAGGACGTTTCACGTTTGTGGATCAGGGTCCTGCAGAAAAGCCAAGGAATGTGGCCATCTCGAAAATACCGGTATTTCAATCCGCTAAGGTGAATCTTGGAACTTGTTTCCAAGTATAGCAACCGGACCGAATGAGCAGGCCCTACGTAGACTACCCACCAATATTTTATTGGTGGATAGGGGATTGAGATCCAGATTCAAATTCAATGCTTGTGGTGCCCTCACCACAGCCATCGGTATCTAGCATAGACTACTATTCGTCTCCGTTTGCATTGCCGTAGCAGAATGCGGTCAGCAAACATATCGGCAGTCAGCTTGACAACTTTAAGGATGCTAAAATAGTTTCCTCCATCAAAGGAGCCAAAAGAAGGAAGGAGTAGAAACATACCGGTACCAGTATCAATGCGTCAGTATTCTTTGAAGAGTAGGGATATGAAGGCTGAAGCCCACGGTCGTGCTCGAGGTTATCACATGTCTGATTCTCGCGAGGAGCCGCGGAGATATTATAAATCTGTTTGGTGAGTGGTTTGTTATTGAGCATGATGAATCCAGTTTTTCGAATAAACTTGAACTATCACGATTCAGCGTGAACATGCATGCACAGGGTGACATTTGTAATCACTGTCTGTGGGACATTACTCTCACCGCAAATGGAAACACTTGGTGGAGATCTCCCGTACCAGCCCGACTCCAGCGGAGTTTCATCTTGATAGCTATCTTGGCAGAGCACAGGAGCTCTCGTAAACGTTATATCTTGCCATTATGTTACTATGGTGTTTCATCCAGGGCCGTAGAGAGAGAGCATGCAATAGGAAGGCAAGAACCGGAAGGGCAACGGCGGGATGTGTAGCCTCGTAGCTGCAGTGCCCCCTCAATATATAAGATAAAGGCAGAGCTCGATTGTAGCATGTAGTGGAACATTAGAAAATCTGTCTTGGACCCCTGGCGCTGGTATCCCTTTCAAGTTATGGGCCATTCACCGGTGGCGGATGGAGAGCATCTTCGGTCCCTGTGAGGCTCTCCAGAAGCTCTCGTCTTGTAATGGGAACGCTGGCCAGAGTATCCAGTAAACAGACTTTGAGTGGGTAAACCGTTGGCGGGTGAAAAAAAACTTCCATTGACATGCCATCTACGCAGCCTGTCGAAAACCTGAGTACCAATGATCAAGCGGATCAACCCCGGAGTCACTATCGCCCGTGTCCATATGATACTATCCCCCTCAATCAATCTGCGAGCCCGCGCCCTACGATTGCATCCCCCGGCCCACATGTTTGAGTGTAAGCAAAGAGCTCACCATTGGATATGATACACATGAAAGTTAAAATATAGTATAAGATCGACATGTACTGTACAATACGGTAAGCCTAATTCAGCTGTACCACGCATTCTATGACCCCCCATATGCTGGTTCACACTACTGTATTACGCGCAGCTCTGGTGTCACTCGACGCCTCTCGTCTCGCTGCTTTCCGGCCGGTGATAAAGCCCAGAATTATATCTTTGAGGCAGCAACCAGGAACGGAACTCCTCCTCAAGGATAGACCTAAGTAGGACTAATTACACTCCCCCGAGCTTCAACTAACGTTCCAATTAAGGCTAACAGCCTCGATTCCTATTGATGGTACTCTGCATTTCCGTAAGTTACACTATCATTCATTATATCATACGTTTATTTCATTACTGACGAATGTACTACACCAGTAACAGCCTTGGCTTGCTGTTAGAAAAAAAAAGGAGGGGTTCGAACTGCCCGGCCCGTGATCCAAATAGAAGAAAAGCCATTATTATAGGGAACTTTTCTGATCTGCATCCTCAATTGGGAAGAAAGTTGTTGATCGATGAGTTGTTCTAGAATTTCGAGGCTAGGATAGACATGCCAAACCTAAGGCTTCGGAAAGGATCCATAGTGATGAAATTCACTCCCTCCCAAGCAAAACAAGAGCGTGTGGGGCTGTATGGCAGTGGTGAGTTGTGTGAGTTGTGAATTGCGTTCTGGGAGCATCCCTGTGGGCAATGCAGTAGGGCTCGTTCTGTACTACATAATTGTTGGGGCGAGTGCTAAGTTAGCTGCGATAGGCATTTGTTGGATCCATCACGAGGGGCTACGGCAGTAAGGTATAGCGGGACAGAATATATACCGGCGGTGAAGAGGCAAATTGATTTGCAGTAACTTAGGCAAAATTGTTTCAAGAGCGTGAAGGGCAACGAGCATGATATCGATGCAAGAATATCTTAGTGGTGGAAACAATGGAACAAACCCATTGGTGGATGACCAATTGGGTGGCCAAGAGATGAATGACATGGAGCGCACAGTTCATTGCACCCAGGATGGGAATAAATCAAGGACAGAGAGAGAGAGAAGGAGGGGCTGTTGTCGGAGCCGTCAAAGTTCCGAAATTTATACCTGAGTGTATCATGCCTGTAGTGGAAATGACCCGTTGAGATGAACTTGAAGGCTTGGGAGTGGACTCCCGGGCTCTTAGGCGTAGAAGGTTATTGTGCTGGAGTTGGTTTCTTGAGATCTAATGTGGTGATGATAAGGACAGCTTGGTGACACCTCTAGCGGCGTCTACCGCCGCATCAAATTTCTAAAAATTACAACCTTCATCCATTCCTCCTTCCCGCACAACCAAACGGCTCAATAGTAAGGTATCGTACATACCGGTACATACCGGTCCGATATCTTCTTTCAATGGGCAAAGTTGCATCACAGCAGCAGAGTATTGTTTCTACCCTTCACCCTTCCCCTGCATATTATTCGCTTGAGAACGGGGCGGCATCCGGTGGCTGCCAACTCTAACTCTAAAAAAGGAATCCTGGGTGCCAAACCTTGATTTCCTGAGGGTCTCGGGGATGCGTTGGGGGACCTTTCTCGCCAATTTTATATCATACCCGAGTATGATACGTACGAGTACTGTGGGCTTTTGGCCACCTCGACATAAGCTGCATTTGAAAGCAGGTTTTCCACCCCCATCATCTCTCCTGAGCTTACCCTCCTCTAATTGGGCAAACCATGGCACGGGAGGTGGTTGGTGGTCGGCGGGGGAACTTCTTGGGATAAATGAGATTTCTATGAAGTATGATACGGTAGCCGAATTACCATCACCTGTCAGATGGGGATTCCTTTTTCACTGGCCGGGGAATTCAGTTGCGCAAGTGGTTGGACAAATCCCCTGACCCCGCCGCTGAACCTGCGAACCTTGCGCGTGAAATGCATTGGCATACGTAGTTTCGCATATTACTTTTGCACCGGTGGATGTTGATTGTTATCCTGGAGGTAGGTTCACTGCTCAGTCTATTGGTTTGATTCCTTCTTGATCGCTTTTTACTACGGAAAAGAGGCAAGTTAGGATGCAACAGGGTCTTTTTTATTTTATTTTTATTTTTTACACCATCTAGTTTTCCCTCCTTCTTTCCTACCCTTTCACCGTTCGGTTCTATCTGTGAGGCGTTAGCCCAGCAGCTTTTTTTTTTTTTTTTTTGATATGAAGAAACCTACTGTTGTGGTTGGATTACCGGATTGACGGAAATGTGTTTCATCTGTTGGTTTCTACATTTGTGGATTCGAGGCGCCCCCTTTGCGTAAGCTGTAGTCTGAACTAAACCCGTGATGGACGTTTGTTTTCACGGGTCTTGGATCAGTGGGCCTGGCTCGCAACTAGCACTTACTCGAGTAGTCTATTAGACTAGACTGTGGAGAAAGAGGGTGATACGGCATTGCCGGCATTCTGTGCTCGAGTTTTTTTTAAAAAAGAAAGATTAAGGCTCTCCGGAGCCTCTCATCCTCCCCTCAGCAGGAAGAGTTCCCCTTAATTCTTAAATGGGCCCAATTGCTTTCCCCGGATCTCTATCCCATCCATTCCTCTCTCTCAAAAGGGGGCCCATAAGCCACCATCCACCATCCCACAAAAAAGACTAGATCAATCAGAGTCTAGTTTCCTCACCTTATCCGTTTCACGGCATCCCACTCCGATAGAAGTATTCCCCGGAAACGCCACTTTTGAACATTGCCGTTCATCGAGTTTTTTTTTTCCCTTTAAAAAGGTCGCCTCCTCGTTCCACTTAGGGTGGATAGCACCTCCGTTTCGTCTACTCGTATCTCGACCGCCCCAATATTCCGCAAGCCTATCGTAGCGACAACTCTGCTATCGACAGCAGCGGTTTATCCATTGGCCCCGGGATAGGCGATTGCTATCTGTGACAAAGGAGAAGAGGGACGAAGAGTTTCAAAGAGTGAGTGTGGTGAAGAAGGAAATGAATTAAAAAAAATTAAAGAGGAAGAAAACGAAGGGAGGGAGACAGCTCAGTTGATCTAATTGCTTGTATGATAGGCACACTCGAACGCTGATCGGTAGAAAAACATACGTCAGGCCCACGCACAGGGGTTTGCATCCCCAGTCAAACGCAAGCAGGACAGGCAAGAGGGTGTATCTGAGAATCTGTGTTAGTCTCTGGTGGTAACCCTGCTCCTACATACTGCCTCTGTTGGCTCCTGCTGCCTTAGCTGCGCCCAAACCCGCCGGCCTGCCCGCTCCTGCACTGCCATAACCTCATCCACTAAGCACCTCGACACCAGTTCGCATCCTTTCGCATCCTCCCCTTCTCCCCCTCCCCGCTTTCCACCCCCCCCCCTCCCCCCTCAATACGGCATCCGCTGAGTGTTCCCCCCCTCAGCACCTGCCCGTCCTCATCTCACCTCGCCTCATCTTTTTTCCTGACCTTCCTTCTCTTCTCACCCGCTGCCCTCGCCCTTCCTCCACCCTCTCCTTTTATTATCCCTCATTTCCTCTGGTTGTTCTATTTTTCACGTCTCGGTTTTCACGCTTCCGCTATTCTGCCTTCTTTCTTGTGAGCTTGGAACTTTGTTGTGGCTCTTGCGCCAAGATTACGACTGCATTCCACCCCGGCGAAAGAACGCACGGCACCGACGAGGACACCACATCCATCGTGACAGGCATTAACAGAATACCGTTCCTTCTCCCTCATTTCCCATCGCCGGATTTTAACTCAATCATGTCATCTCCATTGGAAGAAGACCCCGAAGCGCCCTCTTCCCCCGATCCTTTTGGCGACTCGGCATCAATTTTCACAACAACCTCACCACCACCATCCCAACCCCACCGAACCATTCCCTCTCTTCGTTCGATATCAGACTCCAAAACGATCCCACATAGCCCGAACCCACTCGCCCCCCTGAATGCGGCCCGAAGACCTGGCCCATCACAGGTTCCTTTCGCATCCAAAAGCGGTACTGGGGGATTGCCGAAAGATGTACAGGCAAAATTACAAGCATTTCAGGCTTCAAGACGAGGTGCCCCACCAGCGGCGATGGGCGGAGGCGCGCCAACGCTCCAGACGGGGGTTCCTCAGGTGGTTGGACCTGCTATGAGCCCTATCGGTGCTCCTTTTAGTCCTGCTGGCGGGATGACTGGAACACCTGGCGGCCGGCCAGCCGCCCCGCAGAGTTGGACATCTGCTCCGGCAATAGCCGGGCGTATGGGACCACCAAAGATGTCCCTAATGGAGAGACGGAGAATGCAGGGCTTTCCAGGAGGCCTTCCGCCAGCTCCTGGAGCAGTTCCTCCAGGAGCTCTGGGCGGGGGCAGTCCAATTACCAATGGTGGCACCGGAGCCGCCCCCACGGACGGCGTTCAAGGATCGCTGTTCGACAAATATTCAGAATATGTTGATGCTAAGACCGGAAGTCTGAAATTTGCGGGAAAGGCCGTTTTGCATAGTAAAGGTGTGGATTTTTCTTCAGGCAGTAGCTTTAGTATCTCTTTGGAGGAGCTGGACCAACTGGAGGAGCTTGGGAGGGGCAATTATGGAACAGTGCACAAAGTTGTACACAGGTGTCCTACAGTGTCACGGAATGGAGCACTCTCAATGCCAGGCTCCCTCAGCTCATCTATTTCTACGTCACCCACTGGTTCCACTACCGGCGAGGACTCCCCGGCCCCGCGCGGAACGGGAGTAGAGATGGCTATGAAAGAAATCCGACTTGAGCTCGACGAAAACAAGTTTGCACAAATCATTATGGAGCTAGACGTTCTCCATCGCTGCCTTTCGCCCTTTATCATAGATTTCTATGGTGCCTTCTTCCAGGAGGGCGCTGTATACATCTGTATGGAGTACATGGACGGCGGCTCCATTGATAAGCTTTACAAAGATGGTGTCCCTGAGAATGTGCTGCGGAAACTCACTTACGCTACAGTTATGGGGCTCAAGACCTTAAAGGACGACCACAATATCATACATCGAGACGTGAAGCCAACCAACATTCTCGTTAACACTCGAGGTGAAATCAAGCTTTGCGATTTTGGTGTCTCAGGAAATCTCGTTGCTAGCATAGCCAAGACAAACATCGGATGCCAAAGTTATATGGCGCCCGAAAGAATTGCCAGTGGTAGTGCCCAGGCTACTATGGGTGGCTCGGCGCCAGGCACATATAGTGTACAGAGTGATATTTGGAGTTTGGGGCTGAGTCTCCTAGAATGTGCGATGGGATGTTATCCGTACCCACCGGAAACCTACAACAACATTTTCAGCCAGCTTAGTGTAAGACTCCCGATGTTTATTGGCGAAGATTCTCGCGCTAACAAATACCGGCAAACAGGCTATCGTTGATGGCGAACCTCCGGATCTACCGGAGAAGGGCTTTTCGGCAGAAGCCCGTGACTTTGTACGAGGTTGCCTAAATAAGATTCCAAACCTACGACCTACATATGCCATGCTTCTCCGACATCCCTGGTTGTCAGAATTCACTCACCCGGCCACCATTTCAGAGGAGGACGAAGAGGGGCAACCCCCGGGAACTCCACCTACAATTAAGGGTGATAACGAAGTCGCAGAATGGGTTACGGGTGCTATCGCCAACCGGAAAGCTCGGATGGAGTCAGGCGGCAAGGGGCCTGAGTCGGGGAAACCCGCTCTGCATGCCGCTCCGCTGGATGTGGTTATAGCTCCTGCCAAAGATGCCCCTGCAGCGGAGCCGACCAGCTCGAAAGACCTGGAGTCTGGGGACCAGGAGTTGGCAAACACAATATCAGGCGTCCAAAAGTTGGCTGTGGAAGGATAAATTGACTATTCCTAGATCTTACGGATTTATTCCCCTTTCACCCTTTCCCCTTTTCCCCCTTTGTTTCCTTCTTGATTCACTTTTTCCGGCATTTCTTTTGCGCGTTTGGGAGCTCGATTCAACGGATAACGAACCTTGCATTTTACCACAGAAGCCCATATTATCTTCCCTTTTCCTTCTTCCTTTTTCCTGTTTTTTTCCCTTTCCGTTTGGGGAAAGCTCAGCATATATCCATCCCTGGTTTTCACATTTTTTACCTTCTATCCCTCTTCACTTTCTCCTCTTCACGAGTCCTTGTATGGAATATTTCCTTTTATTTCTTAACTTCTGCTATAGGGGATACACGGGGAAGGCGTGCGGGCTCTTTTTCCTTCCCTTTTTAGACTTCTCCCTTTTTGTACTTTGAGGTGTTTGGTATGGAGGGGGGGCGGACGGAGGGTAAGCATTGAGAAGAGTGAGGAGCTCGAGGAGTCAATGGTGTTGGACGGCGAGAAATTGGGCGGAACACAAAAAAACGAAAACCACAATGTAGGATGATGTCTTTGCGCGATGTTGCGATGTGATGTGATTTTTGTCTAAGCTAGTTATGTCATGAGTAGTCACTCGGTGGTGAGGCTTGTGAGCTGGGGTACATGGAAGGAATAGAGGGCTGGCACGGAATGGCGATGAGGGCGATCGTCATGTTTTATCGATGCTTATACGTAACTCATGATACCAATGGTGGTATGTTGTGCTCTGAACAATACTATCATAAATCGTGAATATCCCATTACAGCGCTCTTCTGTTCTACGATGTACCAGTGCTCGATCGCTTTCTTCTGGAGCGCATCTTTTAATCCGTAACCTCCTTCCGGATCCCCTCTTGCCCACAGCCAACCCCACCTTTTTTTTTTCATCACTGGCTGTGATTATCCTACACGAAGGGATTTTGTCACTAGATATGAGTGATCAGTGCCCTGGATCTATCTCCTCTCCAGGACGTGTCTGCTCCAGCGGCGCATTCATCGCTCAACAATGCGGTGCTCAGCCCCTGGAGCGCGCGGGGGGGGGCGCCTCACAGGAAACTAGAAGAAGGGCGAGTGAGAGCTGTATATACGGCAAGTCGAGCTATTACGATGTGATACCACGATATCATACCACACAGTATTAGGCCCTGGCCCAGCTATCCATAGACTCTTACCGAGAGGCGCGAGGCTCACAACACGTCCCCAGAACGAGCCAAACAAAGTTAGTAGTAGCTTCCGGCACGACGAACTAATTAAATGAGTTCTCGAAACCTCAAATCCGCGTCGGTCAATCAACCGGCACTCCCCCCCCCCCCCCACAGCACTGTACGATACAGCACGCACTCGTAACCAGCTATACATACAGCCACGAGGGAGTCGTGGAAGTGACCAAAGGCGCATACGCGCAATCACCAAGACCGGGATCGAACGGGGGGGGAATGGTGGGAAGGACCTTTTCCTCCCCTCGAGCGCTTTTTCACAGAATAGTATCTATTCGTGCACTCACCGGGCCGGGGGCGCAACGTTCCCGTAATTACGATTGAAATGGAATAACGATGACAATGACACAGCGAGGGAACAGGAACTCGTTAGTTAGATCCTTTCCTCCTCCACACTACCTCTTTCAACTTGGCTCCGGGATTCGAGACTCGCATGCTCGCTACTATGGTAACCGTACCTTACCTATCGAAAGTTTCTCACGAATCACATTTTTTCCCGGTTGGCGGGGGGGTACACGATACCCCTGCAGTAACTATCGTATCCGGATCACTGCACGAAATAAAAAAAAGAAGGAATGGTGGAGGGTGTCTGAAATGGTTTGGGGTGGAATGCTGATTGTGTTGTACTGTATCATACTAAGTCAGATGGGTGCGGTCAGCACGCGAGTGATTTCCGGTGAATCGGAAGCTGGGTTGCTGAGGCGGTGGGGGGGATTTCTCCGATGGGTGTCCGCGGATGGATAGGGGTCTGGATTGGTTGGTATTAAATCATAGTGCTTGTCGGTTTTGTGGGTGGTCTAAAGGGTGGCTTTTTGTCCTCTACGGCATTCTCCCGAGTTGGGATGTCATACCGTGGTGTGGTTTCTGGGGAGCTGGTGTTGAAATTGGGCAACTTGCGATGCTCTAAAGATCGACTTCTGCAGAAGTCTGTTGATGGGAGCAGCCATTGATATGCGCTACCTCGGCTGTAACAAGAGGAAAAAAAATAAAAAATAAACCCCCATGATCCCCGCCTCCCTCCTTCCACAGTATCCCAGGCCTAACCTAAAGCTTCACCGTAGAAGGAACAACGTGCTTGCCGCCATCGATCGGGAGCACCGCCCCATTGACATGCTCACCAGCCCGGGAACACAAAAAGACAATAGAGCCCACAATATCCTCCGGCTTCCCAATACGTCCATCAGGACTCCCTTTGCCAATATCCTCCTCACCTCCCGCAAGAGCAATCATTCCTTTGGTCATCTTACTCGGGAAGACTCCGGGTGCAATCGCGTTGAGCAGGATACCGCGGGGACCGAGTTCGACAGCCAGGTGCTTGGTCAGGTGCTGTATCCCGCCGTCAGCCCGAAGCAACTCCTCCACCATATAAAAGAAAGAAAAGAAAAGAAAGAAAAAGAGCCCATATAAACAAGGGCACGAACCAAAACCGCAGCCTTCGAGGCCGCATACCCATACATCCCGTGTTCTCCAATCGTGCCGATATTCAGACCCGCAGTGCTCCCGACAGTTACAACCCTCGCCTTCTGACCGCTCTGCTTCGCCGCCCTCTCCAGCAGCGGTGTGCACAGCCGGATGAGGTTGAACACGCTGCGAACGTTCAGGTTCATGACCTTGTCGAACGCAGCATCGGAGTGCCTGTCAAAGGCCTCGCCCCAGGCTGCACCGGCATTGGCTATGAGGATGTCGACCTTGCCGTCCGTCACGGCAGCGAGTTCCTTCACGAAGCGCTCGACTTCGGATGGGGAGGAGAGGTCGGCGGGGAGGGAGAGGATGGTCGCTCCCGTCGAGAGGGATTGCAGCGATTTCACGGCATCGGCGCAAGCAGAGGCGTTGCGCGAGGTTATTATCAGTTTGGCGCAGCCGGCTAGTGTTAGGCTGTTGGTGTGTTAGCTAGGTTGGATAGCGGTACTTGTGATTGTTGGGCGGGCGTGGGGTTAAAATACCCAGTTGCTGCGTGTAATCCCAATCCTCTGGACCCGCCGGTTACTACGGCGGTCTTGCCAGCAAGGGAGAAGAGGGAGGGGTAGTCCTGGATTTGTGACATCAGCGATCGACAGAAGCGCTATCTTGAGTTTTTTCTCTATAAAAAAGTAAAAAAGTATCGGGAAAAAAGGTAGGCAGCTTCGTCAGGAGGATCGGGACATATCATAGAAGGGGGGTGAGGGGAGTGGGGCATCGAAACTTTATCCACCTGAGGTTAGCACGCATAACCGAGGACTATGTCTGTTTGAAATTTAACCCCGACCTTTCCCGTGCGCAGGGTTGGGGATTGTAAGTTTACCCGTCGGCACTGTATGATATCTTGTGCATACAAAATACGCATAGAAGAGTTTGCGGTCACATGATACTCGCTCACCCACGAGCGCCAGCTATTTTCTTTCTTATTCCTGTTCTCCCCCCCTCTCCCTTTCCACCCCTACCACTCTTGTTCACTTCATTCCGAGTCCTCCCCGTCGACACACTCCTATAAATACCAGCACGCTCTGTTCCACTCCTACCTCGAGCCCATCCCTGCACCCACCACCTGTTCCCAGGACATCTGCTCACCCTCTCCTAACCAGCCATGCAAACCCTCCCGGTCCCCCGTCGCTTTTGTGAATGATGCCGGGTCCTTAAAGGCTAGTGTAGGGTGGAAGATTCTTGCTATCCACGGCAACAGATGTCTCATTCAAGGCACCCATAGTAGACAATCTGGATTGTGCGAGTTGTGACGAGAGATGATCACCAGTGGGCGATATGTGCATGCATGGCCTGCACACTGGCTGGGTACCATGATACCTTACCATATGATGGTGGCCCCCTGGATGCCCGGTTCCTGGTAAACTTGAGTGCCCTTTATTCGCCTGGGTACAGACACTCGAGTATCAGGTGTTAAGAAGCAAGTGAGTGGAAGGGGGTGTGATTGGCTCGTCAGTGGGAGAGTACTCGAGCACTGGTAGTATACCGCACCTGTATCTTGGAGCCGCTACCGATAAGCAGGAGTACTGTAGTCCTACAGCCTCCTTTCTACCCTTAAAAAAAAAAGAGCTATCATAAGCTACGAGTACATGTGTGGCCGAAAGACATATCCGTCACGTGAAGCCTGATAAGAGCCTTCTTGGTGCAATGTGGGTAGATAAGGCATGTGACTAATATATCTAACGGTCTCACTCGTGCTCGAGTATGATAGAAGGAATTCAGAAGTGTCCTTGGCATATTTTCAAGCTAAAATCGCGGAAATCGGCCTCGGCTCAGATCTGAAAGGGATCCATGGATTCGCATACGATTGGCCAACCAACCACGAAGGGCCATGATTCCCCGACACATGGTGCCTTACTTCTCAACGCTCCTGCTCCTCCTAACCCAACACCCATATCCGTACCTGTCTGTATCATACCTATATGTCTCGTATTATCGAAAATAAAAATACCGGTACGATAATATGATAATAATATTATGATAATTAATATTATTATAAAATATAAAACCCTACAGTGTGGTAATCAACAGAATGGAACTGGATAGAGGGCGTTGCTATGGCAACAAAAAAGAGGTTAAAAGCTGGGATCGCCAAGTGCCAACCCCAAGATGTGATGACTGCCGATCGGGGATGGGGGATGCAGGCATCCGATCAGCCCCGACGCCCGCGCTACAATCAGGTTCGGTCTAACAGATATACAGGTCACAGGCAAGAAGTATTCGGAAACAGGGGGTCCCTGTCATAAGGCTACAGGGAGGGTGGAAGATGTGTGAAGGTCTGTGTACTTAGACTAAAAAGGTAGTTAACCCCTAATCAAAGATCATGAAATACCTTTCTAAAAAATATCCTGTGCAATTATCGTACCAATATCGTATACTGTATCTTTTAAAGAGTTATATTGTAAGTAAAGTGCCAATAATACCAAAACAGGACATCAGCTAATTGCCTATAGACAATGCCTCAAGTTAAAACCCAGGAAACCTCATACAAGCAGAGGTGCATGGTGCAGGCTCTGCGATTTGAAGCCGGCTGGACATATCAGCGAATATCCGAAAACCAAGGGTTAGCAATTAGTACCGTATCAGATATCTGTCATGCGCCGGCAACTCCAAAAAAGAGAAAGGGTCGACCCTTCTCTATCACTCCAGCTACCCGTCGAGTCCTTATTGCTACTGCAACAAGAGACGCCGAGCATCGTCAGATGCCCTTAAGCGACATTGCAAATATCTGCGGAGTCCAAGCCTCCGAAAAGACCCTACGTAAAGCCTTCACCCTCGAGGGCTACTGTTAGGCGGAAGCCGACTCTAAATAATTGTCGAGAAGACTTAGGCCTAAATCTTTCGTAATAGACGGAGATTTGTCTAGGAAGGCTCGGTGTCGTTCTGTTCGTCTATGACTACTAAGAACTCGCTTATTCGATAGGGGAAATATTTTTATAAAGATTTGTAGGTAAAACAATTTTATATTGTTAAGGTCTCTTCTCCGTTGCTTGATGATGTCTAAAAGCTTGGGAGGCACTTCGATATTTATATCCCGCGTCTGAGTGTTCGCAGACTACTTCTAATCCTCCTATAACTAAGTACTTTATCCAAGATTGTACGCTAACGTCTCATAGTCTTAACAAGTGCGAACACTGTTTGACCCTGAACTCTCACACACCATCTTCGTTCTCATAAACTCTTTTCCGTCTACTCGTAGGATGCGTGATTATCCTCAAATGACCGGTCTTCGATTTATAGAGACAAGTAGACTTCTGTCTGAAACTGCAGTCGCTTTGACTATCGTCCCTGTAGTCTCTTCCGATTCCACATAGTGGCCAGCGTATGTGTCGGGTACCTATGCGTGATGCAGGCTATGTAGACGGTGTGCCAACACTTCTTAAGTCTACCGCCTATTAGGTCTTCTGAGTCTGAGCAGCTTCCCCTTGGTCCGCCCCGCCTCAAAGAGAATCACCTCTCGAGGGATCCCGTCTCCAGGACCAACCAACATACAGCGGCCTTCAGATAGGTATTGGTGTCATATCTAACCCCTATGGCCTCTGGGGCACTGTAGGAGTAGTTGCGGATTTTCGAACCGAAAACGTCCCGTTACTTTTGGTTCATAGTTAGGATGCCTAACTTTGAAACCTAATAACTCAATGCGCCTCCGACGGATTTCCTCCGTTCCACTTCTCAGAGGTGCCCTCTTATATATCCTGCGAACAGCTTCCGGTCGGACGGACGGCAGTGACATATATGGTGTTATGAAGTGGGCTTCATTGAGATGACATTTTAGTCATGGGACGCAACTCTTCGAAATCTCGCTAAGGACGTGCGGGCCCCAGAGCGGGGCCGGAGGGGGGTGTTAGGCTCTCGATAAATGAGGGTCTGTGCGCAGTTACCCTACCGAGAGGTCTGTGCATTTTCTTTATGCCTAACAGCTACCACCGTCGCAAGGCTCGGAAAAAGCCTCTTCTGAAGCCCGCTCAGAAGGCAAAGCGGCTTCAATTCGCCCTCGCCCATCAAGGCTGGTCCCGGGAAGATTGGCGACGGGTTATCTGGACGGACGAGTGCTACGTGTGGTTGTCAGGCACACGTGGCACTGTCTGGATAACCCGTTGTGCTGGTGAGGAGTATGAGGATGCGTGCCTCTCTCCTCAGTTCAAGAAGCGGGATGCTATCATGATCTGGGGGGGGATATGTGGCCAAGCAAAAGCACCACTTGTTCTTTGGGAGCGGGAGGATTGGGGTACAATAACTGCGAATGCATATTGTACCCATGTTTTGGCTCCTGCTCTCTGGCCATTCTGGTGTCAAGAGAGCACTCGGGCTGGGGAGAGACTTTGGGTAATGGAGGACGGAGCCTCGGCCCATAAGGCACGATATACTCAAGCACAGCAGCAAGAGTATGGGATGCCAATGCTTAATTGGCCCCCATGCTCCCCTGACCTGAATCCCATTGAGAATGTCTGGGGACTCTTGAAGGACATGCTTGATGCCCGGCGGCCTCGCATTCGGGGAAAAGCTGCCATGGCCACAGCAGTTCAGGAAGAATGGGATCGAATATGTTCATCCGATATACTTTCCTTTATTGATTCAATTCCCGAACGGATTGAGGCCGTTATAGCTGCTAATGGAGGACATACCCGCTGGTAGACTAGACTGAACTTTCTTCATATTTTCTAATTTCTAATTTTTAATTTTTACAATTGTTTATCTATATCTATTATAACTAGCTCTATATACAAATATTCAATAGTTTATAATTGTTTATAATTTTTTAGAGGCCGTTTCACAATCTTTGATCATGGGCTAACTGGCATTTTTAGTCTACGTACACAGACCTTCGGGCATCTTCCACCCTCCCTGCAGCCTTATGACAGGGACCCCCTGTTTCCGAATACTTCTTGCCTGTAACTTGTATAGCATCCTGAGATCCACCGGGTCCAGCAAGCGAATCCTATGATACCAGTACCATGCCAGGCACACACATCCCATCTCAGAAGCCCCCGTCTCCGAATCCAGACTAGCGGATTTCAAGCACCACCATAACACCCCCCCCCATCCCTCACATATTCTCACTCGGGAGCTTGAAGCTTTGAGGAGTTCGACTCCACTCGATGGCCAGTACCACGTTTGTGAAGAGGAATATCCTACCACGTTGTTCGCTTTTGGCCGATCCCATCCATCCAGAGCGCGCCCGTCGCACATCCTCGCACTCTGTACTCCTGCCCCGGAAGAAGGGCTGTAGGATCTTGATCAGCTGCCCTCCGCTCCATATCCTTCTCCTTATGCTGGAGGGAACTGTGGCAGGTCATTTTTCTGCACTTTCCCAAGGTTCACTGCAATTGCTATGGACCCCCCCCTCCCCCACCTGCTGTGGAGCGCAGGAATACTTAAAGAAAAGAAACGCAATCTTTATCACTTCTTATTAGCATCGTGGACTAGAGTGGGTGAAACACATTTCTCACACTGTACTCGAGTGCCTTATGGCCACGGCGACGGCCGTTTCTGCCTGGAAAAACGCGCAGATGATGCGTTTGTGCGACATGCTCTTTGTTCCGCTTCCTAGCGGTGAAGTTGGATAGGGAATGTGGGGCATAAATACCCCTCCGGTCCCCAATGCGTCTCCGGTTCACCATTCGGGTAGGGACCTTAAAAAAGATACTTTTGAAACCCAAGGAAACATGTCTGGGCCTACACCACCTGCCACGGGACTTACGGTTCTTTCGCTCGGTAGGTGTCTTTTTCATCCTTTTTCATCCTTCCACTTTGCTATGATAGCTAGTTTGTCTGCCCGGTGCTGATCGCGTATGGCGGCATTCGTACATAGACGGCGGAGGAGTCCGCGGATACTCCAGCCTGCTCATCCTCCGAGCCATCATGTTAGAAATTAAACGAGAGAACAACCTCCAGGAGGTACCGAAACCGTGCGATTACTTCGACCTAGTTGCCGGTACAAGCACCGGAGGGTTTGTTCACCCACCCAAACCGCAAGCATATATACTAACATGACCAAACCGAAACCAAAAGTCTAATAGCGATAATGCTTGGCCGACTAGTCAGCCACCTTCCCCTCCCTCCATTTCATACTAATGCCAATACAAGAAGGCAAAAAAACAGAGAATGGACGTCGACGCCTGCATAATTAAATACCAGAAAATGTCCGGCGACATCTTCAAGCGCCCCTGGCAATTCCCTGGGAAGCCCATCTTGGACGCCTACTTCAAAAAGCCATGGTTCTCGGAGGAGAAGCTGAAACGGAGCATCGAGAGCGTGGTAGAATTGATGATAAGCCCCCAGGAGAAAGCCCTTTTGGAGTCCCAGGGCGTGAAATTCTCGGACGCCCCAATGGCGGACCCGTGCATTATCCCCGGTGTGAACACCTGCAATGCGTACGTCCCCATTCTCCCCCTTCCCGATGGGGGAGGAAACCGCTAACAGCAAGGAGGAGGGAGGATAGCTTCGTCTGCGCCGTGAAGGTCGAAGACCTGACAACCGCGCTCATAAGAACATACCCCCAACCAAGCACATCCCTATCAGAAACCTGCCCGATCTGGGCCGCTGGACGCGCGACCTCCGCTGCGCCCCTCTACTTCCCCCCTATGAAACTCGTCACCCCTCCCTCACCCGTACCAACGGACTTCTTCGACGGCGCCATGAGGAATAACAATCCCATAGCTGAAGTCAAGGATGAGGTGTTCCTCGCTCACCGTGTCGAGTCCCCGCGCTGCGTGCTGTCCATCGGAACCGGATATCTCACCAACGCTACCGGTGATCGGGGCTTCTGGACGCGCCTCGCGAAGTGGGCTACCGGCGGCTTTGGCTACCTGGGCTGGACGCTGCTCCAGCTCGCGACGGACACCCAGGCCAGGCATCTGGAGGTGATGCGCGAGGGGAAGTATGCCCGCTTCCGCGAGAATTACGTTAGGCTTAATGTTCCCGGGAGATTGGCGAATATTGGGATTGAGAGGTGGGATAAGATGGAGGAGATGAGGCATCTGACCGAGCTTTATTTGGCGACCGAGGAAGCCAGGACTGAGGTTAGAAGGTGTGTGGCGATGTTGAAGACTGGGAGGAACTTTAGGGTGTAGCTTTGTTTTCTTTTCTTTTCTTTCTTTTCTTTTTTTTGGGGGGGGGGGTCTTCTCTTAGGCATTGGTTGATTTAACACCATGATGTTGAATGATTCGTCATATTAAATATTACAGTATCTTGTGTTTTTATTATTATTATTATTGGTTATATTGGGCTCAGGTTACTCGCCATTTTAGGACACCAGCCAGCTCCTCATACTTTTTTATTATTCGCTCCTTAAAATGCCATTATGCAGAGTCCGAGGAAACCCTTTGTGCCGATACCCTATTCCAGAGTCCGAACTCGACCATAAATAGCCATAAAGTCCAGCAGATATCGTGAACAATACAGTCATAGCAGGTCGGCACCGCATCCAATAGAGAAATAACAGATAGCCACTCGTCTCTCCAGGAGTGGTCTTTGTGAAGAATTGGACGTTCTCTTATGCAGCGGAATTTTGTATTTCTTGAGTTGAACAGCTAGCTAAGCGGAACACGAACGGTATGGATATATCCTATCCTGATGACGTAACCCATGATATGGAGTACACACTGCCATGCACATTCTAGTATAGGCAATAGTGAGAAGGAAGTTCACGCAAATCTCTCGCCATACCTCTGCCCAGGGGGCCATATCTCAACAGTCCTGGAGGTGCCGCTTTTTCTTCAAATTAATAGTGCGACAAAAATGGCATCTATCATACATGATCAGAGCCCTCTTCACCCACAGCAGGCAGGCGCTCGCACTTGGATACTTGTACCCAGACCCGCCAGGTATCGTATGAAATCATACATTCAAATAATTTACTGATAATATTATCTAAGAGAAAAACCACAACCACCACCACCACAGCCACCCTCCCTCAACCAAGCCGGAAACAAACCTTCCCCCCCCGAGGGAAAAGGGAGACAACTTGGAGTAATCACCGTCAGCAAGACGCGCGCAATTCCTATAACCAACCCCCATTCCCGAGCGAAACCTTTGGGGCGCTATGCCCTTGGTAGCGACACGTTTGGGATATATCATGCATGCCATCGCCCGGGAAAGTGATGATACCAGGGGAAAGGTATTGATTGACACGTCAGAAAATGAAAATTACGAGTAGTTGGATGGTGTTACGACCAAGCATGCACTCTGTGGCTACAATTGCTCTGTGACCCAACCAATAAACCGATAGATAGAGGAAGGGAAGTTGACTTGGAAACCAAAATCATAGTAAACGGACTGACACAGATGAAGTACGGTACAAGTAAAAGGGGTTGAAGCTGAATCCAATTTAGATAGAGGATTGACGTGACCTAAACTGACGTTGGCCAGAGATGGCTGAACTTGTCTGGCTAAGAAGGCCTGCTTGTGCACTTGTACGACGAGTACATGCCCAAGCATGCACAAAGGCAGGAAACTCATGGGGTAAAAACCTCACAGCTCTCAAACAATACCCGATCAACTCAATCTCCCCTCCACACCGGTATGCCTTTTGCTAAAGGAAAGGAAAGGAGGGACAAGAGCGATTGATTGTCGTATTTCTATTTCTATTTTTTTATTATTATTATTATTATTATTTTTAAAAAAATCCCCCTTTGTGTCGGTTTGCACTCATGTTTTCTAGTATGATAGTAGTTAGGGTGGCAAGAATCCAAAGAAAATTGCTATGATAAGTCACTTCGATCTCCTCGTGTCGTTCGAGGGATAAAGAGGTACTCGTGCCACGGTTGTGGCTGATCGCCACAACCCCTGGCTGCTCGATCTCTCGCAACCTAGGCCACTCTTCCAGAGTGCCTGACAGCTCAACGTAACTTTACGGCTCAACGTAACTTTACGGCTCAACGTAACTTTGTGGCTTAACACAACTTTGTGGCTCAATAGAGCATTGAGCCACAACATTCAAGTCACTTTGTGGCTGTATTGTATATTGAGATTTAGTATAACCTTACAGCATAATAAATGCTATATTTTATTTTCTAATATACAGTGATTTTACCACACTTTATTTGCTTCTTAATAGAAATTACTATTCGCTTACGCATTTTGTTTTTATAGGTTTCTCTGACCTGTCTTGCCTTTGCGCTATCTTTTATTTCATCTAGGAAAGGCTTTCTGGCAGCTTGATCTGCCTTTTTCTTTGCATTTTGTGCTCTCAGTAATTGTTTCTCTGCTTTCTCCACGTCTGCATCCTCTCTTCGTTTGACCATTTGCCTGGCATCTCCAACATACATCACTCCCCCTCTCTGTACTTGCCTTCTACTCTGTGCTCTACGTCTAGCACTTCTTGCTTGTTCCGCTGCATTTGTATTTTCCATATGCTCTATAGCTAAAGCACCTGATTGTGCTTGCACTAATCCTCCTTGTATGACACATCGGAGCTTATTCTGAAAGGTGTGTGATAGATTTCCAGCATCTTTGAGTAATTCCTCACCCTGTCTTTTGAGACTTGGAATGGTAAGTGGAATGTGAGAAGCTGGTGAGGGAGGTGTTGTAGGTTAAAGGAATGGAATAACTGACTCGCGTAATTTAGAAATTACTACATCGGGGTTGTATAGGATGAGGCCAGTTGCATGAAATGCGGAGTGAATATTGGACTTTTTGAAGGTTTGCTGACATATTGAATCAATCATGTCGAGAAATTCAATCTTGTCGAAATCACCACATCCAGTCCGGGTTGCTGCCTCAACAGCTTCAGCATGATAATGCTTGTAGGGTTGAAAAATAACCACATCAAGTGGTTGGAGGAGATGGCTGGTATGGGAAGGAAGACAGAAAACAATAATCCTATGTCTATCGCAGTAGTCAATGAACTGCTTGGTACAGTGCGAGCCAAAGCCATCAAGTAGTAGTAATCGATATAATCCAATCTGCTGTGCTGCAGAGTATTGATTAAAGTGGACAATCCACTTCATGCATAGTTCATCATTACTATAGCCAGTCTCGGATGTACCAATAAGATAATCGTTGGGGATTGAGGTAAGAGTATACCAAGGCTCTTGGTGGATTACACCAGGAATAATAACTATGGGAGTGTTAAGCATATAAGACCTAGCATAGTGGTAAGGTCACGCCTATGACCATAAAGGTCAAGTGACTCGATAAGATAGTTGTGGCAAAGCTATATAGAAATTAAAGTAATAATTTCTAATCTATATCTCCCTGACTGCGAACCATATGAGACCACTCACTATAAGTGAATAGCCGACTGAGGGGTTTTCTATCAATTAGATACAAGACCTCCAGCGCGATCAGATTACACCAGAAGTTACCAATACCCATTCAAGATTAGGTGTATGTCGGACGGCTCCAATAGGGGTCCCTCTTAGAGGCAGGAGGTCCGAGGGGAACCACACTTGAATTGGAAGACTGGGGATGCATGAAGCCTTTCTATGATACTGGCATGTCGAGACTCATGCATGCATATATTAATTATGCACCAGTTCCTGACAACGAACTTAGCTAGTTCTTGATCAGAAGGGACGATTGGAATGATAGCCATCCGGACTACATTTACATACTTAGTCCATTCAAGCCTAGAGATCGGAAAGAGATCATTGGGAGATAGGACGCTATCCGCTCAAGATAAATATCTCGTTTTCAATTAAGGTTGAAGTGGTGTACGAACTTTCAGGGTCAAACGGTGTTCGCACTTAGTAGAAACTAAAGTTAAAAGCTCCTCAGTACAAGTTAGTACGGGAATACTAAGTACCGGTAAAAATGTATAAATAGGTTTAAGGTCTCCGGGTTAGTTAGAGGAATGAAGTGACGGAGAAGAGACCTTAACAATATAATAAGTTTACAACCACGAATCTTTGTCCTTTTATTCTTTACTACTTTACAAGTCTTCCTAGACAATCTCCGATCAAAGATTCAGGCCCTAGTCCGACCGATAAGTTTGATCTCGGCTACCACCTAACACTGGTACCTTGCCCGGCTTTAGCTACGCGAGGAGGTCTGGTTGCCTCAGCTGCTTGGCTTGGTTGGGCCCATACCAGAGGGTCTACGGTGTCGCTTCGGAAAGGACTTTCTTTACCATTGATGGCTTTGTACTTAGTGTTCATGTTGGGGCATGGCGCGGGCATGTTTGAGGTTCGGGTCGGAGGTTTGGATTGTTTGTAGTTAGTAGTAGTTACCGGGGGTGCGTTAACCGGGTAGTCCTCCGGGCCCGGGCAAGTCGTATGCCGGAGTCGGCGGTACGTGGATAAATAAAATTAGATTGAACCACTTAAGTCTTTCCTATACTATTAAAATCAATACACTCACACACGCACACAAACATCTCCTGCAACATACGTGAGAAAGAGGTCTCGCTTGTATAAGTACAACGTGACTAAGAGATATATCGATAGACGAGATCAGAGAAGATCGCGTAGGCCTAGAGAGGTCTCAGAGCTATCGATATCCAATACGGGAGTAGGTAAGACGTCGTTACCTGTTGAAGAACTAATCTATAAGGAGATAGGATCGTTACAGCCGCTGAAAAGCTAACCCAATATCGGGCCCTGAGAAAGGGGCAGACATGCCCATAAAGGCACTCCCCCCACCAAGGCGGCAGGAGGTTGAAAGAGGTTCCGACTGGCCTGAGACAGTGCAATACCGACCGGGGGAGAGGGGCCAGGGCTGGGGCCCCCAGGAGGAGAGAAGGGGGAGACAGAGAGACCCGGTCAACTCTGCTCCAGAGGAGCGGGGTGGCAGTAAGGTGTGAGCTGAGTAGAGGGGCAGTAGGGTGCTAGCCAGGTGGGGGAAGAGGAGTAGTAGTAGGGTACCAGACGATCGAACTGAGGCGAGAAGAAAGGAGGGATAGACCCAAATGCCGAAACAACTATCGGAAACGTGTTCGTGTCTGAACTAGGCGGCCCCCTTGAATCCCCAATAGCCCCCAGCTGTTTTACCGCGTCTCTCATGTAGTCCCTTGTTCTGGGAGAGATAGCGTCACTTAGTGGGTGGGATACCACCAGCTGTTGTAGAGGATAGAGAGGAGGGGGGTGGCGAAATCGACCGTGGCCTATTGAGGAGACCAGAGCAACTCCTGAGAGAAGCAGAGGAAGTCCATTGCAATCGCGTACCGCAAACCGTGATCCCAGCCGTCTGTTGTAGGGAAAAAGGAGCCATCCGACCATGCTGATACTAAGTGAGGCCACAGCAAAAGCAGAGAAGGGAGGAAAACCAACACACTGAGATGCTGGAAGCGAGAAGAGGGGATCCCAAGAGGGTAGACCTCAAGAGAGAAGGCAGGAGAGAGGATCCACCATAGTGGAAGGATAAGGAGTGATGGCCTAGTCCCCCCCCCGAGGGGGAGGACCAGACGTGAAAATTGGTGAGAAGTTTCTGGTGTTGAGTCGTTCCCAAAGAGGTAATAAATTTCAATCACCGGAGGTGTAGTGGAGACGGTCAATGTAGACGTTTGTTGGTTTGATACCATTATGAGTAATTGGGCGATCTATCGGGTGTGGTATTTTGTTTTTTTCACTTGTTGTATTGGGTCCAGGTTTCTTGCTATTATGGGACACTAGATAACCTTTTAGACTTTCGCATTATTCTCTTCCTAAATGACATTCTGCAAAGCTCAAGGAAACTCTTCGTACCAACACCTTATCCTAGAGTCCGGATTCGACCCTAAATAGCCGTAAAATCCAGCAGATATCGTGAACAATACAGTTAGGTCGGCGTCGCACTCAACAGAGAAATCACAGACAGTCACTCGGCTCTCCATCAGTTGATGAACGCGCCCCTTTTTCTTAAATTAACAGTGTGACAAACAGAGGAAGCATAAGATGAGAGCCCCTTCACCCACTGAAGACGTGCTTATATGCCTAGACCCACCAGGTACATCAAATACAACGCACCTAACCAATCTAATAGAAGTCTTAACTACTACCACTACCACTACCACCACTACCACCACCACCACCTCCTCCTCCTCCTCCTAGCCCCCTTCCCTCGACCAAGCCGGAAACAGACTAACCCCATCCCCACTCCTCTCTACCAAGCCAGCGCATGCGCCGCCTCTAAAACTTCCGACAAACCCAACATCTCCATAAATCATTTTCTCCCCACCACTCTCATCCCTCCTCCCATGCCTCAGCACTCCAACAGCCTCGACACCACCAGCCGGGGTCATCAGAGCTCTAGCATCGAACCAAACAACCGACTCCTCATCCCCCCCGCGTGAGAAGGTAACGATCAATCTCTTCCCGGTTGGGTCTAGCGCCATGTTCTCCACAACACCGCCGTAGGCGCTACCTTCGAGTTCCGGAGGTATAGTCGTATCTTCAAACGCACCGTGGTCGGTGTTGACGCATGTGTTGTAAATGGGTATGTACGGGTCCGATCCCGGGGGCTCACGTAGGAGGGTGTTGCCTAGTGATTTGATGTTCTCGAGGACGGTCGGGATTAAGGGTGGTTGCTCTTGGGACTGCTGAGGCTGCCGCGCTGAGGATTTTTTTGCTTTGGTCGGGGTGCTGGGTGGACTGACAGCCCTGAGCACCGAACTTCGTTTTAGACGGAAGATGTATATCCCCGGGGCTCCCGAGAAGGATATAATAAGGGTTGGATATTGTGGATAAGTCTCTCTTGGAAAGCCGGGGGGAGGAGCTGGCTTGTGCGTAGGCGCTAGTATCAAGTTTTTGATACCGCGAGGACGCTGCCTCCGGTGAAGGGTGGTGATGAGTTCCGCTGGATAGAACTCTATCGGCTGAGCGGTGATCTCAGAGCAGCTAGCGGATTCGGAAAAGTGCAAGTACACCACCAATCCGCTATTCATACCTACCACAATCACGCTCTTCCCAGTAGAATCCACCTCCTCTCCCGGCTCCACCTCCCAGGAAACACAGCTAACGCTTGTCCCCTCAGCCTGATACAGCCTCTCCGTGGTCCGCCAGGTAACGCTGTACACCCAAACCCCACCCAGTGATGTGCCCACAAGCACATACTCCCCCCTCGGGGAGAAGGTAAGAGCAGTAACCTCACCAACAAGACCCCTCATCCTCCCAAACCCCAGCCGCGAAAGCCCAATCCTCTGCGACTTTGCACAGACTTTGTCCGGATCCCCCAGTAACCTCTGGGTCCCCGGCGAAGGCCTAGTCTTGAAGAAATCGTGCGAACCAAGCATCCCCGACTGTTTGAACGGCGTCGGGGATTCCCGGAAATCATACGGCGTGCGAAATAAAGAATAAATCCCATTGCCATATGAGCCCGGGGCAGCGGTGGAATTCGACAGGTCAACGTACCAGAGGTCGAAGTATCCAGAATCCAATCCCACCGCGAGGGAATTGGTGCTCCCGCCGCCGAAGGCCAGCCCAGTTATCCCCACAAATTCCGGAGACTGCGGATCGGTGGTATTGCATGCGCAGAGGTAGTGTGGGAGGAACACGTTAGTCTTCATGTCGAAGAAGTGAACCCTGGAGAACGACGTTGCGAGCGCCATCACGCTCGCAGAGCGGTGAAAGGCGATGTGCGTTATCTTCTCCCCTTCTGATTCGTGCCCATCTCCGCACCCCGACCCGGACCCACCGTCTTCAAACAACCCCTCCCCCCGCTCCTCCGGAGCATCTCCGACAGCGGCAGTCTGGTAAGAGTAATTGTATGAACCCGCCATGATTTCCGCACCTCCTTTCACGGCCCTCCATATAGCATCTTTGGCCCCCCGGACAACTATATCAAATGGCACATCCCTAAGGTCATCCACCATCACCCTCTTAGACTCCCTCAACACTACCGCCGGGAAAGCGAATACACTTGCTAGGCTCCAACTAGCCGCAGCAGTAGCGCCCCCCTTCCTCCTCCTCAACTCGGTTTCCACAGGATGTTCCTTCGCTAGATACGCCCTCCTCTCCCCATACTTCGGAGGAAACGCATCAAGGGAAATGAAAGGGGACGGCAAACGGATGTTGGCATTATCGACTGACTGGGGATCTTTTTGAGCTCCAATAACTATCTCATTAGTTATGGGTCCATAGGCTTTCTTGCAGGGGGTAATAGGTGGATTACAGAAGACGCCTTCGACTTCGAACGAGGTCGAAGGATGTGGGTAACTGAGACCATTGAAGTATATCTTCGACTGCATTGTAATTTAGTTAACGCGGGTAGTAGCAGAATGACTTCTTGGTTCTGTTTCCGGAAAAGCGAAGGCGGTTGGTTGGCTGGAGGTAGCTGGCGAAGATGGGACGTTGATGCTTATGAGCAGGTCTGTGAACAAAGAAACACTGTTTCAAAAATTTCGTTAGAGAAATCAAGACGAACTAGGGCTGTAGGTTACGCTTTTAGGGCTGAAAAAAAGGTTTAAGGCAGTCTCATACTTGTTTGGTTCAAGAATATCAAACGTGTATGATACCAGACCTCAAATTTTCAAATTCTATAGGCTCTACCACTACAAACATTATTTTTAAAAAAAAACCTGTTTGTGAAAGAGAAGGTAATGGAGAATAATAAACAGGTTTTTTTTTTTACCATAAGATTTGTAGTTGTAGAGCCTATAGAATTTGAAAATTTGAGGTCTGGTACACGTTTTGATGTTCTTGAACCATAAACGATGCCAATTCCCTATGATAATCGAATAATATGCACCTGCAACGCCTAGATACCATGCTGGTGAATAAAAAAAAGGTCTATGTATGTACGTATGTATGTCTAGGTTTTTTGAAAAACAAAGCTAACCTCCTTCGCCGCTCCATTCCTAATAACCTTCGCCAATACTTCATCCTCGATACTAACTTCACCGTATTCCTCCTCGTCATCATCTTCTTCCTCCCCACCCCTCCCCCTGTTGCCCAGAAGACGAGTGGTCAGAATGTGCGAGTATTCCATCAGAGAACTGAGCTGGTTCTTGTCCACGCCAATGCCTCTACCCTTTTGCATAGCCTTCTTGCGGTCTTCTTCGACCTTCTCAAAGTCGACCTCACTGGCTTTCATTAGCCCAGGATACTTCGGCTCGTCATCTTCGTCACTATCTTCTTTCTCGTCCTCGCTGTGCTCGAAAAACGGCGACTTGGTTTCCGCAGCCCCAGCAACGTAACCTTTGCCCTCGCATTCACAACATAGTAGATCATGTGTGAGACAGTTGGTCTCCGTGTCGAGGGAGAATAAATCCCTTAGCTCCTCTTGAGTAAAACTACTTGCGGTAGCCTTCTGGTCCATGACTGAATCTGCCAGGCCAATCTTTGTGAGTTGTCTTTGATATATCTTTTCGTCAAAACATCCAGTGCTTTGCTCGAAACAAAATTAGTACATCAAACGCCAAATAATCGCAAGGCGCAACCCACGTAAGCATCCTATAAATCTTAACCTCTCTCCTTTGACCATCTCTATGAATTCTCGCCATGGCCTGGGCATCCGTAGCTGGATTCCAATCCAAATCAAATAGGACGAGTCTAGAAGCTCCAATCAAGTTAAGACCCGCACCACCACTCTTCGCAGATAGTAGGAACGCAACTATACTCCATATTAGCCATTCCATACAATAATATAAGGGGGGAAGCCTTACAAGCAGTAGTACTATTGGTCCGATTAAACTGGTCGACAAGCTCCTGTCTTTTGTTGGTCGGAGTGGTTCCGTCAAGCCTCAAGTAGCTAAGACCTCTAGAACGGAGGAGATTCTGCAGCAAGTCGAGCGTAGAAGTATAATTCGATACCAGCACAATCTTCTCGTCGGTGGTATTCCTCAAGGCCAGGAGAAGGCGCTCAAGAACCCTAAACTTCCCGCTATGCGAGTCGCTCTTGGATTCGAGTAGCTTAGGATTGACTCCAGCTAAGAGACCTTTGACATTCTCGTTCTATGATATACTTCTGTCAATACCCCGCTATACAGAACAAAAAGGCTTTCTTACAGTTTCTTTCCCTGGCTTATCAGCCAATAGCCCCGGCGAATTGCAAAGCTTCTTGAGAACAGTGATAAGCAGAAGAGATGCATCAGGAGACCCCAAGCATCTACTAAAGGCGGAAGACCCCAGAATGCTCTTGTAGACCTTAAGTTGCCTTGGGGATGGCCTACAAAAGACCACATACTCCGCTATCCATTCATCAGCAACTACACCCTCAGATTAAGCCCTCAGATCACTTGCTTTTAGGTGGGAGATACGCTGACAATATCTCCGCAGTTCTACGGAGCACAAACAACTTTGTCAAACGGGCAAGCTATTTCCCTCATTAGTGACGGCCCATAAAACAAGACTATTAGAACAGCAGCTACCTCTTCATTCCGCGCCTTCCCTTTCTCAACATCCTTCTTCGAAGCGCCAGGTTGTCGGCTTCGAACAATCGGGTTTTCAAACTCCTTTTTGAAAGTCGAGTAACTCTCAAGCAGCCCAGGATTGACAAAGTCCCTGATAAATAAATACCAAATTAGCGATCGCCCGAGACGCCCAGCATTAGGCCACAACTAACACCATGATAAAATACTCATGAAGGTCATTCTGTAGCGGAGTACCGCTAAGGATGACCCTCCTCTTAGTCTTCAATCCCCGGATAGCCTGCGCAGACTTATTCTTCTCAGTCTTAAGCCTGTGCCCCTCGTCGGCAATGACAATGTCAACATCGGCAGCACTTAATTCCTGTTGGACTTTTTGTAGCTAGGGCCCGGAGGATTTAGTGACGGTATCAGAAAAACACGAGTCAAATCGGCAAACCTTCTCGTAACCAATGACCATAACAGAATAGCTTTTCCCATGGGTAAAGTCCCTGATGTTCGTTTTCGAATCGGCCACAAGCACGCCGATCCGCTCTTTACCCAACCACTTCCGGAACTCTTTATTCCAATTATTGATCAATGTCACAGGACATACAATAAGAGCTCTTTTGACAACCGGCCCACCGCCAAATATCGGATTTTGTTCTACATCAATTAGCATCCATACTTCTATCCATCACGAACTCCCACTCACTCAGCAAAGTCCACAAAAGCGCACTGAAAACACCAGGTCAGCACGTCCACTATCACAGAACCCCAACCCCCCAGATTGACATGGAACCAACATAGTCTGCAAAGTCTTCCCCAGCCCCATCTCGTCCGCCAGAATCGCTCCCCGTCCATCGAAAGGCTTAAGTCCCATCACGGCCTCATACAAGAACATCACACCCTCCCTCTGATGCGGCCGCAGGCTGTGCGAAATAAAGGGGTCGACAACAACGTCCACGATGACTTTTCCAGCCGGTACACTCTTCTCGCTGGGGCGGGGCATTACAAGAGCACCCTCCGCTTTCGGATCGTGCCTAGGTGTTGGCACCTTCGAATGGGTCCTTCCCATAACAGTGGAACTGAGGAGTGGGGTCTTGAACTTGCTACCGAAGAAATTCCCCGGTGCTACGGCTGTAAACGTTTCCTTCTGCGGCGCTGTCGACGTTGTAGTGGACGGAGGCGGTGGGGGTGGAGGTGGAGCAGCGCTCTTCAAAAAGGGTCTGCCGGCAAGGTACTCCTCCCTCGAAAGCACCGAATCGACTTCAATCTCCTTCCCGGCGATGAACGTAGTCGACCCAACTTCGAGGGTTCGCTTGAACATTGTTCTCCCGAGACTGTTTTCACCCCGTCAGCCTATCCCATACCAAACAAGATGGATAGATAGATAGACAACAAACATACTCCTTCCCGCTAGTATCCTGAAGCACAGCATACCCCCCACTAATCGCCAAAACCCCGTCGCCATCAAACGTCTTATGCTTCTTCGTCGTCGGTTTCCTCCACAGCACACGAAAATAAGCCTCCCCCGCTGCACCCTCCTCCCCTTTCTCCTCTCCTGCCGCGACTACAGCCCCCAGCTCCGGGTTCCTAAGGAGCAATAGCGGCTTCCTCTTAATCGGTCCCCCAAGTTTCAATGATCTCCCGCCACCGAGGGGCTCGATCTTCGCACGCTTCGCCGCAGGTTGATCATCCGTGCCTGCTGTCACTGGTGCCGGCTTCTTTAAAAGCGGAGGTACGAACTTCTTTCCGCCAAACATCGTTTGTGTATTCGTGCGAGTGTACTGGTGGTGGCGGGAGCGAGGAAGTTTTGGGGAAGACGCGTTTGGTGCTGACAACGCAGCTTTAGCGCGTCTGTTGGCAAGTTACGGCACTACCGGTGCTCGTATTCTCGAGCAAAGCAACTTAGTGGAACCCTTGCGTCCAGTAACCTAGTACAAGGTCGAGCAAGAAGTTACGGATCGGTTATCTAAGGCTATTCAGCCAAATATATCCATCTGTTCCGGTTAACTGTTTCCTACGTGTTCAACGGTGAGGTACCGGTACTTGGTATCATACAAGTAGTACATGATAAGGTAAGCGCCAAGAGCCTCCCTCAGAATTTGCGTAAAGATGGGATCGAGCTTCAGTCCACGAGTATGACGGGATCAGTGACCAGGAATAAGGTAATCACCGGTACCGGCGCTCAGTATCATACCGGTAGACCCGAGTAAAAACGACATTACTTGCCTGCTCGATGGCCCGTCAGACGCCATGAAGATGAGTATCGCGAGAGAGCTTCGGAGATTTAACTTGAGAATCTGTATGTATCATACGGTGCTCTGCCCTGCAGCTCCGAGGACGAGACCCGAGTGACCACCGATGAACAGCTCCTCGCGATAACGCTGTGTTCTCAGTATTTATGCATTCTCGACCGCCCATCAGTTAGGACTAGACAGAGGTAGCCCGACACACTTTGCGTCCGAGACGCGTCCAAAAAAAAAGACGAGCAAAAATATCCAGAAAATTAATGGAAAACTATCCGCAGACCCGAGAAATCTTACCTCGCAAAGCTACAATAACAACTTCCTTCAATCATAATATTAGTTTTTCATGCAAGTACGAGTATGATATCACAAAAAACAAATAGGAACAGAAGCCCATCGAGTGATCCCCAATGATTCCAGAGATATTGCTATTTTATACATATATGTTACAATTCCTCTCCCATTAATAGAAACAGGCGCAGAGGAAGCCAGGCACACACCATGTGACATCCTCGGTCGGACAGGGGCTCACTTTAAAATCAGGGTATGGAGGAAAAACGTGAAGTGAGAAAAAATAAAGAGAGGGTATCTTCGTCGGCCGCCCCAATCTGAGTCCGAAAAAGCAGGAAAATCACTAACGTCTCATGAACGAGAACCAAGGTTCGACAAGAGGGGACCCACAAAATCATGGCCCAAGAAGGAGAGAGAAAACGGGGGAGATTTCAAAAGGAAGAGAGAGAAAAAGAAGAGCAAACCCGGCATCCCCCGTAACAGGAAAAATGAGAAAAAAGCCACACCGTAAAGCAACGCCAGTTGAGACCAGTAGGAAAGAAAGGGGAAAGGCCATCCAGTGCGAACAGCCCGCTAAACCCAGGGATAGAAATGAAAAGCCACTCTTAGGCCGGAACCCGTAAAAATGCAACCCAACCAGCAAACACCAAGAATGCACAACCCGAACCAATACGGCCATCACGAGGCCTATTTTCCACGAAAAACAGACAACCCCTCACCCGGCGGGCCTAAAAATACAAAGATCGGCCCTGCTCGCTCAAAGAAAAGGTGACACCAAGTTGTTGAACGGCCTCAAGTCCTTGGATGCTCCGGAGAATATCCTCAGGGACGTTGACATCGTCTAATAGGGTATCCTTGGTGTGCGTGATAACCAAATGTAAACCTCGAAGCGGAGTAGGTCCTAGATCAAATGTCTCATCCCCCGCACCCCCTTTGGGAGCCCTTTCCTCAGGCGTACGTTGGCCTACAGCCACATTTATCGTGTCGAAAAAGTCAGCAGGCTTAGGATCCACAGCCCTAGGCGAAATTTCCGGCGAAAATCTATCAAAGCTGTGCTTAGAATCAACCTCCAAGTAATTTTTGTTCCAGCGGCTGTTCCCGTGGATTCCATTTACTTCATCTTCTTGAGCGCCAGGTTTATGGTAACGCTGTGATTCCTCCAGGATCTTGGATGGGGCATTCGGGTTTTCAATCCTCCGCGCCATGATCTCCGGGTCATCATTGTGGTAGCCATAACTCATCCGCTTTCGCTTCAGCCTCGCCCGCCTTTCGACTTCATCCGCTCTCCTCAAGCTCACAACTAGCCTCGCTAAGGACCTCATTTCATCCATCAGGTGCGGTGGGGATAGATGCCCATACAGGGCTTCATCGGGCTGATTACAATCGTAGCTGCACTCAATGAAAATCGTGTTAAGTAATCCGCTACGGAACTTTGCAGCCGCATGATTCCAAGCAGGGTGGTTCCTTGGCGATAATGATATCGAATCTGTCGCATAAAGCAAACATTAGAAAATAGAACAGGCTAGCGTGAGCCGTAGAGCAAACAAAGCGCCACAAATTCCACAAGCGGAGAAGGAAACAGACCAGGCTCAACGTCTCCCCACATCATTACCTCCCTCCCCGTTGCATCATCTCGAATAAAGTACACCGTCGAATCATATACACACATCCTCTTTCGAGAACCGCCCGGGCTTCCGTCTGCTGTCGCACCATCCTTTCCCTGATAAGTCTGACTCCCCCGATGGTAGTGACTCTTCATGCAATGTCCATGAGAAACTGGCCACGCCTGCGCACTCAAACCGCTGCAAACCTCCACATACTCCAAGGCAGCCTCCGGTAAGCGTTGGTAAGTGACCAGGCCAACACCGCACTCCTCATCTGATAAATTCGGCCAAATGATATCGTTGAATATATGAGTTTTGATAGCCTCTATGGTCGAGGGAAGGGCAGCTAAACGCTTCGGACACTCCGTTTGAGTGAAACATGCCGTGTTGATAACAAATCCGGAGAGATGGTCCAAATGCGGGTGGGTTATCAAGTAAGTGGAGACAAGTTCTCGAGTGACATATGCTGCATTACCACGGGGTGTATCATATGGGAGGTTTGCCCCACAAAAGGGAAATGGCCTCTTCGTTATCGACCCATTTCCAGAAGCATTCTCAGAGACTGACGCAATGGGCTCCTTTGTAAAAGATGACCGGGAGGAATGCTCTTCAAGGATCCGTATGATCCCAGCCATATGGGTCCCCGCATCCACAGCGAGTATTGAACCTTTCGCCCAAGCTGTTGCAGTGGATCGAATAAGGTATCCAGAGACATTTCCCTCGCTTGGGCCCCCCGCAGATCCCTGCAGATACCCGGTAACGGCTACAGTTAGAATTGATGTTGGATGAAAAGACTTACAGATCCATACAGGGTGAAGGACAAGATTTCGAAGATTACTCACTAGCACGATGACCTGGAAAGCGGGAGAACCGTCGTCGGTACTTGAAACCGCCAGCTTGTATGGCTAGTAATAATCGTCTCTGGGAAAAAAATAATTTATGTCGAGATAGTCACCAGACAATTGTTGGCTATCTGTATTGGGTATGGAGAGTTTTTCTTTAAAAAAAAAAAAAAATGATTTGCTGGTTTTTTCTAAATTATGATTCTTTCCTCTCTTGATTCTGTTTTGTCTTTCCCCTTTGGGCACTGCCGCAAAAATGTCAGATCGAAAAAACGGATGTGTGAGGTATATAAACTGTTGGTGCGCTTCACGCTGCAGACACCCGAGATTTGTGACCTTTTTCTGCAGTGAGAATAACCTGGTTGTCTGGGGCAGAGGTTTGTGATAGGGTTTTGTTCCGAAGCAGGAAAGGCAGAAGAAGCAAAGAGAAATCAGGCCAGGCACTGTAGGCGTTAAAGGCGAGAGGCGAGAGACGCTGCAAAAGTACGGGAGGTGGTGGGTTGAGAACAAAGAAGTCCACAGGGGGGGGGTGGGAAGGAGCTCAGGAAAAGCACACGCGGTCGGTCACAGGTGAGATCCTGAAAGGGCGAAAAAAAAGAGAATGTTAATTTCAAGAACTTTTGGCACTTGTGGAAGGACCGCCAGGACTTGGGGGGCGGAATCGTAATGTGCAGTCTGTGATCTGAGAACTTGTTCAAGGACGGCGGCGGCGGCGGTGGTGGTTGGGGAAAGGAGTGGTGGTTCTTCCAGTCCCGAGTCCGTGCTGCGGTGAGCTCCTTCCAATTTTTTCCCCCCCTCTCCCCTATTCTATCGCGCTGCGCTGCGGGAGTGATGATCGTATTTCTGCAGTCAAGCGGGTTCCGGGTGAAGCAGAAGTAGGGTCGGAAACCATCTATCGGATTGGCTTGAGCTGTTGAATGCGAGTTCAAAGTGGCACCGCAGCTGACTGAGATAAAAACTGAACAGAGCCCGGGGAAGATTAAAGAGAGAAATATGATTGAATCGGTGGGTGGGTGGGTGGGCTGACTAGTTAAACAACGGCGATTCGGAGGCTCTTTCTCCCTTCGATCTCGTCAACTAAGCGATGGTGTTGGTCACGAAGAATGAAGAGAAAAGGAGAGAGGGAAGGGGGAGGATGTGATGCAAGGGAAATGTGGGAATGAATGGACTAGAATGATATATAGACAGAGGAGGAGGGAGTGGTGGTGGTTAATAATAATAATAAAGGAACTCACCCCAAGACTTCAAGGGGAGATTGGTAACTAATTAAAGCTAGCAATAATATGGCAGCAGAAGGGAGAACAGAAACCAGCAGTCAGAACTCGCAGCCAGATCGAGGAACTACCGTGCGTTAGGGGGGGGGGGCACACGAGCAGAGCAACGAGGGGAAGGACCTATATAGATATCGAATCTTTTCACCCCCCTCCCCGATAATGAAACCGGACTGGCCCTGGGAACGTTTTGAGCGCGTACAGGCAGTGCGCGAAGTTGGGGGCGACATCGCTAACACAACCCATTCACCAACATCACGCACACTCCAGCGCCTGAACACGAACTCTACGGATCCCCCCCCCTTCTAGATGGAGAAGCAGAAGGAGAGAGGGAGAGAGAGAGAGGGAGGGAGGGAGCAGCCACAGTATGGTACTCGAGCAACCCCCCTCCCACTTCTATCCATCACTCAACCCTCCCTCCTCGCAATGATTAAACTACACCATCATTATCACTACCACTACCGTATCGTCGTCACGACCACGTATCACGCATCATCACCGCCTTTTTATCCAAGATACAATCGATCATTCCCCTGCTCCGCCGTAACCATCGATAAGCCGCCACCGCAGCAAGCACCGTCCTTGTACTCGAGTATGGTGTAATCAGTGTGATACTTGACCCTTTCTACCCATTAGGGAGCGAGCTACACTGAACTGGGGAGGCCGTTCCATTAGAGTACCTGTAGGTATGTCTGTACGACTGCTGAGGACTCAAATTCCCACGAGGAAAAATAATAATAATAATAAATGTGCTCGTGAGGGTATGATATGATACCCTACCGCACCACACACGATCATCATTTTTCTCTTTGCTATAGAACCGGAGATCCATGATGAGTAACCGGAGTGCAAAGTGGCCATTCGACCCGGTGCTGAAGGAGCGACCTCCTTCCAAACGATTTACGGGGCGAAGATCTCTTGAAGCACTGGTAGTGGAGCGATCCACAGTACCGTACCATGCAGAGTGCTGTACTTGTATCTCATCCTTCATTCATAAAGGAGAACAAAAAAAAAAAAACCCTTCCATCACCGTGATACAATAACACTGTTATCCAAGAAATATAAAAACGAGAGCCTCTTCTTGTTATTGTTCGAGAAAAGCGGAAATACAGCAATTTCAGTAATCAAGGGAGGAGAAAAAGCCACCGAATTGGGTGGGAAACCCAGAAATTCGTGACAAGCTGTATCTCACATGCATCGCCCCCAGTCGACTTTGACATTCAGATCCCAGATAGAGATGTATCAGACTAGTCCTCTAAAGGCATCCTTCTAGAAGCTACCTAGTGCATGGAAACGGGGGTGGAGCGTAGTCTGTGTAACACAGCTAAAACCAACTTAAACATTCTGCCGCCGTGTTTCTCCCGGTAAAAATGATGGTAATAATAAAAGTAGATTGTCACCCCTGCATTTGCATCCCATCTTTCCCCAAATACTTTCCTGCTCTACCCGAGTACCGTACTCGTACATGTCCTCCTCTGCAGGCAGGAGATACAATTACTTACGGTGCGGGTACCGTACCTCATTCCCAAGTCGACTCTCGTCATAATCCTCACCTCCTCACCACGGCTCTCACCAGGCTCTCTCCCCCCTTTCTTCCTCCTTCTGGAATCGCACCCATCATTGCAAGCTAACCCACAACCAGAGCGAACATCTATTCGTGCTATTGCAAAGGGGCCCAGCCTAAATAGCCACGCCCAACTACCGGGGCTAACCCTATCAACAGCCCAATCACGAGCAGGATCTTTTTCTTCCCTTTTTTTTTCTTTTCTCTCGCCGTTTCCCTGTCCTATTTTCAGCCGCAGATGGATATATACCCACAGTAGGGTTATAATATTAACAACACACCTGCATTGTGGAGCGCAGCACGAGCACAAGCAGGCCAGATCTAACAAATTAAAAAAAACAAAGCAAAACAACAAAAGATCTAATCGAATTGAGCCCATCGGACAATTCGATTAAATCCCTCAGTTGAGGTGGGGGAGGGGAGGGGGGGGGGGGAAACGTTGCATGTATGGATGGAGAGGGGAGGGGAGGAGGAGGAGGGCAGGCAGGAAGTAAACGGTGGTCTTCTGCGAGCAATAACTAATCGACGATTGTTCCGTCTAGCCGTAGGTGCAATGGCCTAAATAGGCCTCACGGAAGAAGGTAGATCCTCGCCTTGGGGAACCGGTATGGCATGTCACATTGCATGGAGTACCTGTACGAGTACTCCGCTCGGGGAGAGAGCACCTGTACTCGAGTGCTCGAGTATTGCACTTTATAATGCTTGCACTTATAAAATACTCGAGTACTCGAGTACAGGTAAACACCCAGACAAGCGGTGTTTGACCCACTACGGTACGGTACGGTCTCCTCATAGGCACTATTACACTTCACTTCACTTCACCATTACTCGTACTTGTACTATACTGCTCGTACCGCACAGTACACTTCCCACAAAATATATCACTCCCCTTCCCCCTCCCCTCCGACATGGCCAATCACCTACCGGTAATCACCCAACCACCACCTCACCCCAGTTAACCAACTAACCCGAAACCTTACCCACTTACCAATCACACTAACCTTCAACCCCCAGCAAATTCGATACAGTACCGTCCCACCCCAAGCAAGCACGATCCAGTACCAAACTTGCACTCAGAGCCTGAGCCTACCATCGCTGTTGTACCCTACGTACGCTACACATGCAAACCCATCACATCGTTATAACCCCTCCCCTTCCATCCATGATCCTTCCATCCTTCCAGAACACCTCAGAAACCTCCCTTTTTTCTTTTTCTCCGTTCTGCCCTTTTTTCTTTTTTCTTTTTTCCTTTTTTTTCCTTTTTTTTTTGTTCCTTTCCCCATCACTCTACCTCACGCATCCCTGTAATCACACACAAAAGTACTGTGCACGACGACGACAATACGGTGCTGTGCGAGCAATACTGGCTGTACGGTGCAGTTACCGTGATGTGCAGATACGCTACAGGCATCATCATACGCCTGTCCTACCAGCTGGAGAACCGGTGATCAGGCGTAGCCAGGCAAGAAATATCATAGTATCATAGTAACAATGGATCAAGCTTTTTCAAAGCTTCATGTGCGCGGCAAGTATCGTATCGTACTTGTTTATGCGCTGGGCACTCTCACCCGTCGGACGGATGGGATGGTCCCATCGGACATTGGCCGGCGACGTCGTGCACTATACATACAATACACAATCGTTTCCCCATCGCGGCTGGTACCGTACCACTAGTTGAACGGACGGATACGATCTACTAGGGACGACTTATCCGCTGCGCTGGTACTGACGTACAGTATAGCACAGCACAGTACATGGCAGGAAGAGCCCAGGCACTCTACTGTACCGTGACCAGTCAGTGTCTTCATGTTCGGTGCGACGTCGTATCATATCATACGTATCGTGACAATCTGCCATGGGTGGTGGTCGGCATGCATGTGATGATAAGCTGCGGTATTGGGACTGGTCCTTACGATTACTCGTAGTAGTAGGTAGGTGTTTAACCAAGTATTGGGATATCATACTATATAGCTTACGACTGGGAGGGAAGACTAGGCAGGCGTAAGCTTATCTACGAGTACGGTATCATACTGTGCCTCCCACACATCCATCCACAACTGCCTAAACATGGCTTCAAATCACCTGCGGCCTAGGAGCATGATAAATTTAGCCTAGCCATGCCATATTATCATATATACCAGCATCACCTTCTAGAAAAGATATTTTCCTTTCCTCTTCTTGCTTGATGCTGCTGGGACCGCCCGCTACCAATGACAAAGGGGGGAAGTGAAAAAAGAAAAAAGAAAAACCTTAGTCTATTCACGACATAATGAGTTGCACAGCATTCTTCGACTACATGTATATCATACAAAAAAACCCGGGGGGAAAAAAAGTGAACGGATCGGAGCAGGTAGGCACACGCTATAATGCGATTCGAGTGATATGATATAAAAAAAACCCTCCCCCCCCGTTGGAGGGTACAACACGAGATAGATAGACAAGATAGACAGACAAAAAAAAAAAAAAAGAAGAAAAAAAGGAAACATCAAAGGTAAGACAAATCATACCTATGTACTGTGCTGTAGTGGTAGTGCATCTTCTGTGCAATGCCAGAGCTAATAAGGCTACAGCACGAAGGATGGGCGAGTGGTTTTGAATAGATAGGTAGATACTTGCAATCACATATCCCTACTATACTACCCCCCCACTCTCCCCACCTCAATTTCGTCCCTCATCCCCACCAGCACATGGTAGATATATGAGATATTTAACTTAAAGACGGAGGGGGAAGGAAGAAGAAGAAAAAGTGAAGCAAGCGATGGACAAGATAAAGTATCCTACTCCCCAACCCCGAAACCCTGCAGCAAAAAGCGTCCCATAAACAAAAAGCGAACAAAAACAAACCAATGATGGCAATGATGATGATGATGATGATAGAAAAGGCAAATGGACAGATGATGCTTGATTCCCCCCACCCACTCACTCACCGGTGTGCACACCCATCCCTCGTCTGCTTGCCTGTTAACAGCAGCCTACCCAACCAGAATGTACCCTCCAAACATCCTTTAGCCACACTAAATGCGCTTTAGAAAAACCGGTCCCAAGCAAAAAGCAAGAATGAAAAGAAAATATGAGATCCCCGAGAGAGTAAAGACAACAAAAAAGTGAAAATTATTTTTCATGAACATCAACCCAGCACCTAGAGTATAAGAAAAGAGAAAGACATAAAAATAGAGAAAAGGAAAGAGAAAAAAAGTCAAAGTCATGCTTTTGAGTAATGAGGCCAAGGTCTTCATCCAAATATTGTGGTGAGCACCTACTCTCTTCCTCCTTCTTTGCCATTTTTTCCCCTCCCTAGAACCTCCTCCCACTCCCGCTAGGGCCAGCCGGGGCACTGCCACTCCTGCTTCTCCCTCCAGCTGCCCAAGGAGGAAAGTCCGAAACCACGTCCCTATACGCTGGCGTAGGACTTCGTCGCAAAAGCCGTTCCCTTTCCACACCCCTTTCCAACCTCCTTCTGCTTCCCTCATCACTGTCATCATCATCCTCACTACTACTGCTCCCCATTGACGATTGGCTGGTATAATCGGGTGGGGGGCTGTTTTGCCGAACAATGTTTCCTCCAGTATGGGTCGATGGGGAAACATTGATATTGGCCAATGAGATATCCGTCGGGCTTCTTTCCGGTCCCAGCGATGTGGGACTGACTGCAGATGAGCCTGCTCTGCCAGAATTCGCAAGACCGGTCTGCAAAGTACTTCCGCTACGTCCCCGTCCATGCTGATGTGGAGCCTGTGATTCAAAATATCCACTAGGGCTTTGTCCTCTCTGCCCAGTTTCCAACAAGATACTTCCTTGCTCGCTTCCATAAGGCGGTGGAGGCGCCAAGCTTCCGGTGGTTGGTGCAAGCCCCCACTTCTTCACGTTTGCTTCGATGAACACAAAGCCTAATTGACCAAAATTTACATGAACAGTGCAAGGGCCATTGGCGCCGACAGTTGGAAATAAGTTGAGGGATTTCAGTCCGTGAGCAACATCTTCAAGCTTCTTGCCATTCCGGGTGAAAAATATTGTTCCGGTCCTTGGGCGGTAACCAACACCAATAACATCGCCTTGGTGATACGAAGGAGCATATGGTGTGCCGTGGAACGGTTGGTTGTGTCGTCGCTGGCCAGAGGAGGTGTACGCGATTGAGTGCTTATGCCAACCTATCGCATGATTAAAAATCACTTCCCCTATTCCTTGACCATGTCTCCGCCGATGGGAGTTATAAAATATGAACTTACCTGGCAACCGGAACATTGGATAAGGTTTGGTCGACATACCAATACTTAGCAAAGTATTCTCCGGCTTTTCGTAAAGTTTCGCTTCCCAGTAGTACACTTCGTTCTGTTTTGGAACGGGGAGGTTACTTTGGACCGAACAAACCGAATCGTAAAATTCAATCTCTGTCCGCGCTTCCACAAAGCAGTTGGCAATCTCGAGCTCGGCCTCAAATTCCCACGCCGAAACACCTTTCTCTTGAATCGCCAAGAACTGCGATAGGGATATGTCGGTTGGAACAGAATCAGGAGGGTTTGCTTCGATAAACGCTGCACATCACCGGGCGGGAATCATCAGTAAACTAGGGCCTGTTCAACGCAAGAGGGAAAGGGTATCCCGATCGGCATTTATGCTGCCCGGAGATATCAGAAAGCCTACCCTTCGCTCTCAAGTACTCTTGTCTCGAAATCTCGTCCATCTGTTCCAAAGTTTCCGCCTCCTCCCTTGCCAGAGCCTGTTCATCATCATACTCTCCAGGCCTCCCTATCCTATCCAACCATATCCTTCCCCGTGATGTGTTTCGAAAAAGATAGATGATGACGATGATTATTCCTACCAAGGCCGCTGATCCAAAAGCCGAGAGCAAACCGATCAGTAGACCTTGACCAGCTGCGGACGTAGTTTTGGGATCCGATAATGCGGGCATGTTGGGGAATCGATTAGAAGGGCGCGGGTGGAAAGGATTTTGACTTCGAGAACTATGATAAACACTATTTGATGTTGATGGGTAGAGGTTAGAGTGATTGACCGAACGTGATTTTAGACGAGATCGCTGATTTGTTGCGACGCCCATTTCAACAGGACCGGAGGTTGAAACGGGAAGAGGTGCGAAAGCCAACCGTCACAAGAGCTAGCAGCGGTGGATGTCCTCAATAAATTTGCAGGTAAGATGATCGGAGGGGGGGGTGAAAACGTAAGGAACAGGTTGAGTGGCGGTGGGGATGGGGTGTCCAGATTAGGTGAGGAAGGACACGAGAGGATGGAAAAGAAAGGTGGAGATACTGGTAGCGATGGGGAGGGGATGCAATGGGCGATATTCGTTAAAAGCAGCAAGGACAGAAAAAGAAACAATTTACAGCAGGGAAGGGCGAGCCAGCCACCAGCAGGGAAGCAGACAAGCAGACAAGCAAGCGAGAGCGGCGCAAGCAAGAATGAAGGGAATGCGGAGAAGAAAGGATTGGGGGGGATGGGTGACAAGCGCTGAATTGGTTTTAGGACGAAAAGTGAGAAGGCTAAGTGTCGGCGGGAAAGACAACTGAAGCGAGGGAGGGGAGGTGGTGATTGGATGAGTTCACCATGAATGACGCCAAGGCCGAACTTCTTCACGCAGTGGTATTCGCAGCTACATTGAAGTCGTTTCTCCTCATGGGTCTCCCTCTTTTCGAACATCGGTACCCTTCCGGTGTCTATCAAGCAGTATAAGCACAGCAGCTGGGTCATTCAGATACCGGCAATTTAGTTCAAGGCGGTCGGTTGATTAGAGCTTGCTATTGCACTTTGCTGCCTTCCCCAAAGCGGCGGGAGGGTAGCAGAGGAGGGAAATCGCAGTTCGGGGTGTGTTCCTTTTTCCCTGTGGCGCTGCGCACCTAAAATCGGCATGCCGGTGCCCGTTGTAGAAATACCGCTGTTTAGTATTCTTGCACCGGTACCGTAATCCGTCAAGCTACCTATCAAGAACCAGTCGTCCTAACTAATCTCTCAAATCATAGAATTCAAGGGGAGGACTTATTGAGCTGTCCTCCTAAGATGAACCTTTCAATGCCAGTATTTGCCGTTCGTATTTCAGTCTTCGACAATTCCCCCAGACGACATCTGCCACCTGAGTGTTGTCTCATCAACTTAGCTCCTGCTATTGTCTTCGTTACCCGGCTGCCGGCATAGCATTCCTGCAGTCTCAGTTTCCATCATCCTAAGGCAAGATCTGCCGTCATCATCTGTAACCGCACGGGCGGAGCATAAGACCACCCATATCCCGGGCGTCCCGACTTGGGTCTGTAAATAGATATTCTGACATTATTTAAGGCTTCGAAAGCCCGGTTCACAGCAAAGACTCCTGCTTCTGTGGAGAGCAATAACAAGGCTGCCAGGAACACACGCCCACTCCACCAGCGAAGAAAATAACGGCACAACGCCATTTCCTACAAAAAAAAACAGGTTTACTCCGAATAAAAATCGACCGGTCTAAGATATTTATGTTTCAAAATACCAACATTGCACTGATAGACTCAATTGCCTCTCAAAACCACCTACGCAGCTCTCAGAAATTTCCTCACCACATTGCCTCCTAACCCCCGTGTCTCCCGAGATGGCAGCCCAAGGACTCTCGAGTCGCTGTTCCACTTGAATTAACTGGAAGGGCAGAAATAACGTTTACATCCCCAAAGCACAGGGATATAAGGCGGAGAAACAATAGGACTAGTGGATGAAGTTATTTTCTCCCCAATGCCAAACTCCTGGTTGATATCAAAAATTTGAAGATTGACTATTTTCGGTCCCTTCGGACTATCTCCCTCACCTTTCCAATACCACCAGAAGCACTACAAGCACAATGGTTAGTTTACCATAATATCAAGCGCCCCTCTGCTCCACGATCTTATAATTTTATCACCTGAAATATCTCTTGGTGCTAGCAGAGTACTCGTACAGGGCGCCCATCTGAGCACATTCACAAAAGGTTTAATGTTCGTGCTGCTGCTCGCGCTGCACACTATCATCATGGAGTCCTGTGAACAATAACTAACCAAACCTAATGGTGGCGCTCACGCGAGAAAACCTCTGCCAAATATTTTTGTAGTATCATAGCTCACTCGGAAACTCTTTGCAACGCCATTTCCCTGTCACGCCACTCGCCTAACCACTGCTATCCTATGATTAACGTTTGCCCTAGCCAATACGGCAGTTACTGAACCTCCTGGCCGCCCAACACCCGAGTCCCAGGAGGGCTGGAAGTTCCTTATAGGGTAAGGTGATATTGAAATTTCTATTTATTCCCACGCGCGCCATAAAAAATAATCCCAGGCCACCAGGTTACTTGTAGAGTATGATACAAGTACAAATACTAGTGTTAGTGCTAGTGGATCTATTGTTCCAGAGACTTCACGGCGGGCGGTGTGGGGATTACCTTGGGAATAGAGATGTACCATATTGTATGATGAGAATATGCTATATGTTTGCTCAGTTGGCCAGTGTTGAGTTCCGCAATGGATATCGGGCGACTCCCAGAGAATTGAGGATCGCCCCCGCCCTTTGATATCATTTATCTACCGGTATCCTAACCTACTTGTAATAGGTATTCAGCAACCATTTATTGGTGAGGACTACGAGCAGGTCTGTTGGCTGTCTCGATCGTCGTAGGTGTTTACTATGTCCCATCTGCAGCTCTCTCAACCTCACTGGAGCAAGCAGTCTCCACGCACAGTGCACGCCTTAGGACCGCCGGTATTCCACTGTTCGGTCTTTAAGCTTCTATACGATGGTCTGCTGTATCATACTCGCACAAGCAAACAGGGGCAGACCAAACCTCAGTTTCTTCGCTGGCGCCAAACATGTTGAGACAATTTCAAAAACTAAAATAATATTGTTCACGCGCTCCACCCTTTTCCTCCCGCGTTCCTGCCGATCGGAGCATAGAGCAAAGGGATGAAACCTTCGGATTCGAACAAACCATCAACTCAATTCTCCAAGCATTGCTGTAACATGCACAATTTCGCCACTCTAGCTTCCTAAAGCAAGAAACACGATTATCAAACTATTCCAAGTCACATATTATCACGAAATTCAAGACAGTGAGAGTAATTTGTCTACCTGCAATCCGTGTCGCCGATTTTAGGCTAGTCCGGATACTGTACGCAAGCACTGTGTTCGAGTTTGCGTGTCGAATCCCTAACCTGAAGATAATAAATACACCCCCTTACCGATACTACTCCATTTTATGCATTCACCTGCAGGAGATACTGTAATCTCCACGAACACACCTTTACTCGAGTACAATCCTCCGGTTGTCTTCTTTTCCCTCATCTTCCCTCGTTCTCCTGTTTTTTTTTGCTCCAAACCGTGCTTTTACCGGACTGTTCGACTAGGTACCTCATGGTTACTCGAGTATGGAGGCTAGTGATGAGACGGACAGAGTACAGTACAGGCGGCCCAAGACATACTCGAGTATGTGCAGTATATACTCAAGGCGTAGGAATGCGTGGATGTCCTCGGCCACCCATACCCTGTCCGTCTCATCGCTAACCTCCCTACCCGAGTACAGACCCAAATCCGGTGACCGGGAACTGGTTATGCCCTACCCACGGTGAACTCGCAGAATCCAGAGAGGAAGCACCGAGCCTACTCGAGTACTACTGCACCTTCCCAAACTACCGGTACTGAACCGAAGAAAAACTCTTCCATTAACCTTGCTCAGGGGAAAAAGGTTCACTCCGCGGAGTAAAATTTTTTCCGGCACTCCGAATTATTGTGAGATAAACCCAACAAACTGCGTGAGTACAACCACCAGGAAGGCTCTACTCGGTAGCTCACTTGTTATCTGGCACGTACCGGTACTCAGCACCGGTATTGGACCTACTGCATCATCTGAGATTTGGGGTGTGATCCTGGTTGATGCTGTAGGACCGGAATTGAGAACTACGGTATTCAGGGGCCAGAGACGGGTCCGCGGGATTCCACGCCACCCACACAAAAAACCTACGGCGGTGCAGTGAGCCGGTTAGTTGGTGATGAAACGCCGTCAGGGTGTGCGGCGTCTGCACCTTGGTGCCAGGCGGCGGCTTGCCCACATACCGGTACGAGTACTCGTACCTTGAGGTGGTGATAAGAAAAGGTGAATTCCGTGGGAGGATGTCAACGCAAGGAGGTTAGGCTCTCTATACGGTAACCCAAAGGGAAATCGGTGGTTTTCCTTTCATCTCCAATCTCCGAGTTCTATTTAAGGTATCGAGTGACTATTTATGACCACGATTCTCGGGTGCGGGTTTCCCCGGGGATCGGAACCGTTGAGTGTTTTTTAGTGTTCCATACGGTACGAGTACCACAACCCTCAAGGTACCGGTACCATATTGAGTTTGTCTGAGACTTAGCAAGTGGTACAGCATTACAATAGTCTCAGGAACCAGGACCATCCCCACTTCCGACACGGGGCCCACTGTCCTACCTTATTCGATACACAAAGGTAACCGATCGTACAAGTGTACTTGTACTAGTACCGGTAGAGAATATCTCCACCGGCACCGCACGTACTAGTACAGTATCATACCGTACCGGTATTCGTACGCCCATTGTTCCTGTGCCAGGTCATCTGACGGGATAAAATGATCGATAATATTATCATAATAAGAATAATAATATAATAAAATCCTATCCATCCATCATGCTCAGGATGATACGGTATCCATACTTATCATAAGTATGATACTGATCATACCGCATGTGAGCCCTCCCCCGAGACCAGGGTTAGGTTAAATCGTACACGGGCGGGGTCACAGTACCATACTCGATGGGAGCATTCAGATACCCGTTTTTTTTGTCCCACCACAAAAATGTTTTTCATGATCGTACTTCAAGAGTCGATCGGGAAAAGCCAGGGTATCGCTAGGAAGGAGTTGCAAAGCTTGACGCAGGTGGGTGTCGATAGTCTATGGTATCCGAAATCTTCAACGGGGACGTGAATAAGAAAACCGGCGGGTGATGAACGGGGGGTAAATTATCTTACACTGCATGCAAAAAGTTAGCTACGAGTAGATCGCCAAGGTGGGGTGACAAAAAAAGTCTACCCGCCACCGATCCATGTTCGCCACCCGCCGACTTCCGTCGTGTTTTTTCCCGTTGAAGACTCGCCAGTCTCTACTTGTATCGTCGCCAGGCATGCCAAACCTATCCTGGAACGATCTGCTGGGAACATCCAAACCCACCAAGAGTGCTGAGTCATTTGAGCCGCTGAAAAGACCGAAAAACAAAACCGATTATCTGACCGCGTCCAGCTAATTGTTGCTAAACCTGGTTCTTCATGTGCTAGGCGACGAATTTGGACTGTTTCGGGCTGCCCAAGAGACAGCGTTCTGGTGAGAGGGGGGCTGTTTTTCTGGACTTGCGAGGTTAGTTGTACAAGTACCGTACGTGGGAAAAGGGGGTGCGGGGGGTGGTGGATATTGGTTGATCCGAAAGAGTGCTGGATCCTAGGGGCCATATTAAACTCTTGAGGTCGATTTGGGAAGATAGTTTCTCCCCCCCCTGCCTCACCCCTTCTCTTTCGCTTTCCCTCACGGAGAATAGAGGCTTCTTTTCCTTCTTTCCTTCCTTCTTTTTCTGCGGTAGCTGGGGTACCCGTGTTCGCATGCCCGGTATTGTCGGGAATAGATGGCAGCATACGAACTCACTCGGTTTCAGTTTTCTCCGTTGGAGGTTTTTACACCTTAGTAAGGACATCCGAGGTCCGTAACGTCTAAATATAATACAATAGTGACGTTTCATCGCTAGCTTTCCCGGAAGAGCTCACAGTAGTGATGGCGTATGGCTAAGATTTGGGGCGAGAAGAGGTCTTATTTTTAGCCAGCAGACATACGGGAGCTGGCGGTAGTAAAATTCTCCTCTCAGGTAACAGTGCCATTGTTCGCGGCGTCAATACCGCACCGTCGTCATATTATTAGGTGAAATGCTTGTATTGTACAGTACTCTGCTTGAGCGCTATTGGCGTTATCCGTACAGATTGGGGCATCGGGCAGAACAGCACGCCGATAATGGGAGCTACGATAGATATAAATTTAGAGATGGCAGTGCTTTAAGTGCTCCAGTCCGCACCGTCTCGTGGCCGTAGAAGTCAATCTTATTCGGATTAAGTTACTATCGTGGTTGCGGGTAGCAACTATTATATCTCGGTTTGCTTTCCTGTGGCAATGGTTATGGAGGCAACAATAGTCCCCATAGGATTTTTGTTTGTATTTCCTTGGAGTACAGTACCAGTTACATTTTTCACATTTTTTCCTACTATCTTGAGCATCATGTAAGGTCCTGGCATTGAATAATTACTCTTCTGCATAGCATGCCTCATAATACTTTCTACCCACTCAGGACTAACTCTGTTGGGTTTTAATATTGCTTTAGCAGTTAATTAGATTACCGGTACTGGTCAGTGGAGCGACTGTGGGCGACCACAATCCGCCTCGTCTTTGCTCGGCCAGGCTGGACTTTTCTCGTCTTCTGTGGCCCGGACCCGCCTTCGCCGGACGGGACAAGTGGAGGCGCTGGAAGATAGGGAGAGACTGTATTAGCTAGGACGACAAAAATCGAAATGTTGGCCTAGCATGGCTAATGGGAAGGTTTGGGGTTTGCTTTGGTGGGCTAGCCGTTCTCGGTTGTTACCTTTCAGTGATGCTACATTACCGTATCTCTGCGCGAAGTTAACTGAGCACTTAGTTCGCACGATAAAAATATTTCTACAGCTAGCTTACTATTCATCCTGGCCGCGCCTTTGCCGTCCCTCTGGTAACATGGCCCAAAGTACACGATGCACGATGGTGCAGAATCTCGCTATTTAAAGCCGGGAGGTGTTACTTCAGTGCGGTGGTTAAACTACTCGTACCATGCTCTTCTCTTGCGTATGGGTGCGACAGAGCAGGAAGATGCCTGAACACCGGTATTGAATCGGAGGCCAGAAATGGCCCAATTCGTACCAATTGAGGCACTGGTCTGGCTTCGCGGAAAAGATCTGGGATGTGGTGGTATCGGCAGGGAATCACCGTCATCCGACAGCTGATCCCGGTTTTCCAAGATTTGCTGGGTAAGGTGGAGAGGAGAGAGGAGAGGAGAGGAGAAGGGGGGGAGGAGGAGGAGAGGACGTGAGATGACAGAAGGGAAGAAGGAATGAATGATAATACTGCGATGAAAAGCGGTCGCTATACTGGTGGAGGATGGGTAAAGAAATTGAATGGAGGAAAGTGGATAAACAGGAAATTGGTTATTTATCTAATTTTGATCTCACCAACGAATTTTCATTGTCGAGGCTGGACAGGGGCAAAAGGAGGGAAGTGGCAAGTAAATATAATAGAACAAATTTCCTGAGCCGTGTGGCCTTCATCCAAAGAGATTCTGATTCCATGATATAATATTCGTCGATACGGTAATAATGTTCATCTTGTTCAGCCCACCGACGAACAACACGTAGGGGAGTTCCTCCCTCTCTTCTAACCTTCCCAACCTGCAACCCACACGCTCCCCCCACTTCCACGCTTTTATTTTTAACAGAAAACAATCACTATCACTCGCTCATCATCTACCCATCCATTAGTAGAAAGAAACACTTGCAGCTTTACCCCATCCCCGCATTTTCTCGGCCACCATAATAAGCCGGAGCGTTTCGCTGGTCCATCAAAACATCTAGTTCTAACTTATCCGCACACTTGACATACTAATACAATACTATACCGTTCGTTGTCTTTGTCATTTTTCATGTTTGTTGAGCCCCTCTTCGGCTACCATCGCACTTTGGTATCGTACGTGCACTTACCACCTTTCATTCTCATAGTCCCTGCGCTTTCGGCATCGAGGAACGACAGCAGCATTCTACGATAGACTGTTTCTAGGCCTTGAACCTTAATTATGGACGACCCCGAGCTTCAGGCCAGACTTGCGGCTCTAGATTCAGAGTTGGAGGAGGGTGATATTACAGAAAAAGGCTATCAGAAGCGTCGCACTCTTTTATTTTCTCAATACAGTGTAGATATGTCGGATATGGGCCCTTCAAACCGGCATGTCTATGAGATTAGAAATGAGCCGGCGTCACCATCCAATAGACGAGATTCCGGTAGAGACTCTGTGCACTCACCTGGGTCATTTTCTACACACTTGGAGTCCGGAGCGACGACATCGGCGACGGTTACGCAATACGGAGGTATAAGTCGTGAATCGACGACGGTTGGGTCTACACAGGAATGGGGCGGAATTGACGCGGTTGGAGGTGGTGTCAGGACAAGCTATGCTCAAGGTCAACTCCATGTGCGCAACGGTTCCATAAGCCAACAATCATTGAATCCCCGAGATTCAATAGCCACATCTGTGCATGTTAGGAACCCTAGCACTGCTTCCGGCGCTGTGTCTGCGCCTCCGCTGGTCACTTACCAGCAGCCCCAGTACGACTACAATAGCCAATACCCGCCTCACATTGTAGGGCCTATAGAATATCCCTTGAACCCCGGGTACGGGGGTCCGTCCTCCCCTGGGCGGGAATCCCGAGAGAACACGCTGGGAGGGTATTTTTCGGATTTCACCGCTGCAGGTTACGACCACAATATGATGCATCGATATTCCGGGGAACAGGGAGTTCCATTCTCACCGTCTGTGGCTATTCCTCCGCCAATGCTCAGCTCAAATGATCTGCCGCCTCCTGGTGCTGTGAACCATATGTTGCCATTGGAGCCTCGGGATGTACCATTTGCAGTTTACGACCCTCATAATTCCAATACTCCTATGTCCAAGTTTGATAATCTCGCTTCAGTATTGCGGCATCGAGCCGGGTCTGTTCCGAAACAGCCTGCATATATAGTTCTTGATTCCAGGGGCAAGGAAATCGCGGCTTGCTCTTGGGAAAAGCTTGCATCTCGTGCTGAAAAGGTTGCGCAAGTTATTAGAGACAAATCAAATCTCTATCGCGGAGATAGAGTTGCGCTTGTATACCGAGATGTAGAAGTTATTGAATTCGCTGTGGCATTGTTTGGGTGCTTCATTGCCGGGGTAGTAGCGGTGCCTATAAATAACCTCGAGGATTACCAAAAGCTCAATCACGTCTTGACAACTACTCACTCGCATTTAGCTCTAACTACCGACAACAACCTGAAAGTATTTCAACGGGACCTCACAACGCAGAAGCTTTCATGGCCTCGAGGGGTAGAATGGTGGAAAACCAATGAGTTTGGATCGTGGCGGCCAGGAAAGAATCAGGAAGTACCTGCTCTCTCTGTGCCAGACCTGGCATATATAGATTTTGCTAGATCTCCCGAAGGAGAGTTACGAGGCGTGGTCATGAATCACCGGACGATTATGCACCAGATGGCCTGTTTAAGTGCTATTATATCCACTGTCCCTCATGATGATAGCAAAGATACGTTTCATCCAGGATTACGGGATAGGACGGGCCGCCCGGTGTCGGGGAGGCCAGCGGGTGACATTCTGGTCAGTTATTTGGATCCAAGGCAAGGGATAGGCATGATATTTGGGGCGCTGCTAGCTGTATACGGGGGACAAACAACCGTGTGGCTCTCACAGGCTACTGCAACAACGCCTGGTCTTTACGCTAACATTATAACAAGATATAAAGCAACACTGTGCTTAGCAGATTATCCGGCACTCAAGTTGGTGGCTTATAATTATCAGAAGGAACCCATGGTGACTAGAAACTTTCAGAAGAGGCTCACCGTGGACTTTTCTACTGTTAGATTCATGTTGATTGACGCGTTGACCGTCGACCCGGACTTTCACGAGATTCTTGCCGACCGTTGGCTCAGGCCTTTGGGAAACACAAGGGCGAGGGACGCTGTGGCACCCATGCTCTGTCTTCCTGAGCATGGCGGTATGGTGATCAGTATGAGGGACTGGCTCGGTGGTGAGGAACGGATGGGATGTCCTTTGCACCAACCGGAGGAGCATGGGGATGGTGAGCCAGAAGAACCGGAGGATGGCCCAAGCCAGGGAGTAGGAGTTGGGGTCAACGGGTACTCATCATTGCTGAGCGGTGGTATAATAAAGAAGGCAGGCAAGAAGGTGACCGAGCTCACGGAGGTTTTGCTGGACAAGGAAGCTTTGAAGACCAATGATGTTGTGGTCTTAGCTGTTGGGGAGGAGGCCCAAAAGAAAGCGGGAGATCCGGGCGCAGTGAGGGTTGGAGCGTTTGGATACCCTATACCGGATGCTACACTTGCCGTCGTGGATCCTGAGACTTTGTTACTCTGTGCTCCGAATGTCATAGGAGAGATATGGGTTGATTCGCCGTCACTATCTGGAGGGTTCTGGGCACTCACCAAGCAGACCGAGAACATATTCCATGCCCGACCTTACAGGTTTAAAGAAGGTAATCCACATCCGGTTAGCCTCGAGCTGGAGTTCCTAAGAACAGGTTTATTGGGATGCGTGATCGAGGGAAAGATATTTATTCTGGGTCTCTACGAGGATCGATTACGTCAAAAAGTAGAATGGGTAGAGGAAGGAGCAGAAGGCAGGGAGGAATTTAGGTGCTTCTTCGTTCAGCATTTGGTTTTTAGCATCGTGAAGAATATCCCAAAGATTTATGATTGGTTTGTTTCCGCTTTTACTTTCGGGGGAAACTCCCTTTTTCGCACCTTTTGTAGACTGACCCTATTTCTCAAGCGCGGCGTTTGATGTTTATGTCAATGAGGAACATCTGCCAATTATACTTTTAGAATCACAGGCCGCTTCGACTGCACCCACAAGTGCGGGAGGCGTTGCACGACAGCTCGATGTTGCACTTCTTGACCAACTTTCGGAGAGGTGTATGGACGTACTCCTAGATGAACATCACCTTCGAGTTTACTGTGTTATGATTACAGCGCCAAACACCCTTCCTCGAGTTCTCAAGAATGGCCGCAGAGAGATTGGAAACATTCTTTGCCGTAATGAATTCCATTCTGGGACCCTACCTTGCGTTCATGTGAAATTTGGGGTTCATAGAGCGGTTCTCAATCTACCTATTGGCATAGATCCGAATGGGGGCATATGGAGTCACCTTGCTACTCAGTCTAGACAGGACATTTTGCTTATGCAAGAGAAACAATACTCTGGCGTGGATTATCGAGAGGTTGTTATCGACGATAGGACCTCAACACCGCTGAACAACTTTTCGTCAATTGTGGATCTACTGCAATGGCGTGTTGCTCGACAGGCCGAAGAGCTTTCCTATTGCACTATTGATGCTAGGTATAGAGAGGGTAAGGGTGTTACTTGGAAGAAGCTGGACACCAAGATTGCTGCCATAGCCGCTCAAATCAAGAATAAGTGGAAAGTCAAGGCTGGTGATCACGTGGTCTTGATGTACACACATTCAGAGGATTTTGTGTTTGCTGTGCATGCCTGCTTTTGTCTGGGAGTTATCGCTGTTCCTATAGCGCCCCTGGATCAAAATCGATTGAGTGAGGATATTCCGGCACTTCTTCACATGATTGTGGATTTTAGCGTCCAAGCGATTCTGGTAAATACGGAGGTCGATCATCTATTGAAAGGGAAACCACTGTCGACGCATTTGAAGCAAAGTGCCGTAGTATTGAAAATCAATATGCCTCCTATTCACAACACAGCGAAACCTCCGAAGAGCAATAGTGGTTGCAGAGATTTGGGGCTAACTATGAAGGCGGAATGGGTTCAATCTGAATTTATTGCGCTGGTGTGGACCTATTGGACCCCGGACCAAAGAAGGATCGCAGTTGGCCTTGGACATGATACCATCATGGGAATATGCAAAGTCATGAAAGAGACTTGCCAAATGACCTCTAGTCGACCGGTGGTAGGGTGTGTCAGGAGTACTAGTGGCGTGGGGTTTGTGGTCTCCTTGTTAATGGGAGTATTTGTCGGTATGTTTTCTGTCGCCCGTTTGTTACCCTTTATTAAAAAACATTAATCTAAGGGGTCTGCCTCAAACAGGTGCTCCTACATACTTGGTATCTCCAGTGGATTTTGCGCAGAATCCACTAAGCCTATTCTCGACGTTATCGAGATATAAGATCAAGGATACATATGCTACCCCTCAAATGTTAGACCATGCGATATCGACTATGCCTTCCAAGGGATTTACAATGCTTGAGTTAAAAAACATGATGATTACCTGTGAGGGGCGACCAAGGCCTGATATATGTAAGTGGAAACCCGAAACATGGATCGTCCATAACAGGAACTGACGCTCCACTAGTCCAGAGAGTCAGGTTTCATTTTGCCGCGACGGAGTTAGATCGGACGGCTATCAACACTATCTATAGCCACGTGTTGAATCCTATGGTCGCTTCCCGCTCCTATACGAATACTGAGCCAATAGAATTATGGCTTGACACGAAGGCGCTCCGGCGTGGCTTGGTGTACCCTGTTGATCCGGAAACCCATCCAAATGCTCTTCTTGTCCAGGATTCGGGTATGGTTCCTGTATCGACCCAGGTGGCAGTTGTGAACCCAGAAACATGCATGCTTTGTAGGACGGGAGAGTACGGCGAGATATGGGTAGAGTCGGAAGCTTGCGTCAAATCGTTCTATGGTTCGAAAGACACTTTTGATGCGGATAGATTCAATGGCAAGACAATAGATGGAGATCTACGAATAACCTATGTCAGAACCGGCGATCTCGGGTTCTTGCACACTGTTTCAAGGCCAATAGGCCCGGGAGGGGCCCAAGTGGAAATGCAAGTATTGTTTGTACTTGGTAGTATTGGTGAAACATTCGAGGTCAATGGGTTAAGTCATTTCCCTATGGATATTGAGGATTCTGTGGAACGATGTCATCGAAACATAGTTTCCGGAGGAAGGTAAGGATTCCCAGGATGCCCTTTTGCTTCAGAGATGAAACGTGTCTGACACCTAGTAGTGCGGTATTCCAAGCCGGCGGATTGGTCGTGGTCTTGGTTGAGGTTCGGGTCAAGTCGTATCTGGCATCGATGGTACCGGTGATCGTCAATGCCATCCTGAACGCGCATCAACTTGTTGTCGATATCGTTGCCTTTGTGGGCAAGGGGGATTTCCCAAGATCTCGTCTTGGCGAGAAACAACGAGGGAAGATTCTTGCTTTGTGGGTTGAGCGGAAAATGTATTTACCCCCTTATATCCCTTCCTGCTGGTATGGCATTGCTGGGGTCTCGACTGATCTTTCCCTTCCGTACAGGCGGACAATAGCGCAGTTTGGTATCCGTGACACCGACCGGAACGAGAACCCCGAAGCCGGCCAACCTCCAACGATTGTGGAAGCATCCCACTCGATGACTGGTGGCGACGGCGACGAGAAACACGGCGTCGATTTACCCTTTGAGCTGGCCGACAACCAGCTCAGTGGCCTCTCCCCGATCGAACTCCCAACCTTCTGCGCGGGGTTCCCGATAGAAGAAATACTCGGGGAAGGCGGTGAAGGCACAGATTACCACCGCTCTATGACGAGCTCTACTTGCATGACGCCCACAATCTCAACACCGCCGCCAAAGAGCGCCAGGCGGCAACCTATCTCTTACCAGCAGAATTTGTATACTGTCCACCCTTCTGATACTGCTGGAGGAGGAGGCGTAGACCCGGCGGCGGCGCCGGGAAACCAATCCCCTCTCGGTCACTGAGAGGGAAAGTGGACGTATGAGCGGGTGATTATACGTACCCTTCCGAAGCTATCACGCATATGAAATTAAATGATGGCGAGACTACCCCTTACTCTTGAGTTTTGGCAAAGCTATATAAAGCTCTGGTCGGATATGCGAGCGGGGCATGGGGTGGGGCGCTTGTGGGTGTGAATCTGGTAGAATCAGCGAGGTATTTGCAGTTGAATTATTGGAGTTTTTTCCCTTTCCTTTTCTCCCTTTCTAAAAGCTAGCGAGTTATTGTCCTTTTTCACATTTTTTTTCATTTTTTCACATTTTTATTTTTTATTTTTATTCCTGTCCACCTTCCGCCTTGTTCTTTTTGTAATCCTTTGTTGACTTCTTTTACAATTATTTTCTTTCTTTCTTTCTTCTCTTCCCTGCCACCCGGTTACGACAGGACAGGACAGGTTAGGATAGCCCATGCATGTTACTTGATACCTAATGTCTTCTTCCCCTTCCTCAATCCATAATGGCTTTTGTTTTTCTCTTGATTTTTATTCTAAACTTGGGAGGCGTTGGCTTTTGGGAACGTTCCTTCTGTTTTGTTGATACTGTAGTTATCATACTCTGGTGGTAGTCTGGTGGAATATAGTACGTATACCGGTATCCTAGCCTGGCTTTCATTTCGGAGGTAGTTGGTAGCGGAGTAGAGTGGGCCGGGGGGAAAAGGGAGCAGACTGGATGTGTTTGTTTGCCGGGCAAGCTGGCTGGCCGTCTTTTCGCACGTGAGCTTCCCGACCGAGTACGATAATATTATCGTACATAGACTACACCATGTTATTAGGTTATTGGAGGAGAAGGAAGGGAGGAAAGGCGCCCCCATTCGCCGTATTTTTATTCATTTACATTTTAATTGTATCAAAACAAAAACCCATTTCCTCCATACCACACCCCCTCACCAACGCATACTATGCTATATATACCCGAGAATTCCCATGACGGGGTAATCAATCATCCTGGTAATAGTACTGATACCAGTACTCGTACATTTCCTACAATTCGTATTTGTTTAGTAGGGCTGGATACGGTGCGCAGCGCTCATTGTGCAGGGCCGTATATAATACTGAGAGTGCGGGGAGGGGGGATGGGTGCAGTACGTGATAAATTGGCTCGTGGAATTTCCGTGGTATGATATGATAGTATTGTGTGGCTGAGGGCAGAGATTTCGTCGGGCTTTCTGTCTGCTACTGTGCTGTGCTCGAGAAGCCAGGTGTGCAGTTCGGTGCAATTTCTCCATGTACGTGCTTGTATCATAGCGTGCTGATTTATGGAAACTCTCGTGCTCATATACCGTACTCACAATGGTGGAACAAACTAGAAACGTGGGGCACGGTGAGATGCTGTACTGTGATGCATTTTTTTCCCTCCCATTTCTTTTTATAATGCTGCTTGTGGTTATTTTGCTCGCTCTGACTGTTGCACACTACGCTCACTTGGTTTTTTTTTTTCCCCAGTGTAGCAGGCTTGGTAGGTATATAGGGCGGTTAAGGAAAGGCAATGCAGGCGCCTACGGTGAAGTACATTGTCAGTGTGAATTTACCGATGGTGCTCATTTGTCTTCACTCTAGATGTGATGTGATATTATAATTCGGAAAGCCTAGCATAAATAGTGAATTTGAATGCGTGGTATAATACGGTACTCTAGACCAGGTATGTGAAAGGGGCATCATCATCACCACTGCCCTCATTACGGCACCACAACGTTCGGGATCTCCACCGCCCCAGACATAACACGACCACAGCCATCCATTTTACTGTGTTCCCGGGGCTAGCTAGCCGGACTAGTTCAACTGTCCCTTCACAGCATTAGCAGTAGCGAGGTCACCGCCCAACCCGTTATACAGGAATAATCTTTCCTGCGCATCGCCGACGACCCAGTCGAGGCCTTCCGAGATGTTCTTCCCAGTGATCGCGCTGCAGGAGAAGATGGCCCATTTATGCGTTTTTATATCGTTGAGGTTGAGACCCTATGATGTGCCGTAGGTTTATTATGGATCAATTGACTGAGGATGAAGTAGGGGAGGATAAGGAAGCGCGTACCTGGGTGATTTCAGGTTCTGCCATACAACCGCTGACATCGGTTTTATTAGCGAACACCAGAAGTGAAGCGCCGAGGAGCCTCTATTGTTTGCCCCGCTTCCTGTTGGTAAAACTCCTATAGGATAACTTGTATGGGAAAGAGGAGAGGGGACTAACCTCCTCCTGGAGAAGTCCATGAAGCTCTGTCCTACAATCGCCGAGTCTGAACCGGTCGGTTGCATCAACGACCCAGATGAGAGAGTCGGTCTTTTCAAAATAATTTCTCCAGTAACTGCGGAGGGTTTTTTGACCGCCCACATCCCCTATTACATCATCAACACCTTCTAGTCAGCCGGATGTTTTCCGGGGCAGGGGGCGGAAACAAAAAGAAAAGAAAAGGGAGAGGTGGAGGGGAGGAAGAATTTTCACACGCTCGAACGTTTTATTTTCAATTTTTCTTTTACTTACATATGTTCAGCTTGAAACTATGGGGCCGAAAGGGTAGATTAGCGAGTTATAACTTTTCTACGGATGCCGCCTTCCCTTCCCTGTGACTCCTTTAGTTCCCTCAACCTCTACCAGCTGAGAGGTACTGGTATGTACAGTACAGTACGTGTGTGCCCGCCTGTGTAATCCAAGACAACACAAGGCGGGAGGATGGATGTTTAACAAACCACATGCCGCACATGCCACTCTGTACGTACCCTTTGTAATCGATTGTCTTGATAATGAAGCCCAATGTGGGACTCACAGTCCTCACATCCTCGCCCATGACGTGCTTGACGATGGTGGTTTTTCCGGCATTGTCAAGTCCCAGCATTAACACGCGCATCTCCTGATCCTTCAGCCGTGATTTCCGTAATATTGCGAGCATCTTGCTTTTTTTTTGTTTTTGTTTTTTGTATTATTTTCTTTTCCCTTCCTAGGGTTTAACGTTTGCTGCGGTCGTCGTGCTGGTGGCGCTCAGCTGAATTTTGAGCAACCCGTTTATCGTGTAGTACTACAAGAGTAAGGTACGGGGATGTGGGTTAGCGGAGACGAGGACTTATCGGGGGGGGGTGGAGGGGGAGTGCCGGTAGAGAGAGAAAGAGAGAGGGGATCGGGGATGGTAGGATCGGCGATAGGGTATGCGGCCAGGAAGTTTAGCGTAAGGTACCGATCGCTTGTGTCTCACATTATACGGGGGAATACCGGTATTGGGAAAGGGGGAGCGAAATCGAGGAGGGGGTCTGGCTTGTTTGCTTGTTTTCCTGCTTGCTGCCTTGTGGTAAGTATGGCATGGAAAATTGGGCGTCAATCGCCAAGTGGGACTTTGACTGCAAGATTTGATGAAAGAAAAACTTACTTTGCCCTATCGTATCACATCCGTCGGAGGAGTGAAGTAAGAGAGTGGGGTTGAGAAGGAGGAGGGAAGGAAAAGGTGGGAGTGGAAAAGGTGGGATGGAAGTTTTTTTTGGCTTTGGCTTGTAACGGTTGGGCCCGTGACACGATGCGGCATAGCTTAAATTCAGCCGCATCTTGTTGATCTCATTGTTGATCTCATGGTGGCGGCGAGGGATCGACATGGAACTCCCAATTTTTTCCTAAGGCTTGTTACACATCTCAGCAACGACTGGGCAACCCGCTGGCCGAGGTTGTATCAATGACAAAGGAGCCATTAACTTGTGGAGTACCAGTAGACTATTTGATGCTAAGAGGATATATTTTTCAAGTAACGGGTAAACGCCGGAAATTGCATTATGTTTTTTTTATGTTAACCGGTAGCATCCTCATGTCTTGCATAGTATTTGAGTATTTGAGTGCACAGGGTGCTTGCTTAGTGTAAATAAAGTATGGGGCTGAAATGGATCCTTCAGAATCTGATGTGATAATTATGGAAGAAAAAAAAAAAAAAACAAAAAAAAAACTCATTCGTTCATGGGGCAAAAAAAAAAAAAAACTCAAAGTTAAGCAATTTTTGGCGGAGAAGATGGATAATTGCTTTCAAAGTGCTACAATATTTTGACATTTTTTTTTTTAACTGAAAAAATCTCTTTCTGCTTCATGTGAGGTTTCTGAGTTCTGGAGGGTTCTGCGAGGCAGAATTTAACAGACCTCTCACAGCCATCCCATCATGGAAGAGGGAGTACGATGTTGCATGGCGTAGTGAATCAATGTCAAGTTCACTGTTTTTGTGCTCCCCGGGCTAAGTTTTTTTTTTTTTTTTTTTAACTTTTTTAGCCTTGAGTACCCCTACTGGGTAGGGCTGGACAAATTTTTTGACTACGGTATGATACCCCCGGGGCGGGTACCTACACGACTTAAACCCGGAGCCACCACCAGGGCAGGCCGATTCCCTATGGCAGTAACTACCTTCGCCACTCTGATTCGAGTAACCAACGTGACAAAAAAATGCCTAACATGTCATAATTAAAGCCGTAGAGGTTTTCTAAACGGAGACATTACCCCCCCTCCACTGTTCCTTGCCCAGCTGTTTGTGATACCTACTGCATGGGGTGGTGGAGGGGGGGTGAGTTCGCAAGGAATACCTCACGGATTATGATTCAAACAACTGTTTGCACTTTCTTCTCCCAGGGCCGGCCTAGTTGCTTGATTGTTGAATTCTCTCTCTCGGCTTCCGTCCCGTCCACAAATTCCCATAGACTTTGAAAGAAGCAGTGAAGGATATCTAGCCTTTGACACTACCCATGATATTATGAATCAAGTTTATGGCGTAACCGTTATGGGAATAGCGTTGTGGCAGCCGACCTAGATCTGACCCTATCTCCTTGGTACCGGTAAAACATGGCCTCTTCCACCGGCTTTACTTGAATTCTCTTAGAATTGTATGTGTGGAGCTTGGCGAAGGCTTGTTGTGTCAGGGAATCATTGACGACTTTTAACATGGACCCCCGCAAGATATAAATACGATGAGCAGAGATAGACATAGAGTCCTAGATTAGGATATAAATTAAGTAGACCATAAGATAAAAAGAGATACAGGAAACTTCGTGCGCTACTCCGGCTTCGCCAAATTACTGCTGGTCATACCATGCCAACTTCCTGGGTTTGCGAGAAACATACTGATATGGAGTAATCCGAGAGACATTGCAAACCCCCAATTAGTGATTAGGCAAGACGAGAGGTGGAAAATAAGAAAAGAAAAGAAATACAGGCAACGGCCGAGTAAAGGAAGGGAAAGAAACCCCTAAGCGTAATGAAATGAATAAAATCCTCCAGAACTCCACACCTTATAATCGCCCTTCCTTTCTTCCCCGGTTTATCTTCATGTGAACTCATTCGTGCTCGTACCGGATAGGGCCGTATTATTGTCTGTGTGTCCGTCGGTCGATCGCCTCATTGATTCCTGGCTCTGCGTCCCCTAGGCGAGGCCCTGTCTCCTCCCTGCCTGCTCACGTTACCTTGACTGTTGCGATAACTTCTTGATGACGTTCCCCGCCCCTGCGCCAACACCGTACTACCACCCCTACCACTTTCTCCTGGTTCTAGCCCCCGGATCCTTCGTGATCTCCGACAAAGTGCTGCCGCTGCCTGTCGCTCAGCTTCTGTCCTCCTCCTCGCCGCGCGGGTTTCAGGAATAGTTCTTTGTTGAGTAGTACTTGACGAAGGCGTATTTGCTGACGGGCAAGCTTAGTTACGAGACTTTTTTTTCTTTTTCTTTTTTCTGAAAGGGGGGTTCGTTCATCGCTGGCCAGAATATGAGGGATAAAATGAGGGAAGCAGGAAAATGGAATGAAACAAAAAAAAAAAAAAAAAGAAGAAGGAAATCGAAATTAAATAAGAATAATGGGAAAGATAAAAAAAAGATGAAAAGAGAATAAAGGGGAGAGGGGGGGGAAAGTAATGAAAAGTAAAAAAAAGACTAGACTAGACTAAATACCGGGAAGTAGATGCTGGATGGACCTCCAATGTCGCCTTCCTTCGCTGACCCATTCATTATCATTATCGGTACTATAATCCAATAGACCCGCTCCAGCAGCCAATTGGTAGTGACTGTCGATGTTCTGGTGGCCACCCTGAAGCACCCGTGCTCTGAAGGCCGTATAATCTATGGTCGTGACGTCCACTTCATCACTGGTGAGGCCCTGGTAGCACTCCCCCAGTTGCCTTAACGTCCAAGTGTCGCCGGCTATCCGGATTGTGTTGGGGAGGCTACTGGGCGGTTTAGAAGCGACAAACGCGATGGTCATGGCCACATCCCGAATAGAGGTGAAGGAGACTCTAGGTTCTGGTCTGCCAGCCCGGACAACAGCGGTAATTCTTCGACCTGCCAGATCGATCCCAAGATGTCTCCCATGGGGGATAGCATACTCCATGAAGATTCCGCAAAATATTTGTACGGATTTAATACCTACTTCTCTTGCACGGTCTGATTGGGTTTGCTTCTGTGCGAATGGCGACTGGTAATCGAAGTATCTGTGGTCCGGGCCACTTCATCAATGATATTATTGTCAGCTATAGGATTTGTTTTAAGCCCTTTAAAATCAAGTGACAATGCATGTAGATGGTGCTGTGAAGGGGTGGTTGGTTCTATCTCGTTGGTTAGGCTGGTACTTACAATTCAGAGGGAATGTATAGTTTAGCCCCGATTCGGCAAGCGGCGTCGCCAAGTTGAACCCAGGATCCTGGGAACACTTCAAGCAGCACATGTCAGCCTCCACTGTAAGAACGCATTGATGTTCAACATCGCCTGAATAAAAATATAAATGCAAAACGAAATGCGCTGGTGTGGCAGAGTAAACGACCAGAAGGCGAGAGAACAGGGCAGAAAAATGAAAATGACAGCTGGCGGGAGGGGGAGAGGAAAATAAGAAAAAATGGAAGGAAGAAAGTGACTCACTTCCGAGTAGGTTTATCACAACATCAACGTCTTTTAGTGCCTCGTCAAGTGCATCTGGGTCGTCATAGTCCGCGTAGAGATATTGGGCCTGTACTCTCGGATAATATCACATCCAGCATTAGCTTTATCTTCCACATTTGTGACCGACTCGAACACCACGTCTGGTTCCCATGAAAGGAAGGTATGCGGTGTTTGCAGTTTATGGGAATTTTCTGGAGGGAATGTTTTGCCATACCTGATGTGAAATGTATGGAGATCCACCAAAATTCGTTAGACTTCTTGTCAAAACTCTTATAGGTAATTGAAAACGGTCGATGAATTGAGGAGATAGAAGGGCTTCAAGAGTCCATTTGCCTAGAGTTCCATTGAGACCGGCGATAGCCACGATCGGTCTATATATGTGTGACGAAGACATCGATATATCTCTTGTAAAATCAATGGTGGGAAAAACTGAAGAAAGGAGATGAGGAAAATGAGCGTAGGCTTGATATAAGAGGCTATTGGGTCTTGCCCTTTATACTTGGTCTGAAGAGACGAAAGAGAGAGAATATAAAAGAATATAGTCGATATACTGTCTTCCTGAAGCCGGCAATCAGAAAAAGATGGGGTCCAATTCGGGGGATGGGGATTAAATATTAGGGCTCTCCTATCCCCAATTATGTGAAATACTCCTCCGGGTAGTAGTAGTCCGGGGGGTAGACTTAGCGAGAGGGCTCAGGTGCATTGTCTCGTAATTTTCGCTCCTAGGGATGGCACTCGAGAGGCCCACTTTGGGCCTGGATTACCAAAGCTTGGGGCATTTCGTGCTGCTGCCTTCCTCCTGCCCTCCTCAGCCTCCCGGTTCCAGTTATGTTCTGGGGAAGATGAGGTGGGGTGGGGGAGGGGGAGGAAGGACATGGGAGATGCCTCATCGAATTTGCTAGCCCGAGGTGTCGGTTATCAGGATCAGGAGAATGGGGCTTCCTTTGTCCCTGATCGACATTTGGAGCGAAGGTCAAACATCCCAACCTAGAGCGTGAGGTAGGTATGGTTCTATGAGATGTAAGAGGGGTGTGTGTGTATGTACGGGCATTTGGAGAGATCCCTTAGAGGTGGAAAATGGGATGACTATTTCGTCTCCGGGTTCCAGAAGGTGATGCGGTTCGGTTGTTTTGGTGGGCTGAGCTTGGTTGGGTATGATACAAAAACTCACTGTTGGGAAGAGGGAGGTTAGTCACCAATGTCGAAGCTTGGGGTTATGCCATTACAAACGGCCCCGTACCGGCTTGGCTCAGCAAGCCTTCGGAACAGCTCATGCTAAGTCGGCACTATACGTTTTCCTTTGAATCGGGAAAATACGAATTTCTGGTAGTGGTAGGGCGATGACATCTCTTGATTAACGACGCCAATTTTTCATGGCCCTGTTGGCCAGTCAATACACAAGATTAACTAGGATATCCCGAGACTCTCTGAGAGGTATAGTATGGCTATAATTTGGGCAAGTGAATCTGTATTATGGGCAAAGCGTTCCAGGATTCCGAGAACGGAGCAATATACTGCCGCAGTTGAATACGAACGGGTGCTTCTTACTCTAGACAATACACGATATGTAAGTGAACTCAAGGGGGTAACGTCACTGCTTCTGTTGCTGCGATGGTGGCAGACCTTGTCTGATCCCCAATCCCCGGATTGCAGCGATCTAATGGCGAGAGAAATCTCTCATTAGATGATCCCGGAATTGGATGAAAATGCGAAAATAGTGAACGTAGACAAAGAGGAAACATAAAGTATCAGTACAACGCCCAGTAAGTGAGACTCCTGCAATAAAGGTCGAGTTAAAACTAATTATTAACGATTCCAGTTTTCTATGTAGAAAAGCAAGAGGACCCTGAAAACATTTGTGGAGACCGCGCAGTTTGGGGGGAAATGAGAGGTAAAAGATGCCAAGTATAGAGGTGGCGCCTACGCCCTCCCTGTCATGCGAGAGATAATAGGTTTGTAGTAAGGGCATTTTGGTTCATCCTTTTCCAGGTGTCGCTCACGTAGCAAGCGGCCGTAAGATGTCCGAGAGCGGTTCGCGTGGGTGCTGGGAAGACAGAATCAGAGCTTGGGCCAGTAGCTACCGACAAAGAGACGACCCCTTCAAACGATCCCTTCCCCTTCGCCCCCTGTAGAAAGGAAAAAAAAAAAGGAAAAAAAAAAGAAAAGAAAAGAAAAGGAAAGGAAAGAAAAGAAAAAAAAGTAGCGATTGATTCGCCTTACCAAACTTTTCCAATGGGCTGGCATTGGTTACAAGGGTCGCTGGGTTTTTGGGTAACGGCAAGGAAGTTGAACCAGAAGGAACCGGAAAGGCAACCTCTATCGTGGGTAAAAAGGAGCCTCATCACCTGACCCTTGAAGAGTCCCGTATCATATATATGTCGCTAATACCGGTATGTGGCGTTAAAAGCGAACTACTTGTACTCGTACAGTACTCGGCTATGTCCTAAAGCTACTCGTACAAGTACAGTATTACTCAGAAAGTATTCGTACCCGAGCACTTTTGTCGGTGCGAAACTCAGGTTCACTAGACAACTGGGGCGAAATGAGAAAGCGCTAGCGTCCCTGGGCTATAAATTTGACAAACTCTACTATACATAAAAAACTTTTTGTTTTAATCCCGACCCCGGAACGTGAGGTGAAGTCAAGCCTATCTATCTACTGTTATCACGATCGTGGCTGTGTGCCTTCATGTCTCTTGGTTTCATATAGATTTATTTTTGCTGTTCGAGTAAGCCAATCAGTAACGGGGGGTGGAGGCTTGGTGGATAAGTCTATTTGCGCTTCACGTAGAGCAGATGGATACCTTTAACCTCTGAGCAAAGGGCTTTGCTACCACCGCTTGGACTATGTACAGTACGCGAGCAGGCTTGCCAGTGAGCTAAACTTGTCACGATATCGTTCCTCAACCACGATAGTAAGAAAAGAGCATCTCCCCCCGGGTCAGCCAATCCAGGAGAGTTCCAGGGGGTAAGTGTCGAAACAGGGGGGGCGAAGCACACATGGCCCCCTTTTTTAAGCTCGAGTGATTTTTGGTGATCCTCATAGATCCTCGCAAACTTGAAAGACCTCAAGTAGCAAGCGTTGCTTAGGAATAGGAGAAGAAAACAATTCGCGTATGGTAATTTGGCAATATATTTTGAAGGACATCCGTTATCAGCGTGCCACATATGCTAATGACGCCGAGCAGGAATCTGACCGGAAGGCGAGGATGCCTAACGGGATCAAACGAACCCCACAATTTTAAAAACTCAAGATTAACGAGGTCAAGGGCTACCTGCTGTGCGCCCGCTCTGTCCACCTCGGGAGTTTACAGTTTCTTTCTTCCTTTCTTTTTTCCCCTTTCTTTTTTCATAAGAGGCAGAATGTACTGCATGCGGAACCATACATGTATCTCTGGGATGGAGGTAGCCGGCGAGGAAGTGTGGCAAATCGGGCTACAGCGCAGCGGTCCTCGAGACATCAGAAAATACCGGTGCAGTACCACTGAAATGCGGAAATACTTCAGAGCATGTATGCCTAAAGCGGTATCCTATCCACAAGCGGAATTCGAATCGAGTGTATGGCAATAAGTGAACATCTCTTGGTAATAGGTGCACGGGGCATTGGCGTTCAGCGGGCAGTTTAACTTTTTATCTATCGTAAGACTTGAAACCCATATGTTTGACGCCAGAGCTTTTTTCTCGGTGCGAAAGATCTTTTTCCCTTCTTTCCCCTTCCTTTCCCTTTTCTCCCGAGTTTCGGCACATATAAAGGCAGGAAACCATTAGCCGGAACAGATAGGGATATATTTGGTTGGCGGACCTCAAATGACCCTTCCATAACTTCCTCCTGCCGGGCCTTTTATTGAAAAAGTACCGGTACGTTCGTCTCAAGGCCGAGCAAGGAAGTGAAGATGATCGATTCAATCGTGTGGCGATTGCGGTTGCTACGCTCAGGTCATCTCTGCAGTAATGCACTTAAAACCTAATACCGGTATATAACAAAGTGACCAGGCTCATCAACGGCTGCGGCTCTAGGAGCCGCAAGAGGCTCAAACCTTGGCGATCGAGGTCGGGATTCCTTGCTAGCAGCCCGGGGGTGCCGATGTTTGGGAGAGTGTGTTCGTGGCTTAGAAGGACCCCCCCCAATGTTTAATGGAAATTTCTAAATTCATTGAGTAACTTAGATGATATTATTGGGCTTTGCGGTCGGATTGGGTAGCTAGACGCCTAGGTTTTGTGGCAGGCTTTACTTTGGGGGATCAGAATGGAATACAGGTAAGCTCAAGGTGTTATGTATTGATTGGTACTGTACCGGTACTCTAATGTTCGACGCTTATCTGGCAGAAGTGGAGAATAGCCCAAGGTGGATAGAAATACTGGAAGAGTGCTGACGATAAAGGGCTTTGTGTTATCACATTGAGTACGGGTAAACGATAAGATGATTTGAGGAATATCGCCAACTTGGCCCAATAGAAGACTCGAGACCATACGCAGAACATGACGGAAGCGGCCACCCTCGCCACGATACGTACTGTACGAGTACCGTTCACAAAGACTTGTGCTTGGTTTTTCGATCCTTTCTTTCTTTCTTTTTTTTTCTCCCTCCATGTTAAATTTTATGTCGAGCATGGTTTCCACGCACGGCAGTTAGAGCAGGGCACCTAAGCTATAGGATGCAGGGGTTTTTTTGGAGCAGGTACTCGAGTAAAAACCGCGGCTAGTGATGCCATCCAATAAGGCTTCTGCCGACTTGGCGGGGTTATGAAGTTGTTGGACGGCGGCTCTTGGTGGAAACAAGACGGCGGGCGGTGTGGGTGACATTTTGCCCAAGCTTCCTTCCTTACCTTTTCCTTTTCAGCCCCACTCAAATCATGTGCTTGGGGGATTTTTCCCGCTTTAACCTGTTTTATGATTAACCAATATCGCGGGGTCCATCCCGGAAAGCTCCTTTTCCCTTCCAAGATCCACTTTTTCTTACTGGATACAATCGCACAAGCCCCAATCAGTTATGACGGGGTGAGATGCATATTTCTTTCGCTCATCGGATGCTACCGGTATTGTGTACACGAGCACTGTACCGTACTTTACGAGTACTCGAGTAGAGCACTTAAGTTACCGGTACATCTGTCTCTATCTCCTGCGGGTTGAACCGATTACCAGTATCTGCCCCGCCAGCGAGAAACCAAACGGTCTAGGTACAGGTCGCACTAACTTGATATCTCCTGTACTTCCCAAAAAAACGACAAGCTACATCGGTTGAAAATCTCTCAGCTTCTCTTTGGTCGATATGTTTTCTACGCTTTTCCGAGACACGCGCAAAACATTTGACAATGGCTTTTGTCGTCATGACCTTTTTTCTTTTTTCTTTTTTCTTCCTAACCTTTTCATTTTCCTTTTCCTGTTCTTTGAAAAACACCTCGCTCACGGTCACGCGAACGACGCAAACCCCGCGAGTTGTTCGTCCTTTTTTCCGTCGATCGAGGATCGATTTAGGGGTTGTGATGGAAGCGGTGAAGTATGGTAGATACTGTATCGTTGGGGGGATGTCACCTCTGGGGGTTTGAGCTGTAACTTACTTGAATCTAGCAATACCGGTATCATAAGTACGAGTACAGTACTAGTACAGTATCTGAAAATACCGCCACAGTTGCACAACCGCCCAACCAGGGAGAGAGAGAAAAACCGTCTCATTTTCGGATACTTTCTATCATATAATTATACGAGTATCATAGTTGCGCTTCAATCCAGCTTGCCGTAGCAATTTACCCATATGGACCGGAGGTGGTGAGGGGCGTCTGCGGGGTGGGGATGGGAAGTAATGAATGCCCCCCCCATAAGCACTTTTGTGCCCTTGGGCCATTGGCCATCAAAAATTAATTTTGTATCATAATATTATTATCATTCCAGGCATCTCACCAGTTCGGCTGATGCTTGTCACGTGGCTTTCTGCGGGGAAGTGGCGTAAAGGAGCTGGTCGTGAAATCCCCGAAAAACATAAGTTAGCGGTATCGTGCCCGATTAATCCTCTTCTTCAAGTGCCGCATGAATCCTTCAGTTTAAATTTTATTGATAATTCCAATTGTTCTCGACCATGAACGATTAAATTTAATGAGAGAACGCCTAACTCGGCTCTACGCTCTACGAGTACGCCCTCCCACCCTTATCGGCCCCTCTGGCGTCCGGCCAGAGTTGATATCACTACTCTATGGCTAACTCGGCTTCTTTTTTCTCTGCCTCTTTTCGCCTCCCCATTTGTTGCTCTTACACCCCTCCCCCTTCTCACCTCCCCTCCACACCTCCACCCTTCCACCCCTCCTTTCGAGCCCGAGTGGCGGTCACCCGCACCACGATGCAAGGCACTTAGATTGTTTATCCTGCAGTTACTTTTTCTTGCCAGCCCAGCTGCTATTGCTCTCTAAGCTTAGTCCAGTGACTGTCCTCCCACCACCGTTGCTCGCCTTGAATGCAATTGGTCCTGATCCGGGCTTCACACACCGCCCACTCCCCGGACGTACGAGTAGATGTCCTAGTGGCACGCCTCATCTTCGAGGCTACAATGCAGGTTGTGCTTGCTTCATCCTGTCAGGTGTGACGCTCTCCCATTACCAGATAATAGTTGAGGGGGGGTATGGCAAGGGAACACAGAATTCTGTTGTTCAAATGGCACTCTCTTCGTCATCTTTTCCCTCCTTCTTCCTCCTTTAGATCTTCGCCCGTAACTTATCCATCTTCCTCCTTACTGCCTCTTACCGTTCGCTATAGTGTTTCGTAATTACATATTTTTATCTATCCTACCTCCCCGCTTACCTCGCCCGCTACTTCCTTCCTCCCCACCTCTCCACCCCTCCTCCCCATATCGGCCTTATATCCAGCGTACTCTCCAGTCTTAGGGTCTATCGTAACTATTGTACACCCTCGTGTTTCATTTGAATCCCTTGAATTGCCCCTCGTGCTCACCTCCAGCCTTGCTGCAGATTACCCCTCCGAGACTCACTTAACCCCGCCCCCCACAACTTCTTCCCCTCCCGATATGGACCCTGAAGCACATAAGGGATTTCGGAAATATACCGGTGATGCAATTTCAACACTTTCTTGGGACGCCGACACTGGTACGCATATTCCGTTCAGAGCCTCGGTCAGTCACAAACACCGCACATGGGCAAAAACACATTTTTCAAATCCAGAACTGTTCTTGCGGCCCCAGTCAGAGAAGGAGATTCGTTTGATTGTTAATCTTGCTCGGCAATGCGGAAAGACGATCGTTGTGGTGGGCTCGGGTCACTCGCCAAATGATCTCACCTGCACGTCATCCTGGATGGTAAATCTAGACGGGTTTAGTTCGGTCGTCTTCGAAAATTGCCGTGAGCTACAGCTCGAGGTCGAGGCTGGAATTAGGCTCCATCAGCTTGCGGACGAGTTAGAAAAGCGAGGATGGGCTATGCCAAATCTTGGTAGCATAACAGCACAATCCATTGCGGGAGCTATTGCCACTAATACCCACGGCTCAAGCTTGAGGCATGGCACCCTATCGCAAGCCATTGTTAGCCTTACGATAATGCTCTCAAGTGGTGAATCCTTAAGGTGTAGCGCGACAGAAAACGAGGACCTCTATCACGCCGCACTGGTTTCACTTGGTGGATTGGGAATCATTACACATATAGTTTTCCAAGCTGTGCCAGCTTTCAACTTGGCTTGGAAACAAGAGGTTGTAATGACTCCCCAAATCTTGGGTGCTTGGAAAACGGATCTGTGGACCAAGTCAGAATTTATAAGGGTGTGGTGGTTTCCTTACTCTGGACGGTCGATCCTTTGGTCGGCTGACAAGACAGAGGAACCATTACGCGAGCGGCCGCATAGCTGGTACGGTGGAGGGTTAGGGCGGTTTTCATACGAACTTGCACTTTACTTCTCCACTTGGCTCCCATGGTTGACCCCCATTGTAGAGAGATACGTCTTTTCCATGCAGTATAGATGGGAGGTAGGACCGAGTGGTTCAGCTGTCCAGAAAAGCCATGAGGCACTTACAATGGACTGTTTATTTCCACAACTTGTTAATGAGGTGAATATGGGATATTTTCTTGCCTCCTCTCAACGCTCCAATTCTAACCCCCCCCAACGAGAACCCGCTTGAAGAAGGGTAACAAGTATGGGAGCAAGAGCTGGGGGTTAGCGCTGCTACGTAACCCCAACAGCCCTGCCAGATGTTTCTGGAAAACCTCTGACTCTTATGAGGCCTTTGCCGTCCCCCTCCCCTCCCCAGTCTTAGCAAATGCCTAAAACTCTCATGTAAGCGCATATCTGACTATGCTCTGAAACCCCAATAGTGGGCAATTCCTTTAGAAAAAGGGCCAGAAGCAATTCAACGCCTGCAGACATGGCTAGATGGGGATAAGGGCAACAAAAGCGGCATCCCGTTCTCCCCGAAAGGAATATACGTGCACGCACCAATTGAGGTCCGGGTCGCCGACACCACCCTCCAGGCTAAAAAGCCTTGGCTCGATCAGAGCTGTCAGACAGGCCCAACGCTTTACCTGAACGCCACGCTGTACCGGCCGTTCCTCAGGAACCCGCCAGAGTGGGAGCGGTACTACAATGCTTTTGAATGGCTGATGAAAGACCTTGGTGGGAGGCCTCACTGGGCGAAGAATTTTATATCCACGTCCAAGGAGGAATTCTGGGGCATGTATCCCAAGATGAAGGACTGGGTAGAGCTCAGGAACACCGTTGATCCTCATGGCATGTTCGCGAATGACTTTCTGAAGAAGAACCTACTGAAGGACGAAGGGGACACCGAGATCACACAGATCAAGGAGCGGCCCAAGAAGACCTAATCCTACCTACCCCGGCACTGTCCAAATTTAACGTGGAGGGACTGAGTATTGAGTATTATGTTTGATACCGCATACTGCATTTCAGTTTTGCTTCCCTTTGCCTTTCGTTTATTTCCCGTTCATCGCTACTATGTTTCTCCCCTGTCCCATATAGTTTATTCGGGAAACACCATGTACGGGATTTCCGTTTTCTCGATTCATACTGTACTACATTACCACGGCCCTTTTAGTATTTGTCGATCGCCTTAGCACAGTTCACCTTAACTTGAGGGAGCACGCCTTGTGAGATGCGGGTGATCGGGTTGTTCTTTCATTGCTATTATTGTCATTGCTGCTTTGAATATTTTATATGGAGTTGTGGCGGGCAGGAGGGGACGCTCAGTGGTGGATGAGTGAACCCGTGAATGAACGAACGCAGCAATATCGCCACTGGACCAAACGCAGGTGCTGTCATATTTCCCCCCTCGATTCACCTTACAGCAGTTACTCCCGACAATCTAATTTCATTTATCACAAGCTGAAAGAAAAAAATAAAACATTCTGCTATAATTGTTAAAAAAGAAAAAGAAAAAAAAAAGTTAGCAGAACAAGTAAAATATCTGCTATAACATACCCATCAGTTAGTCAGACAGGATAAGTTGAAACTATCAATACAAGGTAAAGTACTTATTAGATTTGTGAACAGTACAATCTTAATAGCAACGTAGAGATAGGGACGTAATATTAAGAGAATATTACATGCATGTTTCTAGCAAGGAGGTAAAAGGTATGAAGGCAGATTGGTAGAGATTCTTGTCCTTAAGTCTTTGTAAATAAAGAAAGCAGTAGCATCTATATAATATTATTATTATACAAGTTTGCATTCTCTACATAAATCTCATATAACAGAGAGAAATAATAGGAAAGAACATAAGTATAACCATGTAAAACTGTAACATAAGCAGGAAAAATATAAAGGCATATAAACATGTTTGACCTGAGAATCTGCCAAGATATTCCCATAAAGCATGTGTGAATCAGAGAGGGTGTATGGGAAATTACAGTAAATTTGAAGAAATAATCACTAATGTAAAGTTTGAGAAAATACGTAACTTAAAAGATGACTATATACCGTAAAAACTTGAATAATTGAACCGTGTGCTAGATGGTCAAGATAAAGTGTGAAACACCAAGGAAATTGCGCATGTCTGAATCAATATAAGTCTCACCAGGGCTTGGCATTCACTTATATGCAAAATTTATTTCATCATCAGAATCTATATCTACATTTACCTCCCCATCTTGATCCTCCTGTTCCTCATTTCCCCAGTCCTTCAACCCCTCTCTGAGAAGATCACTTGCTAATCCTTTTATAGATAATAGGTGATCTTCACTTCCATCAATCGGAAGTGCAAGCCCAACTACCCGAAAAGAATTCTGAACCACCTCCGCCCTTTTCCTCGAAAACATCTCCCATGCCTCCCCCACCGCTGAGGTAATTGCCACCCTTCTCCTACCCACCATACTCTCATTCAACTCTCTTCCTGTACTAACTTCTCTCTCCTCAGCCTCTTCGATTTCCCCCAGCCGTTCCTCCATTTTTTCCTGAATTTTGGTAAGTTTTCTCATTTCTGAACTTTTATAACTAGATTGGACTAACCTTTAAAATATCTTTAAATGGCCGATTAATGGAAACGTCTAGGGGCTGCACAAGTCCGGTGCAGTCCTCTGGAATCATACTTACAACTATGTTGTTGGCACGAAAGGTATCAAGTACTGTTAGGCGGAGACAACCGGTATAGACTTATGGTTGTCTAGGCCAATCGAGATTCGTTCGTATAGACGGAGATTTGTCTAGGAAGGCTCGGAAGCAACTCGTTTCGTTTATGACTACTAAGAGTGCAAGGAAGTAAAATAGAATCGTAAAAACAATATTATATTGTTAAGGTCTCTTCTCCGTTGCTTAATGATGTCTTAAGCTTTGGGAGGCACTTCGATATTTATATTCCGCATCTGAGTGTTCGCGGGCTACATCTATCTAACATACAAAATATGTACCTCTTCGAATAATGCGTAACGTCGAGTTCCCCCTGAAGGTGCGAACACTGGAAGACCCTGAAAACCATCACACCCTCTTTGGTAATTACTATTTTCTGTCTGGAAGAGATACTTGTCACCAGTAGTAATTATCCGATTCTCAGAGTCTGTAGACCTGTAGCCGAGTTCTCAAGTCGAACTTTGTTGGCTCCAATAGTTCTTTTCGTTACCAAGAGGATCAATCTTGATACAAGACTGCATCTGTAGATATGCCGGAGTCGATGACTTCTAGTTGTGATAACTCAACAACTAACCGATAGAATTTATTCCGATGACTCTCTTCTCGTAGAGGAGAGGCCATTCTATTGAATAGTCTCATAATTCCTCGGTCGGCAACTCCTGATTGTTTTATGTAGAGGGGGTGGACCTTCATGTTGTGTTGGTTGTAAATCCCGCAACTGCGGTACACCTCTTATCATATGTTAAGGGGTCCTGTTCCTATATCAGTTCACGTGACAGGCAACGATACTTCTCTTATAGTATCTATGACACTATATCTTTCGTACTAATAGTGTGCGTTCACACTATTACTTTTCTTCGTCGTTCTCGTATAGTGTGCGTTCACACTATTACCTTTTCTCTTGTTACACTTAGTAGTCGTAGAGGCATTCCTCTTCTACTAAGTTCGTGTAACTATCGTAAGGTAGATAGAATAAAGTAAATTCGTTCTTAAAACAATAAGTAGGAAAATAACTTAGATGGTTGCGTGAAGAACTAACTAACTCGCCTCCAAGGACTCCTTATATAGTCCTTCCCTCAACCCGCTTACAAATCAAACCATAGGCAGTCTGCCTTGCCAGTCTGCCTTGCGTAGCCCCCTTGCGCAGCCCCATGACCTCTGAATAGATCATGTGCGTGAAACATAACATAAAACATAACATAAACCTAACGAGTCTGCCTTGCGCACAGCCTCGTTGCATAGCCTCCTTATGCAGCCCCGTGACTTCTAAATAAGTCTCGTGCGTGAAACATAACAAATAAAACCCCAATGAGTCTGCCTTGCAGTCAACCTCGTTGCATAGCTCATCATAAATCACATGACCTCTGAATAGATCAAGTGCGTAAAAACATAAGTCATAACAACCTTCGTAACAAAGGTAAATCATAAATCAATCTTGTAACAAATGAAACTTACTAACTAACTAATGAAACCTGCTATGTCCGATCTAGAATCGTGACAATAGCTCCCCTCTCCCTAGGCCTAAGTCCCATTAGGCCAACCAGTCGTACTCCCCACTCTTTCCCGCTATCTCCAGCATGAGATTAGCGCTCCTCCTTATCCCCCCGGTAATCTCGTACAAGAGGTTTTTAAGCCTCTGGTACTTCGCTTCCCGGCTCCTCAGTTGCTCCCGCAACCTCTTCATCGCGTGCTCGGCAAGTCCCACCTTGACCTGCTCTGCTGTTATCTTCCTCGCCAACCACTCGTTCTCCCTTTCCAACTGTCTCCCCTTTGCCTCTCACATCTTCGTTTGCCCTTGGTACAGGCGGGCATCGATTTCGTGCGCGTTGATCGTCTCCTTGATTCGTTGTATTTGTTGCTGGAGTGATTCGATCATGTCAGGCTCGGTGGTTGGTGGTAATGTGGGAGGTTCGGGACTCGTAGACGTGGATGTGTTGGTAGGGGTTTTCGGTTCCGGGGTCTGTTCCTCAGGGGTTTGGTCCGCCCAACGGACCTTCTTGCTGGATTTTTTGCCCCCCTCTCTCCTTGACTTCGTCCCCGAAGTCTTCCTGCTCTTGTGTTCCCTTGGTTCCCTTGGGAACCAGTTCGCTCCGGCCTTGTCCCCGTAGTGCATGGGACACCCGTCGTCGAAGCAGTGTGTCCACGACATTAAGTCGTGTTCGCGGGATGGGTTCGCTGGTCAGTTGAGGTCGGCCAGGTTGATCCATTGTTCGTTGGTAAGTTCCTCCTCTTTCTTCAACTCCACCCAGTCTCCTAATCGGACGCTCCCGGTCGGGCTTGTTTGGGTGGAGTCGGTGGAATTCTTGTTGCGCCACGGATGCATTTTCAAAGTTGTCGGCTGGATACCACTCTAGATCGTGTTCAGGGGGATATCCGGTCCACTTCGTGCGGTATTGTAGTGTTCCGTAGTGCAAGCGAGAATCAATGATTTTGTCGAGTGCGTATTCTTTTTCACCGTCGACTTCGATTGGTGGAGGAGGTAGTTTCTTTTGTGAGGGAAAAGAGTTATCTTGATAGGGTTCGATGAGACTGATGTGGAATGTTGGATGAGTGTTGTTCATTGAGCGCGGGAGGTCGAGCTTATATGCTCTCAGTCCCACTCGTTCTTTGATCGTAAAAGGTCCTAATTTCTTGTAGTCCAACTTCCGTGATGGTCTCGTGGTTCGTATGTTTTTTGGTATTAGCCATACCTTATCTCCTATGGCTAAGTTCGGGTCGGGTTTTCTGTGTTTGTCGGCTGATTCTTTGTGTCGTTGTTGCGCGTGATAGATTTCTTCCTTCAGCTGTGTGTGTAGTTAGTCCATATCCTTGACTTGCGTTATCTTTGTCGGCAAGTCGTATTTTACCGGATCGTATGTTGGATCATATCCATAGTTCGCGTAAAAGGGTGTCATCTGAATCCTTTCTTGTTTTCCGTTGTTGTATGCGAATTCTGCCGTTGATAGGTAATCTATCCAATCGTCCTGCTGATAGTTTACGAATGCCCGTAGATATTGTTCTAATATCACATTCGTTCGTTCCGTTTGTCCGTCGGTTTGTGGCTGAAATGCTGTGCTTAACCGTCCTCCTATTTTTAATTGTTGCGTTATTTCCTTCCACAAATCGGAAGTAAATAACGAATCTCGATCGGAGATAACATCTTTTGGTAGTCCATGTAATTTAAAGACTTGGTCTTTAAACAACTGGAATAACCGTGCCGTGTCCATAGTAGTGTTGCATGGCACAAAGTGCGCCATCTTGGTCAGGCAGTTGACCACTACCCATATTGCGTCGTAACCTTTCGATTCTGGTAGTCCGGTGATGAAATCCATGCTTATCGATTGCCATGGTCTTCCAGGTGCTTCCAGTGGTTTCAGTAGTCCGTAAGGTGTGTGACGTACTGCTTTGGTTCGTTGGCAAACCTCGCAGTTCTTGACATATCGTTTAATATCGTTGCGCATATTAGGCCAATAATATGACCTTCCGATGAGTTCCGTAGTTTTAGCCGTTCCACCATGTCCTGCTTGAGAGATATCGTGATTTATTCTTATCGTTTCCGTTCGTAGTGTTTCTTCATCCGGGATCCTTATCCGGTTATCGTACCATAGATAGCCACCTTTTCGTTGGTATAGCCCTAATGCTACCCCCTTCATCTCTTTTTGTTTTTCTTCCAATGCTTTGGCTATCCCCCTCATTTCTTCGTCTTTTTTCGTTTCTTCTCTGATCCATTGAGTATATCCTTTGTCGCTTAGCACCGTGGTGCTTATTTCGTTCATGGATTCATATCCACTGTCTTCTTCGTCTTCGAAATACTTCTCTTTGGGGAGTAGTATTCTCTTTCTTTGTTTGATCCGTTCGTCTTCTTTGTTTGGCAGATCTTCTGCCCTTCTCGTGAGCCTGTCAGGTTGTCCTCTTTGTTTGCCGGGTCGGTACTCGATTTTGAAATGGTATTGCGACAACGTCTCATACCATCTTGCTTGTCTTTGGTTGAGTTCCTTCGTGGTGGTAAACGGCACTAGGTTTTTGTGATCGGATATGACTTTGATGTCATGTTTGTGTCCAAGTGTATAGGTTCTCCATGTCTTGAATGCCTGGACGATAGCTAACAACTCTTTGTCGTGTATATCGTAGTTGCATTCCGCTTTTGACATTGTTTTGGACCGGAATGCCACCGGGTGCCAAAATCCATCCTCTGCTAGCTGCGATAATATGCCCGAGCATACATAGTTCGACGCGTCCGTTTCAATCCTTGTCGGCAATTCCGGATTGAAATGTTGGAGTATGGGTGCCGTAGTGAGTTTCTTTCTCAACTCGTCGAAACTCGCTTGATGTTGTTCTCCCCATTCCCACTTGATTCCTTTCTTCGTGAGTCCGTATAGCGGTTTAGCCACTCTGCTAAATCCTTCTATAAATCTTCGGTAGAAGTTGCAGAAGCCTAAAAAGCTTTGAACTCCTTTAACGCTTTTTGGAGGTTTCCAAATCTCGATTTCTTCCGTTTTGACCGGGTCCGCCTTTATCCCTTCTGGGTTAATGATGAATCCCAGATATTCCGTTTCTTTCTTGTGGAACTCGCATTTTGTAGGCTTTAGCTTGACTTTAGCCTGTCGTAATGCCGTAATTATCGACCGTCTGTCCTTCTGGTGTTGTTCCAAGTTTTCTGAGTATATGAGGATATCGTCTAGATAGACGATACAGCATACATCCAGGAATTGACTTAACTTGGAATTAATCCATCGTTGGAATGTGGCCGGTGCATTGGATAGTCCGAACGGCATTACTAGGTATTCATATAATCTGTACCTAGTACGGAATGCCGTTTTCCATTCGTCTCTTTTGGCGATCCTGATATTGTGGTATGCATCCTTGATGTCCAGTTTGGTGTACCATTGCGCCCTTTCTAGTCTGTCCAATGCTTCGTCTATCAGAGGTAATGGGTATCTGTCCTTTTTAGATACCGCATTCAATCCTCTGAAGTCCACACGTAACCTCAATTTTCCATCTTTCTTCTTGACGAATAATATTGGTGCTCCTGCTGACGATGATGATGGCCTTATCCATCCTCGTGCCAGGTTTTGTTCAAGGTATTCTCTTAATACCTTGAGCTCTTCTTCTCGCAGCGGGTAGAGTTTCATAAAGGGAGCCGTTTTCCCTTCCTCTAGCTCGATTTTGTGATCCTCTGGTCTGCGTTCGGGTAGATCCTTCTTTTCTCCTTCTTCGAACACGTCCAGGAATCCGTGGTATTCCTTCGGTACCATTTCTTTAAGCGTTGTCTTTTGCTTATTCATTCCTTGTCGTACGGCTAGCCGCGTACTTATCGTCGAAGCTTCGGCTATCGTTGGCCTATCTTCTTCGGGCTCCCATTTGAGTACTCCGCATTGTTCTCCTTTTCGATAGAGTTTTCCGAAGGTCTTTGCTGATATACAATCGATATCGAGGGCTTTCCCTTTAGACTGCTCTATTTCCTTGGTACCAGTACTCCCGAATCCGTTCTCGCCTCGTATCGTCTCTTCCAAGCTAACTACTTCTCGTAGTTGCCGAGTATCGATTTTTTCGATGATCATTTGGGTGATTCGGTCCCCTTCTCTGATCTCGTAGTCTTCGTCTTTCAGGTTCATAAGCAATACCTGATCCTCCCCTCGATAGTCTGCGTCTATGACTCCTGCTCCAGTGGTGATACCATGACGTACCTGTTAGGCATAAAGAAAATGCACAGACCTCTCGGTAGGGTAACTGCGCACAGACCCTCATTTATCGAGAGCCTAACACCCCCCTCCGGCCACGTTCTGGGGCCCGCACGTCCTTAGCGAGATTTCGAAGAGTTGCGTCCCATAACTATAATGACATCTCAATGAAGCCCACTTCATAACACCATATACGTCGCTGCCGTCCGTCCGACCGTAAGCTGTTCGCAGGATATATAAGAGGGCACCTCTGGGTACCTCTGAGAAGTGAAACGGAGGAAATCCGTCGGAGGTGCATTGGGTTATTAGGCTTCAAAGTTAGGCATCCTAACTATGGGCCGAAGGTGACAGGACGTTTTCGGTTCGAAAATCCGCAACTACTCCTACAGTGCCCCAGAGGCCATAGGGGATAGATTTGACACCAATACCTATCTGAAGGCCGCTGTATGTTGGTTGGTCCTGGAGACAGGATCCCTCGAGAGGTGATTCTCTTTGAGGCGAGGCGGACCGAGGGGAAGCTGCTCAGACTCAGAAGACCTAATAGGCGGTAGACTTAAGAGTGTTGGCACAGCGTCTACGCAGCCTGCATTTTGCATAGGTACCCGACGCATATGCTGGCCACTATGTGAAATCGGAAGAGACTACTGGGACGATAGTCAAGACGACTGAAGTTTTAGACTGGAGTCTACTCGTCTCTATAAATCGAAGACCGGTCATTCAAGGATAATCACGCATCCTACGATTAGACGGAAAAGAATTTTATGAGAACGAAGATGGTGTGTGAAAGTTCAGGGTCAAACAGTGTTCGCACTTGTTAAGACTATGAGACGTTAGCGTACAATCTTGGATAGATACTTAGTTATAGGAGGATTAGAGGTAGTCCGCGAACACTCAGACGCGGGATATAAATATCGAAGTGCCTCCCAAGCTTTTAGACATCATCAAGCAACGGAGAAGAGACCTTAACAATATAACATTGTTTTACCTACGAATCTTTATAAAATTATTTCCCTTATCGATTAAGCGAGTTTTTAGTAGCCATAAACGAAAAGAACAATTCCGAGCCTTCCTAGACAAATCTCCGTCAATTACGAAAGATTCAGGCCTAAGTCTTCTTGACAATTATTCAGAGTCGGCTTCCACCTAACAGTACCGCTAATCCACTTCTTGGAGCTATTCGTGCATAGGTTCCCTCGGGGAGTTGTATCGCAATCCCGGTTCTTATCATGGCCTGTCCCCTGGCGGGAACAGTCGTACCATTCATGCTGTATAGGTCGTGACCTGCAGCCATAACCAATCCCTTAGTCGGTATCTTCGCTTTCGGGTCTATTCGTCTGATCTGAATGTCCCCTTCTTTGCATGTTGTTTCCAATATGCGTGCTTGCTCGTTTTCCCATATCGCAATTTCTTCTGGAACTGTATTGACCGTTGGTGGTTTTTAGACACAGCTTGCCGTGCATTCGTCGCTGTCGAAATGTACTTTTTCTCTTTTCCAGTCGATCCTTGGGTTATGTCGTTTGAGCCATGGTGTTCCCAGTATAGCCGTATGCTTCCTCATATTGGCCACTTGGAAAACCACTTCTTCTTTGCGTGTTCCGATCTCCATGGATACTTCCGCTTCGTGGGTAATGGGTCCCGCTTTGCTTTTTTCCCCGTTGACCACATAGATGTCTCTGGGTTTGCTGATCCGATTCAGGGGTATTTGGTTCATGTCGCAAAACTCTTGGTCGATGAAGTTTTCCGTTGCTCCTGAATCCAGTATTGCGTTGGTCTCCATTACTCCACTGTTCGTTGATATCTTTATCTTGAGCATGAGGTGATCGGAATCGTCTTGTTCTTCTTTGTTGTCCTTGTGTTGGAATAGTGCCGAGTTATCAAAAGCCGTCGATAGTTGTGTAATCCTGGTGGGTTTTCCCTTTGGCTAGTCACTCCGACCACCATTTACTGGGGACCCAAGTCGTTTAAATCCTCTTGGGGATTTTCCGTCGTCATCTCTCGGATCCTAACATCTTTATTTCCGCATAGCGCAATAAAGTGTCCCTTCTTTCCGCATCTCAGGCATGCGTTCTCTTCTCTTCTCTTCCCGTATTCCAATGGCGATAGTTTCGGCATCCTGAATTGAGTTTGAAACTTCTTCTTTCCTCCCCTTGCTGCGTCCAGGTCCATCGGATCTCCTCTGCTTTCTCCAGATGTGGTGGTCTTGGCCACATATTTTCCGTCTGCGCTTCTTGGTATTTCTTGTTGTCTCGCAGTTGGATTCTGCTTCTTTGCATGCTTAACCTGGTTGAGCTTGTTTTCCTTGGCGATTGCCCATCTTGTGAAAGCATCGGTGGTGGTGAAAGGTGTATCCCCTAAACCCCATGCGTCTTGTAGCGTTTCGCTGCATGCTGACAATAGGTGATTCCATAGGGAATTGTCGTCGTATTCCGCTTCGCTTGCGATAAGTCGGAACTCATTCCAGAACTCTGTCATGTTCTTTCTTCCTTATTTCATGGTCTCGAGTTTGAGTCGTGCTGTTTCTCTCGCGTTCGGGTCTCCGAATTGTTCCTTCAGGGTTTGTTTAAACTCGTCCCATGTGTCCCAAGTCCTTGGTTTGGAGCCTTCACTATATGGGATGAGCCATGCCTCCGCCGTGTCTCTCAAGAGAGACTCCGCAAAGGCAACATTCAGGTTATCTTCATGGTCGTTGTACTCTTTGACCCTAAAGTACCCCTCTAGTTGAGCTATGAAGCTTCGAAACTTGGTTCGATCTCCTCTGAACACATCCGGTTCTCGTGGCTTTGGTCGATTCCTCGAGTTTGGTTGAGCGAAAATTCAAAAAGCGTTGAATTGTTCTTTAGTCATTCCTAGTACATTGACTGGGACTGGTGGTGCAGGCGCTGGTCCGGGTACGTCTGCCATTCTTCTTGGTGTTGGTGTTCCTTCTTCCTCAGAGCTTTCCGCAGGTGATCTGTTTTCCGAAGTAATTGGACTTCCTGTCCTTGAGGGTTGTGCTGATGCGTTTTCTAGGGTGTCGGTAAAATCTCCTCCTAACCCTAGGTTACCGTCGTCTATGTCGAGATCACCTTCGTGATCTGGGTTGAAAGCCGTGTTGTCTATCGTTGGGCGTCGCTAGTGAGACGCAACCAAATGTTAAGGGGTCCTGTTCCTATATCAGTTCACGTGACAGGCAACGATACTTCTCTTATAGTATTTATGACACTATATCTTTCGTACTAATAGTGTGCGTTCACACTATTACTTTTCTTCGTCGTTCTCGTATAGTGTGCGTTCACACTATTACCTTTTCTCTTGTTACACTTAGTAGTCGTAGAGGCATTCCTCTTCTACTAAGTTCGTGTAACTATCGTAAGGTAGATAGAATAAAGTAAATTCGTTCTTAAAACAATAAGTAGGAAAATAACTTAGATGGTTGCGTGAAGAACTAACTAACTCGCCTCCAAGGACTCCTTATATAGTCCTTCCCTCAACCCGCTTACAAATCAAATCATAGGCAGTCTGCCTTGCCAGTCTGCCTTGCGTAGCCCCCTTGCGCAGCCCCATGACCTCTGAATAGATCATGTGCGTGAAACATAACATAAAACATAACATAAACCTAACGAGTCTGCCTTGCGCACAGCCTCGTTGCATAGCCTCCTTATGCAGCCCCGTGACTTCTAAATAAGTCTCGTGCGTGAAACATAACAAATAAAACCCCAACGAGTCTGCCTTGCAGTCAACCTCGTTGCATAGCTCATCATAAATCACATGACCTCTGAATAGGTCAAGTGCGTAAAAACATAAGTCATAACAAACTTCGTAACAAAGGAAACTCATAAATCAATCTCGTAACAAATGAAACTTACTAACTAATGAAACCTGCTATGTCCGATCTAGAATCGTGACATTATAGTTGTAACACTCCTCGAAGCTCGTTGGCTTCTTTGGTAGTGTTTCCAGGAGCTCTAGACGCTTTCTAATCGTCGAAGGGTGGATGTGAATGCATTGGTTCGTTATCCCGAACCTCCTAACATTCATCTCATGACCTTGTGCGAAAACGTCCTGTTACTTACGGCCCATGTCGAAGATGTCTCTTCTTTGAAGCCTAGTAACTCCCTGAGTAGTTGACGGATTGACTTCGTTCCCCTTCCCAGGTCTAGCCAAAGGTCCCCTCTTATATATCCTGCGAACCGCCTTTGGTCAGATGGACGGCAGCGACGTATACGGTGTTATTCTGACACCTTCAATTCTGTGACCATATAGTCACAGGACGCGACTAAGGTTGATGTGTATGATGACGCGCGGGCCCCGTGAGGGGGCCGGAGGGGGGTGTTGGAAACTAAGATTCTCGAACTTGGGCAAAGTTACCCTACCTAGGGTACTCCTAGGCTTATCGGAATCGGGTACTCCTAACAAGTACCTCCTCTGTTTAGTGCGCTCAGAAGAGGTCAATTGCAAGTAAGGTTGGCTGACAATCAAGAACAGGTATAAGTTATTCATCCAGCCACTCAAGCACATTGCTCGAGTTGGCGTAAGTGGTGGGATTAAACTTAACAATGATGCAGGTATCATACTCCCTCCGCTCCCTCACAATTGTCAAGCCAACCCCTTGGCCTCGAAAGAAAAGAAGTGGCCTTACCCAGCATATACCATCTGCAAAAACTGTGAGTTGGATTGTCCCTTGCTGCTTATCCTACCCAGATTTTGATGATTGCAGCCAAACTGTCTTTTCTCCTACCAAGTTGTAAGTTCTCCCCTCCAGATACTCATATGGTACCGCGGTCTGATCCTTATTGCAGATATTCTGCAAGTGATACCAGCCAGTCATTGGCTGACGTGAATGTTCCTGTTCTCCCTCCTCTCCTCTATCCTCCTCACGATGCTGCAAGTTCCGCCGATTAAACCTCAACCAGGTAAGTATCACTTCTGCAAAGTCTACCGGTAATTTGCTTACTATATTGGTAATACAACGAAGACTGATTTGATGCCAGTCCAGGAAACTTCAAAACCACCCATTGGAGAAGTAAAAGGAGGTAGGTGTTAGGAGTACCGGATTCTGATAGCCTAGGAGTACCCTATGTAGGGTAACGTTACCTGAGTTCGAGAATCTTAGTCTCCAACACCCCCCTCCGGCCCCCTTACGGGGCCCACGCGTTATCATACACATCAACCTTAATTGTGTCCTGTAACTATATGGTTACAGAGTTTAAGGTGTCAGAATAACACTGTATACGTCGCTGCTGTCTATCCGACCGAAAGCTCCTCGCAGAATCTATAAGAGGGGGCCTCTGGCAAGACCTGAGAAGTAAAACGAAGTTATTCTGTCAACTACTCAGGGAGTTACTAGGCATCAAAGGTGTGGCATCTTGACATAGGCCGTAAGTAACAGGACATTTTTGCACAAAGGTTGCGATATGAATGTTAGGAGGTTCAGAACAAAGAACCAACACATTCACATCCACCCTCCAATAACTAGAAAGAGTATAGAGCTCCGGGGAATACTACCAGAGAAGCCAATGAGCTCCAAGGAGTGTTACTACTGTGATATGGGGTGTACCGCAGTTGCAGGAATTATGACCAACACAACACAAAGGTCCACCCCCTCTACATAGAACAACCAGGAGTTGACGACCAAGGGATTATGAGAGTATTCAATAGAATGACCTCTCCTCTACAAAGAAAGAGTCATCGGAACGAATTCCATTGGTTAGTTGTCGAGTTATCACAACTAGAAGTCATCGACTCTGGCATATATGCAAAGTCAACTTCGTATCAAGTCTGATCCTCTTGACAACGAAAAGGACTATTGGTGCTAACATAGTTTGACATGAGAACTCGGCTACAGGTCTAAAGACTCTGAGGATCGGATAATTACTACTGGTGACAAGTATGTCTTCCGGATAGGAAATAGTAATTACCGAAGAGGGTGTGATGGTTTTCAGGGTCTCCCAGTGTTCGCACCATTATGGAGAACTTGACATTGTGTATTAGATTTGAAGAGGTATATATTTTGTATATTAGTTAGATGTAGTCCGCGAACACTCAGACGCGGAATATAAATATCGAAGTGCCTCCCAAGCTTTAAACATCATCAAGCAACGGAGAAGAGACCCCAATAATATAATATTGTTCTTAAGATTATATTCTACTTTTCACACTCTTAGTAGTCATAAACAAAACGAGTTGCTTCCTAGCCTTCCTGGACAAATCTTCGTCTATTAAAATGAATCTCAATTGGCCTAGATAACCCAAAGTCTATAACAGTTGTCTCCGCCTAACAGTAGGATCACACTCTGGATAATGAATTCTGAAAAGTTCTATGCTAACTTTACAAAACCATCCCCTCCGCACTGGCATTCCAATTACTCTCCTTTTGCGATATCTCTCAAAAAGAGCCTTTTCCATTTCTATCCCCTGGCTTCCTCTTCCTCCTCCTCCCACTCGTCGCTGTCCTGCTTTCTGAGTAAGAAACTACCCCTGCTGCTCCTCCTTCCTCCACCGGGTCAGGTTTCCTGCTAGCACCTTAGACTGGAATGCTACTTCCTCCTGAGTTGGCTCTCGTACTCAGGTTGGCCTACAAGGTATTTTTCCTCCCGCCCAGTATAAAAGTACGCAAAGCTTATAACTTACTGTATATGAGCGATATGGATTAGATACCTCCTTCTTTGGACATCGGAGGACTTCAGCGAGGGGTTTGGGTGTTGGTCCTCCTTTTTTTTTTATATCAGCATAAAACTTGTCCACAGGCAGTGGAGGAATATCTGGACGAACACGGACACGTCCGGAGGGCTGATTTGAACATCTTGTTGGCATTGTGGAATATGAAAATATGGTTCAGGTCTGTGGCTTTTCCTATCTCTCTACAGTATGCTTTTTTTTATTTTTTATTTTTTATTTCATTTTTTTTATATCATGTATTCATTGTTTGGGTAAGGTACAAGAACGTGCATGCAGCGCTAGCTATGGCAGAAACAAAACCCAAAATCAAACAACTAACAAAAGAAACAAACAAAACCCATTCCTCTGATGGCGTCCAATAACCGACGCATTGCCTACTCAGGACTTATAAAGGAAAACTACTAACTAACTAGCATCATAGCGGAAATAAATCAAAAACTCATAACAAGTAATAAAATTAAATGGAAAACCTTCCTCCACTTAGACCATTAGGCAACCCAGCCAACCACAACCGAGGCGAGGCAGGGAGGGAAGGGGAGGGGAATAGAGAGGGTAAACGGAGTGCATATGTTAGGCGGAGACAACCGGTATAGACTTATGGTTGTCTGGGCCAATCGGGATTCTTTCATGTAGACGGAGATTTGTCTAGGAAGGCTCGGAAGCAACTCGTTTCATTTATGACTACTAAGAGTGCAAGAAAGTAAAATAGAATCGTAAAAACAATATTATATTGTTAAGGTCTCTTCTCCGTTGCTTGATGATGTCTTAAGCTTGGGAGGCACTTCGATATTTATATTCCGCATCTGAGTGTTCGCGGACTACATCTATCTAACATACAAAATATGTACCTCTTCAAGTCTAATGCGCAACGTCAAGTTCTCTATGACGGTGCAAACACCGGGAGACCCTGAAAACCATCACACCATCTTCGGTAATTACTATTTCCTGCCCGAGAGACATACTTGTCACCAGTAGTAATTATCCGATCCTCAGAGTCTGTAGACCTGTAGCCGAGTTCTCAAGTCGAACTCTGTTGGCTCCAATAGTTCTTTTCGCCATCAAGAGGATCAGTCTTGATACGAGACTGCATCTGTAGATATGCCGGAGTCGATGACTTCTAGTTGTGACAACTCAACAACTAACCGATAGGACTCATTCCGATGACTCTCTTCTCGTAGAGGAGAGGTCATTCTATTGAATAGTCTCATAATTCCTCGGTCGGCAACTCCTGATTGTTCTATGTAGAGGGGGTGGACCTTCGTGTTGTGTTGGTTGTAAATCCCGCAACTGCGGTACACCTCTTATCATAGTTGCAACACTCCTCGAAGCTCGTTGGCTTCTTTGGTAGTGTTTCCAGGAGCTCTAGACTCTTTCTAATCGTCGAAGGGTGGATGTGAATGCATTGGTTCGTTATTCCGAACCTCCTAACATTCATCTCATGACCTTGTGCGAAAATGTCCCATTACTTACGGCCCATGCCAAAGATGTCATATCTTTGAAGCCTTGTAACTCCCTGAGTAGTTGACGGATTGACTTCGTTCCACTTCCCAGGTCTAGCCATTTTTTTTTTTTTTTATATCATATATTTGTTGTTTAAGGTACAAGAACCTGCATGCAGCGCTAGCTATGGCAAAAACAAAACCTGTAAACACGCGCGTCCCCCCTCCGTCTGAGGCAAAAACCAAGAACCCCAAGCCCCTCTGGTATGGAGCCAACCGCACATCTCGCCCCGAGTCAAGCCCCACCTACAGCCCAGACGAACCAAGCCCCAAAGGAAACCCAAAACAGGAAAAGCAGGAAGCCCAAGGAAAAATCCCCCCAGAAATCTCACCACAAAAGAAACCAAACTCATACCCACCAAACCATGCACATAGCACGGCCGGCCGCTTAAAAGCTAACCCTCAATCGGGCCCAAGAGGACCAGGTACACCGATTTATGGCGCAACCCCCACCGAGAGGGAAAACTCGACAAGGATGGATCCCGACCGACCGGAGACAGTGCAATACCAATCGGAGGGAGAGGAGCCAGGGCTAGGGCCCCCCAGAGAGAGGTAGCAGTAAGGTGCCAGCTGGGGGAGCAGTAGGGTGCTAGCCGAAGAGGTGGTAGTAGGGTACCAGCCGGGGGGCAGTAAGGTGCCAGCTGGGGGGAGCAGTAGGGTGCTAGCCGAAGAGGTGGTAGTAGGATACCAGCCGAACGAGCCGAGGGAGGAAGAGGGAGGGGTAGACCCAGATGCCGAAACAACTATCGGAAACGTGTTCGTGTCTTAACTAGGCGGTCTCCATAAATCCCTGGTGCCTACAGTAGATAAGACCACCATAAAGGGCAGAGAGGAGGAGAGAGGCGAAATCGACCGTAGCCTGTTGAGAAAACCAACCACCAACCCCCGACCGTGGGACTAACCCGTACCCACCAGCGGGACAAGACCCGGACCCAGCAGAGGGACTGACCCGAACCGAACAGAGGAAAGGAGATTCCCAGGTCTAGCCGGAGGTCCCCTCTTATATATCCTGCGAACAGCTTTCGGTCGGACGGACGGCAGCGACGTATACGGCGTTATTCTGACACCTTCAATTCTGTGACCATATAGTCACAGGACGCAACTAAGGTTGATGTGTATGATAACACACGGGCCCCGTAAGAGAGCCAGAGGGGGGTGTTGGAGACTAAGATTCTCGAACTCGGGTAAAGTTACCCTACCTAGGGTACTCCTAGGCTATCGAAATCGGGTACTCCTAACAGCATAAGTCCCACAAGGGACGGGATCGAGGTCCAAAGAGGAGAGTCAGGTCCGATATCTGTTATCCCCTGGAGGTGGCGACGCCGGGCAGCAGACTTGGTTGAGCAGAGCAGGAGGGCGTGTTCGAACGTCTCGTCCCCCTCCTCGCACCAGGGGCGGAGGGGGGAGGGGTAGTCGTCGTGCCACGAGGTGTGGGCGGCTAAATAGCTTTTACCGGTGCGCATCTGGTGGAGCCTGCCAGAAAGGAAGCACCTCAGACCCATGAAAGGGTGTGGGCATAAGGTAGGGCCAAAACGGTAGTAGGGTGGAGGAGATGAGAGGAGGCGCCACGAGGTGAAGAGTTCTTCGCGGCACCTGGCTTTGAGAGAGGAGTAGAGGGCTGTGGCCCTGACCGGGACTATCTGCAGGGGAGGGAGGAGGAGTTCATTACAATTGCCGATTATGAAGTGGACCCGATGGGCGACTGCATCAACAGGAAGGTGGCATCGGTTGGGTGGGGAGGGCGGCTTGGTGAACCACCTGAGGGGGGTGTAGTTGGGCCCGGCCCAAGGGTGACGGCCCCAGATGAAACCGGGGAGGCGAAGAGAATCGGGAGTCCGGAAAGGGGATGTGGTTGGGACAGAGTGGTCAAGGCGGGCAGTCGCCGGGTTGATTTCTGGTGGGAGGCAAACGAGGCGGAAGGAAAGGATGGCCGTATTGGTGGAAGAGAAATAGTTGGTAACCCATCGCTGTACCCAGTGCCAGAATGCCTTCATCTTGTCAAGCATTTTGGAGTTGGGGGAGAGCAGGTCGCAGCCGTAGAGGAGGATAGGGCGAACTAGGGAGGAGGCGAGTCGGTGGCACAGGTGTGGGGCGAGCCCTTTTCCGGGCTGGGAGAGGTGGTCTATTGTTGCAAGGGTGGCTTCAGCCAGGGCAAGGCGTCTTGTAAAGTGAGAAGATATGGCCCAATCCATTGCAGGAGTAGCGGGCTCTAGCCAGTACCCCAGCCATCGAAGTACCTGGGCAGGTTTGTAGGGGACTGAGTCCACTGAGACAGGGAGGGGGGACTCTCTACAGTATGCTTTCTACTTTCTTTTATATTGCTTAAAGTGTGAGTTCTTCTGACTCTTTATTCACGTATTTTTTCTTTCTCTAGTTTACAATCTTGTATTTCAAATCAACTTAGGATGGAATGTAGTTGAATTTGACAGTGAGTCACCCCAGGTGTTTCACTTCAACATTCATCCAAGACACCCATTTCCCGTTCCCCCTAACTTAGTCCTTATTTTGACCAACTAGCACACAGTTCAATTATTCCAGTTTCTACGGTATCCTGTAAACTAAAGAAAGTAATTCATTCATAATCTCTAATCATTTTCACCAAATATTAATGAAATAATGTAAAATATGTCCTAGCTGTAGTAATGTATGTGGTGTTTAGGTTTACTGAAACACTAATCAAGTATGAGAGAATATATACTATTATCAAGGAAATAAAGATACAAAACAAATTAAGAATGTCAACAGTAGCCACAATATGCTCCAGAATCTTGGAGACTACTTTGAGTACAACAATGATGCAGAATGAAGTAGAAGTAGAGTAGTCCAACTTGACGGGCTTAGAAAGAACAATCTCATTTGCCTTCTTCAGGGCTTTGGATTTGAGGTAATAGTAATACTCAAGGAGGAGACTTAAGAATTGGACATGCAGAGAGGCATTGAAGATGTTGACCCTTTTCCTCATGTCATAGGGGACACAGTCAGGGCTAGGAGCAGATAGGTTGTAGGACTTCAATAGGGCTCTAGCTATTCCTCCTTCTGAGATTGAAGGTAGCTGAGGAGAGGAAAGTTATTGTAAAGTATGTATTTATATTACTATTATTTATTTCCAACTTTATCCTTCTTATATTCTTATCTGCTACCTCTGTAATTTTTTCTAAAACTATATATGAAAAGAGAATATGATAGTACTCTATATAGTCAGCATCAGAATTATTAAGCCTAAAGGTTAGCCTTATAAAATACAAGACAACTAGGAAGAAGACAATCATTCCTGTTAGTAACCTTTGCCAGATAGTATCAAAATAGAATAAGATTCTAATAAGTAATTACCTGTTACGGAATATAAGATACAAGAGATTTTATAGACTATCATTATATATGTTAATTTTAATACTTATCTATTGGCAAAATTTTACTACTACAGTTAATACCATTCTTGTATCATAATTAAGAACTAACTTATAATTAGAAATAGTCCTATATTAGGCGTGCTCAGGTAATAAGATTTTCCTTGCTATATGTTCTGTTTGAATGTAAAAGCTTACTAGAAACAGTAGGCTTATAGACAAACGGGACTAGCCTCAGCCTTATCAAAGAAATAATCCCCGAAATATTTCTAGGTTGGCATGAGCCCTGCATGAGCCCTACCCAGAGTCACCGGTTTCCTATAGAGTAATTACCCCCCGTCTGTTTTTGGACCTATCTGGTACAACAGCTAGTTTTCTGTACGGGGTTGAAAATAGCCCTGAAAAGAGGGAGATCTGCACTCTCTAATATTTATTATTGGTGAGGTCATAACAACTAATACATTTGCGCCACAAGGCTGAAGGCTCACACTTTCAAGCCATTTTCTAACGCACCAGCGGAAGGTTGCAGGTAAAATTAACACTGCAAAAGGGATAGCGAAAGGGGAGGGAGGGGTAAGGCGGAAGGCCCCACCAGACCTGATATTTGCCAATGGACTTCCCGTGTACAGTATCGCTCGCCATACCCCCCCTGTTGAAGTGTCGATCTTTCCTATCATCATTCTCGACCGAGTGATTGTCCATGTTTTCTCTTCCATTCCCGCAGTTCTCTCCGACACCTTTCAGGAGTAGCCCAGGTGCTGCTGTTCAGTCCCGCTGACGGTGGGATAATATCCCTTTCCCATGGGACCTCACGATCAGCCTTATGTTCCTCCGACCCGGGCGAACAATGCCTCCGCTTTCCCCGTATTTCTCTCCCCCCATTCTCCCCATTCCCCCCATATATCGAGTACCGCTTACGTGTCCACTCCAATCCAGCACTACCACTCCGCGCGCAGCAGCCATCGCGACCTCGGCCCATTTGCCCGACCTGCGGCTGCTGTACGACGCACTACGTTTTTCCAGAGATCTGTGGGGGTGGGATGGGATGTGAGGGGGGGGGGGGGAAGCTCGCAGTTTGTCCTGGCCTGTGCACCTGGAAGCGGAAAAATGTTATTTCCTATGATACCACGGAGCACGACAGCCTAGTGTTCAATCGTTACAGACAAAAGCGTTCTTGTAGAAACTGGGTCGTTTCCACCACCACCACCACCACCCCCCCCCCCCTCCGCCCACATGGATTCAGGCATGATATGGGCGCCGGTACCCTTGAACAGAGGAGGTCTTTCCGGCGGCTCGGGGGCTTGTTGTTCTTTTTGTGGCTCACCCTCCCACCCCCCCCCTCCCGGGTGGCTGTGAGGGGTCGACTAGCGATAAGATACGATACTTTGTGAGAGGACGCGAGTATGGTGCAAAATAGCACTTGCACTGTACTGTACTTATCCCTTGTGACGCCGCAAGGGACGACAGACAGAGGGGAGGGAGGGGAGGGCGGCTGGCGGTGCGCCAAAAATCTGGCGGTAGGCGCTAAAAAAACCCTATGAGGCTGTTCCTTGTACGATACTGTATGATATGATACCCCTCCTGTTCGTGGGCCTAGCCCCCTACTGTACCTGCACTATGGGTGGCTGGAGTGGGGGGGGGGAGGAAAACCTCTTTCCATCATACAAATTGAACCGGAAGGGTGCACAAAACTGATGCTATAGTATCATACATGCACTTGAGACTGAGCCATGGTGCGATTTGTCTTAGATCTTACTGTGCCTTCCCGGTGATCGAATCATCATAATTTTCCCACAGCTAGAATCACAGCTTATCACTTTTCTTTCTCAAAATAAAAACAAATAAAAAAATTACATGTTTGATACGATGCCCACCCACACAAAATTTCCCGAGGAGGAATAGAACGCCCATGTCGACGATGGGGTGTGTGTGCCAGTAACGGCGTGTTTTTTCTCCATCCCACAAAGTGGACAGTTCGATGAATGAATGACCGCTTTGCCTTGGGAGGCATATTTTTATATGATAGACTCCGCTCGTCCAGGGCTATCACGGCTTACAGTACTGTACTTTTTATATCTCATCTTAGGGAGATATATACTGAAGCGTCATACTTTCAGAACCCCCCTTGTGGTTGGTTTCTAGCGGACCTGTCGAGAACCCAGTTTTGCGAAATTCTTAAAACACATTCGGCCGAGGTTACCGATTTAATTGTCATCACAATTCCAAATCATTTTTCGATTGAATGAAGCTCAGCCAGGTAATTAGGCAGTCACCAAGGAAGTTTATTGTAAATCCCTCCACAATATGACAAAGTTGCATTTTGTGGTGGCTAAAACTATGAGTTTGTGCTGTGCGAAATCAGTGCGTGGTATGATTTATCTAAGTAGGATAGAGAAAATGAAAAATGAAAATGAAAATGAAAAGAAAGAGAAGAAATGACAAGGACTCATTCTTTGCTCAGAGATGATACCCTTCCGTAGGCCAAGGAGGTTGCTCAGCATCAATTAGGACTTTTTTTTAATTTCTCTGCTGACGGGGATTCTGCCACCCTGTCGTGGTCTTCGTATTGGCGGGCATCCTATCAGTCCTCCGTTAAAAATACAATCATGCCTCCTTCCCTTCCTTGTTTGACACTGTGCTCTGAGCCACCGCTAGCATTGCATCTGCCCCACCCTTTGTGGTCGGCGCTCGTCTCTTCGGGCCTCGAGCTCTAGCTTTGGTCATCTAGGTCAACAGTTAATGAACTATCCACAAAAATAGTGTAAAAAAATACTCCAGAAATAAACCTACATGCGTGAGGGCTTTCCCACTCCCCTGAATCTGAGTATTACTTGTAGCTTCACTTCTACCCTCACTTTGAGCGGCTTCCAGACTCCTACCAGGAGACATTTCGGGAGGGCCTCGCTGCAACAAAGTGGCAAGGCTCGGATTAAACCTGTTGGCAAGGGCTGACTCCTTCAGTTCAGGCCCGGGTTTCGGTGGTGGAAGCACCTGCTTGGTAAGATTTGATATTTTAGGTTTTGTCTCAGCTGGAGGCACTGTAGGTACAACACTAGGGCTACTGGAGTGTCTAAGAGATCCTTTGGCTGAAAGGAGTGTTTCTTTCACAGGGTCTGGTCCTTTGTTTTTCTGAGGGCCACCCGTAGCTTGCAAATTGGCTTTTCCCGCAAGAATACGCTCCTTCAGCTCGTTAGGTGCAGCATAATTCTGAGTCTTTACAGAACGTAACCTTGACATCGCATTCAAAAAAGGCAACTCTTCACCTTTGCCATTCCCCCCAACCAGAGGCCGGGGCTTCAGTCCAGCACGTAGGTTAAGAGGCTCTCTAGGTCTGAGAGGCGGCTTCTCAAGAATAGGCGCGGTAATATTGATTGGCGATTTCAACGACGGTTTGGGGGAAATGATAGGCTTATCTGCAGCTAGCGGCCTTATTGAAGTAGCATCTCCGGTATCCGAAGGTACATCAGCCTTCGATGATGTGAGGTCAGGAGGGTTTCCTAAAGGCTTTGGCGAGAGGTTGGGAGGCTTAGGATTTGTAGGAGGGCGAATAGGTGTGCTGGCAGTTTCCGGAAGCTTTTTCTCAAACGGTCTTAATGGCGGCTTCTCAAAAGGTTTTACCAATGGTTTCATTGGGGGTGGTGAGAATTGTGGGCTCTCTGCACCTTTCTTCAGCGCACTTTCCAGCCATGAGGACTTTGTCGGACTCCATCTCTTCTGATCAATGGTTTTTGAAGGTGAAGAGGGGGGTGTATCCTCATTTGAACGCTTCGAAGGTAGATCTAAACCGCCCTCACCAGTTAAAGGGTAGCTTGATGATAGGCCCTCGATTTTAGAGCCTCGACGACCAATGCCACACACACCGCCTTCCCCTTCTATTGACTCCTTCTTTATTCCACTCCTAGAAACATCGTCAAATGCCGGTGAAGACTCTCTTGGGTCATCAGCGGTAGCAGTGGAGTCGCGTGCTCGAGGGAAGGGTGACCTAGCAGTGGGTCCTGAACCCGCAGAGCTATTGTTCCTCGATAAAACCCCAGGCTGTTGTGAATTGCTCCATCTCTTATTTATAGAGCCCTCTCTCTTTAACATTGCGCTCTGAACAAAGCTCCCCAGACCTTTTGTAGGACTGGGGGTTCTCTCTCTACGTTCCGGTGATATCCGCCCTTGGCTTGGGCTCATAGCAATTGACCGGTTAATCCCATCAGTAGATGAAAGTGACTCCCGACCAGGGGGATCAAAACGTAGCGAGGTTGAGCTTGATAGAGACACATCTCTAGAATGCGATGACAATCCAGAAGCCGAAACCGAAGATGGAATACGATCCGTCGAACGCATAGACTCGCTACGACCACGATAACCTGATGAAAGAAAATTGGCTGATTTCAATGTCTCATTCGAAGACCGAGCGGAAAGGGATTGTTTTATTGGCCCAAGCCCTACATCTCTTCCAATTGTCAAACTAGTAGACATTCCCGGTAGTGGCATCCTCCCAGTAACATTCATTCCTTCTTCCTGCGCTTTCCGCAAAGCGCCCGACGTAGTGCCTCGGTCCGCCGTCTGTCTGAACCATGATGGATCCTTGGAGCCTAAATTCAGTGCAATCTGTGAACACCGCTTCTCGATCTCCTCATCACTGCTGTCAAGTTGCTGCGCTTGTCGATCAGAAGGTAGTCGGTGCGATGATGAGGATGATGATACCGTGTTGGATTTAGGTCTTCGCTGCCATGAGAGAGGACCAGTCGGCCGTCCTCCTTGTTCCCGCACTGCTGATTCATCATTCTCCTCCGTGCTCCCTGTCAACCTTTCCATCGCTTCGTTCACACTATCCTCACGTTTCCCGGGGATGCGGACATCGCCCGTGGTCTCCGATCTAGGTGAATCTAGCAAAAATGATTGAATACTCGTCGGCGTGCCCTGTGGTGAATCTTTCTGGGGCGATAGAGATCTTGCACGTTCTACAATAGCCACAAGTCAGTCTTTCGAGATGGAGGATGACTGGAAAAAAATCCTCGGAAATTCAATGTCCACCCAAGGGAATGAGCCTCACCATCTCTCCGAGCTCGCCTCGCTTCTCGCCCAGCTATAATCTCTTGCTCGAGCCTCCGGGAGCGTTCCTCATCCTCACGGTCTCGTTTATCGCCCAATTCACGGATCCGTTGTAAAAAATCGTTCACTCCATCCGCATCTGAGTCCATTTCGACTTGTTCTGGTGCTGTGTAGAAAAAAATATTGCAGAGCTATCCGAGACCGCCAAGTGCAGGTCATCAGCCAAAAGCCGGATCTCAAACTAAAGGAGGGGATAGCAAAAAGCCTATTCAACTCAGGGAATAGGGCACTGGACGCACGAAAGGAGCGAATTATAAAAAAGACAGTGACCGGAGTTATTCAGGAGGGGTGTATTGAGAGAGAGGGGCCCTCGTGGTTGGTGTTGACCTACCCCTTGGCACTGGATTCGATAAGCTGATATCACATGATCTTCCCAGTTTACGGTACTTTGTCGAGCTCACGCCGAAGAATACTAAGACAAGATTGCTACGGTACTCACCGGTACGATCCTCATGCAGGGGAAACAATGGAACAATATGGGAAAAAATGCACTTGCGAACCGCTTTAGTCCAAGGCGAACTTACAATTCGCGAATTCTGGAACTTTAATAATGATGTCCCAAGAGCCTGTGATCTCCAAATGTCACTCGACTTTTGAGTTGACCATGGCCCCTACAGTAAGTGCCCCAGACCGGCAGCTCTAGGCTACAAGACCCCCAGAGGCAGGTCCCGCCCCCAGGACTAGCTGCTCTCTGCTCAGGAGGAGGGAATCCTAGGCTAGATTGGGTTGGTTGGAAATTGTATTGTATGCTCGTGTACAGTACAGCATGATACACAACAAAAGAATTTCGAAATTGGTGCCAAGGGGCTCCGCAACCAATCTAAGCCATAGCCTCCTAGTCAATAAGGTTACACAATCTTGGCCGTCGGGAAAAACACACTGTGTGATATCCCCCATCCACTCGTTCATCGCATACGCAAACCCCAAGATGGTCACTCGGATATTCTGAATCTCAATTGCTATCTCCCACCTGGGTTTCCTGGCTCCATCGATGCCCACATTGAGTCATTTCTTAACTAACCGTTGCCCCTGATTGTCTGCCATATAACAGTAGCGGTGCCAATCCCAGTAATAGCAGCAAAAGAGCCCAAGGCATCCGCATAGGTCGAAATGAACTCTCACAAGAAATATTTTGCTATCAAGCATTTGCTGTCACCAGGAATTCAAGGAAACGTCAAGGTATTGCTGAGGCTCATGGTGATGTTGCTTAACTGCTACGATGAATTGCGAGTGATAAATGGTGACAGAGTGAATAGTTCCAGCAATGGAACTCTATCACCTGGAGCAAACGGTCTACCAATATTATCCCTTCCGTGGGGACCTGACGATAGCTCAGGTTTATCGCAAGGATCAAGGATAACAGGAAACTATCAACAATTCTGGGAAATCCCCTTTTTTGAACGTGTGGTCGGCACTATACGTATCATACACCCGACGATGCAAAATTTGGCAGCTATTAGCTATCTATATGCTAAGCAGCCTACGATGGGATTATGACCCTCTGGAGAAAGTTGCGCCTGCTCAAGAGGATCAAAAAAAAGGGCCCAAAAAAACGCCCCCAAAGAGCCCAAGAGGCGTGCAAGGAACTCCACGCACATCCGGGTCATCGGGGAGAATCGCTCGGCTCACCGCTCTCTGCGGCCCAACGCGGTCACCGATAGCACGCCGTCTCATATTGATACTATTTCCGTGAGAACACCCCATACCACCTCGGTTTCCGAGCTCGCAGCCCCCCTAACTCATAAGTGGGGTCATATCAAGTAATGCCCCTGAAGGTTTTGAAAAGTGGATACATAATCTCGTTCAGAACGTTTTCGGGAAAGGCAGGACAGCTGCATTTAAGTTTAATTCTTGTATCATACTTGTATAGACCCGCTCTATGTCGTAGTATGTCAGATCGCCCTTCACCAGTACAGTGCTCAATATTTCGACCACAGCGTGAGAAAGGGGGTGCTGTACCAATTATCACTCGATCCAACACGAAAAGCAGATTCTAACGCTATGGGTACCCACAGGAATCTGACCATCACATTAGGTGATCCAATAGTGAAACTCCACGGGCCGTTTTCATGCACTCTTATCATTTCCTAGATGCGAAAGGAAAAGAAAAAGCGCTAAGCATGCTGACTGGACAAGTACGCTTAAAATCTAGAGAGCTAGATCGGTGGACAACTAGGCATTTATACCAATACATAATAATATGATATCAACTCCCAAACCCCAGTCCCAAGATATCATATTTCACAATCTCAGAACTCCCTCACCATTTCTTGCCCCATCCCCGGCTACGCGGGACGCCCCGAGGGAGAGGTTTTATAGGTTAGCCACAGACCCCTAGCGAGGCTGTCATATGGCAAGGGTTTTCCTAGGGGATTCGGGGAAACCGGCTGGACCCGAAGACCCATTCTACAAGTACAAGTATGATACTCTAGTATTCACCCGGTTGGCTGAAGCCGCTAAGAAGAGTTCATGGTGCATTCGATTCAACATTTTGGGACATCCCACCACTGGTCCATCAATTTCAATTGCCCGCTCAAAATTTCCGGTTAATTCCAGGTCCCTCCCATGGTATGATACCACAGGAGACCCAATACTTTCCTCAGGTCGGGACAAAAGATACCTCAAAGCCTGGCACCCGACTACTACCTTCTGCCACTTTACAAACCTGTATCTAGAGTCGAGAATCCAATAGGATCGATCCCGGTCGAGCTCTTATTTTTTATTTTTACTCTCTTGTTTTCCTCTTCCTTTTCTTCCAACCAACTCCCCGAAGAACACAACGGACTTCAGGGATTTACAGCACTTGCTGCGGAAAGCCTTTCTCCAGTTCGCATAAAGGGCACTTTGCTTGAGTAGCGCTACGACCTCACATAATACGGCTTTTTGTCGGCAAGCAAGCATGCACGATGCGTCGTTCGCAGAGTAATCTTTCTCAGGACGCAACAAGTCTCATATCGGAGTAAGCCAATTTCTCGGCCCGCGTGGAGATGTTGTGACACTATATATCTTCGCACTCGCCTCTCCAAAACAGAACAATGTCAGAGACAAACCCCGTCCACAATTCTAGCCAATTTCATAAGTGTCTGGACATCTAAATGCCAAGGCCCAGTGCCGAATGTTCCGATCCTTGGCACCAAGGTGCCCGGAAGGAAACTTCCCAGCGGGTCACCGAGCTTGTTCGAACGCCCGTACAAATCCCTTCGTTTGTGTGCCGAATTTCATAGAATTTTAGCGTCCTGCAGTGCAAAGATCAACCAGGAAGTATCATCTTTAAGAGAATAAGCTATACAGAGCAAAGATGAGGTAAAATTCAGAACTAACCTGAAACAAAATAAAGATAAATGCTGAAGACGCCTAGAGAGATTCAGAAATTTGAGAAGTTGAATCATAATACTTCTGCATACAAAAGCTCTTACATAAAGGAACTTTCCAAAATTAGTATTGAAAATTGGTGAATTGGACATGGCCTCTTAGCCCATGAGGATCATGGAACAAGGAGGTTAATTCAGGCTTTTTCAATAGGGATCAGCAGAAGAAGCAGTAGTTCTTAGAACAGATAGCATTCTCTAGATGATACTCTACCAGTCTCAGGCAGGACAAACACAGATCATGATTTTTGGTGACATAGGAACAGGTTCCTCTGCTCTGAGTGCAATTTCCTCAGGGCCATTTCCAGGTAGAGATGCTCTAACTGGTGGTGACATTAGTTGGTTTATTTAAAAGTGAAAGCCCTCAAGAACTAAGTTCCAAGCAAGATAAGTACAGTAGAAGTTGTAATTAGACCATGATTTACTCATTGAACTACGAAAAGAGTAGGAGTTTTATGAGGAGAAAAAGGTGACTAAAGAGGAGAAAAGTAGAAAGAGATTGTGGATGGAAAAATAAACTTGAGATAAGAGAAAGCAATTAATGATAGAAGTATCAAGTAATCAAAAAAATAAAGGAAACTGGTTGCAGCAAATAGGAAGTTGAGTATAATAGTATCATAGCTTTTGCACTTGTCTGTAATATCCACACCTCCTACATGGTCATTATAATTGACAGATAAAAGAGGAATGTGTAGTAGTATTACATGATTATTACCCCATCCATCTCTAATAAGATCTACATTTAATTGAGTAATATGTAGTTGTTTGCATATTTGAGTAGTATAATTTTGATCTTTTAAAGTAAATACATTGTAAGTTGTAAGAAAGTAAACAAGTTTTTTTATCTTAATGTTACAAACCTAGTTCAGTTTATAAAGGATTTCATATGTTTTTTGGATATTCGTACACATGACTTGCTTAGAGGTCATGTGAGATATGTTTTGATTAACAACTCAGTTGAACCATATAATGTTATGATTATTGTTTGTACATATGACTGAGACTTTAAGTCATGATCATTATATTATATAAGATCGATAGTTGGATAGAAGTAAGCCTTATAAGGTTTACTTGAATTTCATGCACATGACCTATTTAAGAGGTCATGGAGGCTATGCACATGACATAGGAAGATGTTAGGCATATAAGATCTAGCATAGTGGTAAGGTCACGCCTATGACCATAAAGGTCAAGTGACTCGATAAGATGGTTGCGGCAAAGCTATATAGAAATTAAAATAATAATTTCTAATTTATATCTCCCTGACCGCGATCCATATGAGACCACTTACTATAAAGTGAATAGCCGACCAAGGGATTTTCTATCAATTAGATACAAGACCTCCGGCGCTATCAGATCACATCAGAAGTCACCAATACCCATTCAAGATTAGGTGTATGTCGGACGGCTCTAATAGGGGTCCCTCTTAGAGGCAGGAGGTCCGAGGGGAACCACACTTGAATTAGACGACTGGGGATGCATGAAGCCTTTCTATGATACTGGCGTGTCGAGACTCATGCATGCATATATTAATTATGCACCAGTTCCTGACGATGAACTTAGCTAGTTCTTGATCAGAAGGGACGATTGGAATGATAGTCATTCGGACTACATTTGCATACTAAGTCCATTCAAGCCTAGAGATGGCAAAGAGATCATTGGGAGATAGGACGCTATCTTCTCAAGATAAATATCTCGTCTCAATTAAGGTTGAAGTGGTGTACGAACTTTCAGGGTCAAACGGTGTTCGCACTTAGTAGAAACTAAAGTCAAAAGCTCCTCGGTACAAGTTAGTACGGGGATACTAAGTACCGGTAAAAATGTATAAATAGGTTTAATGTCTCCAGGTTAGTTAGAGGAATCGAGCAACGGAGAAGAGACCTTAACAATATAATAAGTTTACAACTACGAATCTTTATTCTTTTATTCTTTACTACTTTACGAGTCTTCCTAGACAATCTCCGATCAAAGATTCAGGCCCTAGTCCGACCGATAAGTCCGATCTCGGCTACCGCCTAACAGAAGAGGTCATGAGGGCAAAGGATCATGTAGTCATATAGGGCACAGCTGTAATCTATATGACGATTGAATTTGTAAACAGGTTGAGGGAAGGTCTATATAAGGCAAGAAGTTTGGTCTTTGAGATAGATCTTCATGCAACCACCTAAGTTATTTCCTAACATATATCTTAACAAATACTACTTCACATTCATACCTCATATATCTCCCTTCTAGGGAAGACTATAATTGATATAGTGAACAATAGTTGTTGTTGGAGTACTTAAAAAAATAAGGGTATTTTCTTAAGTAATAGGTGACAACTAAGAAATGGACATTATAGTTAAGACGACTGAAGTAATTTCGTACATTACTCCCATGATAAGACCCGTGCCCTGTTATATGAATATATTTTGAAAGCAATTGAGTAGTAATCCTAATAGGAGACTACAATCTCTTAGGAATTTAGTCTCTCAAGCCTCACAGAAACGCTCTTCTGAATATACTACAAGTTGAATGGTCACATTATATTTCTCTCACATTCTTTACTATTAAGGAAGATTTCCATCAATGCTTCTCCTCCTATCCTAATAGTGTCCTGGAATTTCTTTAAGATTCTAAGATACTTGGGAGTAGGTTACATTTTTTGACCTCATTTAAGTACATCTTAAATCTTCAGCATAGGACTGCCAGTGATCACCCTTTGCCTCCAGCCCTGCAATACTGATATCCCTTCCTGTTTCTAAGAAAAAGCTTTAAGCATGTATACTTGTAGACTGATAGTCAAATTCATTAAGTTCAAGTTGGTATTTCTCCTTAGAACGCCACCAGTAGTTGTATATTTATATCTTCTCCTTCTCAATTCTTTTCTATAGTTGTCCTTCTTCCCTCTTACTATCTGTTACTCTTAAATCTTTCTTCTTATTAATATAATATTCAAGTTCTTCAAAAAAAAAAAAAAAAAAAAACCCTCAATCATCCTTCTCAAACCCAAAACTATCTCTAACCTAAACTCCGCTGACCCCTGCTTTGATCAGTCCTGACCACTCGTCATAGCATAAGGGGAGTGACCAGTGACTAGGAGATTTTGAGGGTGACCATTGGTCACTGCCAAAACTTGGTGAGTTAACGTTCTTCGACCCCACCGCCGCCCCATGCATGGTACTTGACTTATGATAGTACTGTACACAGGGCACCCTGCCGTTTCGGTGCTCAAGCGCCGGAAAGACTTCAAGTACCCACACCCGCCGCAGGTATTTGTCCTCACTAGATTTGAAACCCGTAGTTCTCCCCCACTCAAAAGGTATATCCGATGTATATTGTAGCTTTGCTGAGAGGTGTATTACCCCACAAACACGGTGTCTCCTTGCCAACAATACAGATTGGGTAGCGTGTCCAAGTGCTGATATTGGATACTCGTACGATACTTTGGCCTAGCTAAAATGGTAGTTAGATTTATCCCATTCAGAAGGCACACGAAGCACGACATGGTGCCTACCCCGAAAGAAGGGGAAAGGCCCATAGAGGACCAAAAAAAGCCACCAGTAGTTGGATCGAAATATACCCGGGGTAAGGCACTACCGGTATACAGGTACGAGCGCTCTAAGATACCGGTACTTTTCCTAAGGTATTCTTATGATACAAGAAAATAAATAAAGCCTATAGTGTGTGGCGTCTCCGTCGTAACTTTTCCCAAGTTGTTCTTATTGTCACCCCGTGACCGAGTGGGAATCACGGCAATGGGTGTGACAGGATAACGGTAATCATGGTAAAGAAGGAAAAGGAAGTTGATTGTCACTCTTCGTGAGACCAAGGGATCTTTCATTATGGAGCCGGTTGTTTCGGCTGCAACCTGCACTCTTTTTGTCCCGGGTTGCGTTGCACAAGATAAAATAACAACGTCCACCTGAAACAAAAAAACTCAGTCGCAATCTGGAAAAACGCCCGACGGCGGCCGAGGTGCGCTCGCCCTCCTGGCGCAAGTACCAGGGGAGAAGTTTTCGCACCAGACAGGGTCTATTTATTCTGCTGGTTACTATCCCCGTCTCGTACAAGCAAGTACGAAAACACCTCCCCTAATACCGGTACGGTACTTGTACTTTGTCCCGCCAATTATTCACAGGGTGTGCTGGCTTGCCATTGATGGGGCGCATATGCCTCGACCAAAACTGATGGGTTCTGAAGTAGGAGTATATCGGGTCTCACGCAAAGCGAATATGGAAGTCATGGTGCAAGCTAGGCTAGACCGAAAGACGAACGAGTGGAAGGGGAGGTGAGAAGGGATCGGAAAGGATTTGCAAGATATCGGGCTAATTATCTCGTGCAAGATTATGGTATGTTGGGGAAATAGATGGATTGGTGGATGGCCCCGCCCCCAAGCTTGTGAAGAAGACGAGAAGGGGAATCCGTGAAAAGGCTGCACAAGCACGAGCACAGCAGCTGGGGCACTGTCTGGCGGGACTCGTACCTACCTCAGTACTGTACCGGTACTGTACAGCATTGTACTCGAGTAACAATCTGTTGGAATCCGTATTATACTCGTATATGCCTTGTGCAGTAGGGTTCCCTTCATCCCTCCATCGACTGCCGGCTTGGCGTGCTAACTCTGCTCCACTCCACTCAAACCCAACAAGTCATTGAGGCAGGAGAAAGGGGACAGAAGGAAAGAAAAAGCAAACAAAGAACATACAGCAACGTTCAAAGCCGACAAGTGGAACTCAACAAAAAAAAAAAAAAAAAAACGATAAGGAAAGTTTCCCGGAATGAGTTTTAATGTGTGCTGATTACTCGAGCACTTACTCGAGCACCATACCAGGACACCCCTTCTCCGCTGGGTAAAATAACCAATGGGAATCATTCCCCTTCAGCTTGCTCTGCCACGGATATTTGACCCAACCCCAGAAAAAACTGGAGCCTTGACAACCAACATGGGTCTGGTCAGTGCAACCACACACTCAAACACTCGGATCATTCCATGTTCCAATTCTAACTTCACCGATTCGAAGGCGAAGGAGGATATACGTTAATTGAAGGGATGCGAACGAACCGCGTGGGATGTTGCACCAGAAGTAGAGAGTTTACACCTTATCTTCGCGCAGATTTTGCTGCTGAGCTCACGAGACTTGCCCTCTATCTTGCTGGCTTCTATCCAGGTCACCTAGAGGGAGGCGCAGAAGTGATGGCTTTACGGTTGCAAATAACCAAGTGTCCGAAGACCGAATCCACGATTTCTTTTTTACCATTGCCACCTATGCATGGGAGGGAGCCAGGCGGGATATGATGCATTAATCGAACCAGGACGTCGGCCGGAGTGTGTGCTGTATGTCCCCTCGCAGGTCCCCTCGCAGGTCAACATGCACAAAAGAGAATACCATCATCGGATTTTGTAGTGATGGCATGCGATCACTGGGTAACTGGCGCTTTTTTTCTTACCTTCGGAGCACGGCAGAACGGGCATGCGGGAGCGCACCCACTGGCGGAATTTACCGAAAATGCCGTTTCTGGGGCGGTTGCGCCCTGCTCTCGGTATCCTAACCTCAAAAAAGATACCAGCGAGTCAGATTCCGGCATATTTTATTTGCCTTGTTAATAATCCCCATTCCACACCCCCCTCCTCCGCCCACAAGGTCGTCCAGAACATACCGAATACATGTTCGATGGTTTAGTTTTCGGCTATTCTACGCAAAAAATGCTTTTGGCAGATTAAGCACACAATTCCTCGACCTTGAATCCCATGTTCATGCTTAGCCAAAGTTAAGGATTATCCACCCCCCCCCATGTTCGAGAGCTTGAGCGATCCGTTGCATGATCCAATAAGTCGGTTAAGTAAGATGGGCACCCGTCACAGGGAAAACCTTGTTCTTATACTCGAGTAGATTGGTAGTTATTTCTTGGCTAGGTGGTGCCAAGGAGCACATCCTCCGACAGGATCCAGACATCAAATTGTCAGATTGCTTGAGCGCACGAGCCCATACGCACACACCTTCTAAATCTAACTAACCACGAGCAACTAACCCAGCGACCAAGCAAGGCCAAGAACATAAGCATCGAGTTCATTCGGGCGAAGTGCCGGACACCGACATCCTCCCCGGATAATCAGGGCGATCAGTCGACAGATAATTTAGACTGCAAGTATTACCTAGGTTACGGTCCCCCGTATCATTTGCCCTGCACTCAGACACTAATTTGAGTACCGCAGTGTCTCCGGGTTTACCACAGAACTTGGGAGGCGATTAATCTAATTTGGATTTCACCTAACCTGGCCTTGTGGGGGACAAAGGGGCGGGGCTCGGATCCCCATTCGTTAGAATGCTTGAAGGCGATGCCGTAGGGTATTGAGATGGCAAAGTGTATCGACAATAACAAGCAAATAAGGAAGTGAAGGGAGGAAATGGAAACGAGTCGGAAAGAGCCAGCCATACGGTATCATGCCGGTTACCGGAACGAACAGGAAGAGCATGTGTCACTGTGTGGGCTGTACGACCGCAATGTGCCGGTGCCGGTATATATATATCTCTCTCTGGCAAAGTTCTCGTCTGCCTGCCATTTCTCCATAATATTATCGTAGGCTGTGGAAGGGGGCTTGTGATGAAGGGCCATCCGAGGAACCACGGTATCAAGCATTTCGAAGTTACACCGTCACAATCATCTTCTTTCCCTTCTTTTCTCCCTTCTGCTGTAGTACCGTATTATTTGGGGAGGGTTTTTTTTTCCTTCACACTTTTTCCTTCTTTTTGAATGTACTGTACTAGTATGTGCCGGGCACTTGAAATCAACCCAAAACACACACAAGAATAACTTTTCGAAAAATTTCAACCACAACCACATCTCTAGGAAGATATGGCTTCATAGAAGTGCTCAGAAGATACTCCTCCCCAATCCTACGCTTTCTGATCCTCAAAGAGAGCAATATTACTGGAGACGGTAAAATTTCGAACTATCCATGTACTCGTATTGTCGTTTTAGAAGTCACTTTTGCCAAGCACCGCTATCATGAGTGTATTATGTAAGCAGAAGAATTGCACATGAGGGTTGATCTCAAGTGCCCGGCACCATAGCCGGGGTGCAAAAATTTTTGCCGGGGGGAAAGGAGGGAGGAGGGAAGGGAAGGGAAGGAGGCAGAGGGAGAGATGCTTGGTAGTCCACAGCATACGGAAGCACATCCGCACTCTAAGTTACTCAAGACCCATCCAGCGATTTGTTTGTTGTGGCTGTCCACACCCATCGTTACTCGTACAAGTATGGTACTAGTATCATACAAGGATTCTTCTCTTTTTTTTTTTTCTTCGTTAAATTTTCAGTCAGTCAGCCACTCATTCGCGGGAAAGGTTCTATGATACTGTAAAAGTCTTCTTGCCCGTGCCTGCCGCGTGCCACTTCTCCATGCCGGCAGTGTGGAAAGAAATCCCCTTCCTCAGCTGGAATAGCTTTTTTCGGGTGCCACGGTGTGTCCAAGCCACTACAGTACCGGTACCGGTACTCGTACCGGTACTCGTAGTCTAACGGACGAGATGATGGCACGGCCGAGTGCTTTGAATCCCACAAGTCACCCTGTCACACTCGAATCGCACTCGAGTACTCGTACTGTACCCATTACCGTAGCTAGAGTCGCTCATCCTTTGGTTCGTGGCTTCCACTTTTCCTCTCCATCTCTCCTTATCATGTGTTCTCGGCATCAACATATTCCTCGTACATGGTACTCATTTGTCCCTCTCCTCTCACGAGTTTTTATCACACCGGCATTCGACCACCATCCTATTTTACAGCGCAGTTGCGGACGGCTGATACTATGCAATATTGATCACCGTGGAGTAGGGTACTCGAGTACTCTACCGGTATTATTATTATGCACACGCCTTCGGTAGGTGGGCGGGCAGTACCGACCAGAAGAAACTGATCAAACGGACGGACAGGCAATCGTGGAGGGTGGGCTTAGGAACCCATTAATAACACTAATATAATCGTATATTACAGTATGCGCATACCTTGCACGAGCAGGGAAGGAGCTGGCGTGCTTTTTAGGGCGATGTTCTTTGCCCTCGGTAGTCGGTAACTGGGGAGCCACCATGGTCTAGTTGTCTTTCTTTCTTGCCTTGCGTCCGCCCCGTTGTGTCTCACAGCACGACGGCTCCCCCCCTCCATCGCTCACATTCGTCCCATTCTTCCCAGCTCAGCAGGGCCTAATAAAGATTCATGGATTGTCCTCCCCCCTTCCTTCATACACCCTTTACGAACCTTTGTGTTAGTCTCGCAGTTAATACCGGGAGCGCATCATGTCATAGCTTAGCTCGTTTTGTTTTTTATCTTGAGCACTGCAGAGGGTGGAGTGGCGGTGTTTGATGTTTGGGCGAATGGCTGGCTGCTTACTCGTACTGGGACAGCTTTCTTTTTTTTTTTCTTTTCCCTTTTTTTTTTTTTTCCCTCTCTTCCCTCTCCCTTTGCCTCATAAGGGCATGGCAGCTAACGGTAGGGTGTGCGGGCTAGTGGGGATCCTGTAAGTTGAGGGAGAAGAACCGGAAGCCGGGAGCGAGAGGCAGGGAGTAAGATTCTGGTCTGGGCGATCGGAGCGAGTTTGCAAGTTGAAGAGCAGGAAGGCATCTGGAGTGCCGTGGGGACCTTGGTCACGGTAGGTACGAGTAGGTAGGGTGCCGTATGAGATTCTAGCCACAAGGGTCGGGAGTTTGCGATTTGCGGTTGGGATAGTGAAGTGACTGAGTGGGTGAGAAAGTACCGGAGAGTTGAGAAAGTGAGTGAGCGTGAGTGAACGGGAAAAAGATAGAGAGAGATAGCGAAGGTTTCAATAAGAGAGAGGTGAGGAAGGAAGAAAGTCGCTGGTCTACTGTACTATTGCATCTACCAAACTGCACCCTCTATTCTACATTTTTCCTTTCTCAAGAGAAGAACCTTCTTTTTTTCTTCGCTCTTCTCCACCACTGACTGCACTGCTGCTCTTTTCCTCAGTCTCGGGTGAGGGAACACGGGAGGTCGGGGATCATCTTGTGAATCCGGGCCCTTTTCTTGCTTCGTTTTCCAAAACCCAGCTCTCCGTTACCAACGGGCAGGTTAGCTGCCCTACCGCACCAGCTGCTAGGTAGGTGCCTTTCTTTTTTGTCCTGCCTCCGCCCTTCTCTGCCTGTCACTGCCTCCGGTTGTGTCGTTGTCATCGCCGCCGCCGCCGCCGTAAGTGGTTGGTTCCGTGTTATTTGGTTTGCTTGATCATTCTTTTCTCTCTCCCCGTTCGCTGTTGCAGTTTTGTTGCTCTTGTTCCTCCCTCCTTCGTTCCTCATCCACATCTTCCAACGCCTCTCGGCCTACTCGTTTCAAGACCACCACCCAAGCGCACCCGCTGCAGAGGAACTGCGCAAAAGGTGAAAAAGAAAAGAAAAGAAAAGAAAAGGGGAGAAAATCGGGGAAAAAGGAAATAAAAATAAAAAACCCCCCGGAAAGGAAAAAGGATAGAAAGGAACAATAGAGAAAAAAGAGTGGGAGACCACTGGCGGGAAAAGAGAAGTCATCTCGTGCAGCCCCTTCTAAGAGAAGGCCTTCCCAAGAAGAGGAAAGAAGAAAAAAGAAAAAGAAAAAAGAGATCCGCCCTCCCCCTTCATCTTTTTTTACTAAAATCTCATTCTACCCATCTTCTTCCGTCTTTCATTGTGTGAACTACCTCACCGAATTGCGCATTTCACAGTCCCCCCTGAACTGGTAATCCAGAGCTGTCGTGACGCCTCTGTTGCTCTACAGCTATCACTACGCTGCCCAACATTGACGAGGACTGAGACACTTGAAATCCGGCTTCTTGACAAGGTCTGGGAGTCAGCTGAATGCATGCAATTTCGCCTCTGTTTTTGAAAAAAAGATATCCAATTTCAACGTTTCCCCTCTGTCTCTCTGCTCGACTGCATCTTCATTTCCTGTGACAGCGTCCCTGAACAACCACATCGTCTAACGGCTGCAAGCATTGCCTTAGCCTTCTGGACCGCGGAAACCGCAAAGATAGCATTATGGAAGACAGAGCAAATTCAATTCGACACCCGCCTTTTCAAGGTACACTTCCTCCGCCAAATGGAATGCATTCCTATGACCCGGGTATGAACACTCCCACATCGGCTCCACTTCCGGGCACTGCCAGCGCTCAGGGTCAACACATGGGTATCAACAATTCAAACCACCCTTCTTTTCAGCCATATAATTCGAACTCTGTTTCTCCTGGTCCTTCTCGCGACGGACAAATGCCTTCACCATCTGCTGGAACGCCAATGCATCCGGGTCAAGTAATGACCGGAACACAGAAAAGGGCTTATCGGCAGCGGCGGAAGGATCCCTCTTGCGATGCGTGCAGAGAGCGCAAAGTCAAGGTCTATCTTATTTTTCTACTTCTTACTTGAAATTTCCTGGATTCCTCCTCGCGATCCCCCGAATCGAACCTTATATTAGACAGATAAGCTTACTCTTTACTTTTTTGGCCGAACAGTGCGATGCCACAGATGTTGCGAGCTGTTCGGAATGCGCTTCAAGGAATGTCAAATGCCAATTCACCAAAGAGACTAACCGTCGCATGTCATCGATAAAGTAAATCCGATTTCCTTGGGTGTTGGTGCTCGGGGCATGGGGTGCTGACGGCTGCTGGTAAAGACAGGTGCAGGATCTCGAGAAACAACTACTCGCAGCGAAGGAACATATTCGAAAGCTTACGAATGGGCAGCAAGCAAAGGAGAACATGTTGGAGAGTGGAGGCGCAGATAGCAACGCTCCAGATATACCTATAACGGTTCCTGACCTAAACTCGAATCCACAAAGGCGACCTCGACCACCGGTTACGCAGGATTTAACTGATGTCCGGGCACACCTCCGTAATTACAGTCGAGGTGTTTTCAAACCTCCACCACCCTATAGACAGGTCGGGCTTCAATCCAATTTTTCTCCACCACTTCCAGAGCTTCCTCCACAATCAGTCGCAGATGCTATTTTAGCCCAGTATTACCAGACGATACATTCAGTCATCCCTATTCTTCATTGGCCGCAGTTTGTGCAACGTTACGAGGAGGTGCGGAAGCAAGGTGATTTGTCGGGAGTTCCGCCCTATTGGGGGTCTGTGCTGTTTGCCGTCTTTGCTTGTGGTTTGCTCTATACTGTGGATCCACAGATAAAAGCGAGTTATCCCGACAACGGAAGATCGTTTATTGGATATTCTCGGCAATTGACGGATTTGTTTAACGACGAATTTACGATAGACCATGCACGATCGGCGCTACTTACCAGTATTTTCCTCACAGAGTTAAATTGTAAATCCGCCGCTTGGACTTGGTTGGGGTCGACCGTCAGAATTGCGCAAGACATAGGGTTGCATCGGGAGAGTGGGCCGTGGCCAGTTGTCGAAGGAGAGATGCGTCGTCGGGTTTGGTGGGGAATATATGTGTGGGATCGGTAAGCTTAGAATCCTCGGGTTGCGTAGGGTTTAAATTGGGGTTACTGGGTGCTGATATTTCTCTTACAGACTTTTATCTGTCGAGCTCGGGCGAGTCCTGCTGATCGAAGACCAGGATTGTGATATTTCTTTGCCTTGTGCCCTTGATGACCACTTCATCTACGACGAGGGCTTGTTGGTACCTAACGGCTCATCACAACAGCCTGCGAATTTCCTCCTGACAACCATTCATGTGGTTCGTCTTATCGGACCATTGTTGAAAAACCTTCAAGCACCTGTCATATCTCCACAAAATCTAGCTTGCTTTGATACCCACTTCACGTCGTGCTTGTCCGCATTCCCTGCCAATTGCCATATTAACCATCCTAACCCTCTTGAACCCCGACACCTATCCCCTATATTCCATCTTCAGAACTGCCGGCTAGTGCTTCACCGTCATAACTTGTCTACATTATGTCCCTTTGAGGCTCGTGCGGCAGCCCTGGATTCTTGTGTCTCGGCTGCCAAAGACACAGTTCATTTCCTATCTCGTGCCATGCAATACGACTATGGTACGGGATGGCAGAACATGATAGCAACATGTGCGTCTACAATGATCTGCACTCATATCTGGCGTTGCTCATTGTTTTTATGTTTCCGTGGGTTTTATAACGAGGCTCTGGTATGCGTACAAGTTAGCAATGCGATCGGCGAAATAAGGGATGTAAATGTCGCCTGCGGTAGGAATCTTTACGGCTTCCTTCGGTTATTGATGGAGAAGCTCGATGCAGGAGTTAGTTTGGCACATGATGAGGGGATGATGGCGCTGGTTTCCGGGGATGTTCAGGGAAGCACGGAATCCTCGTGGGTATGGAATGGAAGTGAGACTGGACAGGCTTTGAATCATGGCTCTCCAGGTCACGAGACCCCTGTGGCCAATGGCAAAGACTATTCCCATACGAATGGACACTCAGAACCTCCTGCGAGCCTTTCGAGGGAGGAGGCGGCAGATTGGGGTGGGTGGTCCCAATTGGAGAGGATGCTTCAGGAACTGGCCCATGATAAAGCTGCGAGAGAACATGCTCAGCAACAACGCCAACAGCAACACCAGCAACACCAGCAGCAGCAGCAGCAGCAGCAGCAACCGCCACCACCGCCACCACCGCATCAACAACAACACCAGCTTGCGCCATTACCTTGGAATGGAGGAGTGGGGGGGTCTGGTCGATCGGCTCCGGCACCGACAGCCTCATCCCGGATTTCTATCGCCAATATCATATGATTCAGTCATGCTTGTTTGGGCGAAGGGAGTAGTTTTTGGGGTCTCTTTGGTTTTGGGGATGGGGTCGAGCGAAGCGAAGTGTCTAACATGGTCTGGACTGGTTATTGTCTTTTTCCTTTCTAATTTTGGTGGACGGCTGGGAGACAAAGGACATGAGACGATGGATGGGCCCTGGGAGAAGAGTCATCGAAGCTTGTAACAAATTGATTCGCCCGGGCCCGCTTCGGTTTGGTAATTTGTTTTCATTTCCTTCCGCCGTTTCCTTAGGCTACGTTTTTTTTTTTATCCCGCTCTCTGGTTTGTTTTTTGGCGGGGTGTTTTTCTTACTATATCCGCGTTTCTTGTCGTGTATTCTCAATCATGTTCGGGTCTGCTTATGTGCTCTTCTTTGCCTTTTTTTTTTGAACTCCGTTCCTAGGTTCCGGTTTTCCTTTTGGGAAATCTGTCTATCCATCCATTTTCTCCCCCTTCGCAGTTTATGCACGAACCCCATTTATTGCTTCTCGCCGAATAGCGCAGCGGGTGCTTTTCTCTTTTCTCCTTTCTCCAATTCTCCAATACTTTTATGCGTCGATAGGGTTGGCGGGGGTTTCTTGTTTTTTCCAAACGAAAAAAATATGGTGGCTGCTATCATTTTTTTTATTCCCTTTTGCGCTTATTGAATGCTATTCCCAATTTCCAAGTTCGGTTCACTTCGGTTCAATTTCTCTTCCCGCGAGGGTCATGTATATATATCGCTATCATATCTAGATCCCCCCCCCTACTCTCCCTCACCCCTTCCCCCCACTCATCACCTCTCAGGGCAAACACCAATGTTGACGTCGATACGCTTAACCGTACGTATCCTGTATTTTTAGGAATGTTTAAATTTCAGTTTATCTCCCGCCGTTCCCCCCCTCCCATACTTGTTTGCTTCCTGTTTTGATGCTTGCTGTTCGAGTGGTTATCTGATTATCCTGTGGTATTTTTTTTTTTTTATCCTTTCTTTCATTTCTCCTGACTTGTTCTGCGAAAAAGGGAGGGCTTTTGATGTTTTGATTGCATTTTATTTTATTGAATAACGTATGCCGTATTTTGATGCTCACGATTGAACCACTGGTGTGAAAAGGCTAGTATTACCGTGTGGCATGGTATCATACTGTACTCGTAGATATGGTATGGTATAGTGTGGCATACGGTAGTACGGCCGGCACCACACAAGACAGAAGATCTAAGACAAGCCTGCTCGCCCAGACACCCAGCCAATGGAAGGAAAGTCAAAGACCTACGCATTACCGGTATATCTATCATATTTGTAGACGAAAAAGAAACATTTCCCTCTCCATTCTTCACCGATCGTGATACAGCCCCGTGCAATAGCACACACTCTTGCCCACTGTGACGCCTAGCCCCTAACTTAGGCCTACGATGTGCCCCGGAATTTACTTGGGGAGGTTCGAAGTTCTCGGTACCGGGAATGTACTGTATCATACCCCGTACATAGGTACGAGCAGGACCCGGTATGATGGAAGTGTGTTTTTGCGGTATACGGTGCAAACGGTAAGCCTCCTTCCTCTCCCCCCCCCCCTTCACCCCACCCCACCATCCCTAGGGGAGGAGGGAAGGAAGAAAAAAAAAAAAAAAGAGAGAACTAACCTATGGTCACTTCACTTAGTCTACGATACTAGCTAGCTAGCTAAAAAAGATGGTGACAGGGCGAAAAAAATGCTTGGAAGAAGCAAGCAAGCAATGAAGGTGTTTTTTTTATATTTTTTTTATAATTTTTACCAGGAAAAAAAAGAACAAAGGAAAAAAAGGAAATACCGTAGACATGAGATGATAAAAAAGGAGATAGACATTCAAAGCGTATAAAACTCTATTTTTTTTTTTTTTGTTTCTTCGGTCCTGTATATCTCCCGTGTTTATGTAACTGGATATATCATACAGTACTGTACTGTGCAATGCTGGGGAACTTTGAACCTCAACTTTGTATGGCGCAATTTAGCTCATTCGTTGTAAGCGAAACAAACATGTGAAGAAGGAGAAGGTAAATTATAAGTTCCTTCCTTCCTTCCTGCCTCCTCCTCCTCCTTCCTCCTCCTGCCTCCTCCTCCGACGGATGAAGGGGTTGGTTGGTTGAGTGAGTACCGGTAAGTGAGTGAGTGAGTGAATGAGGGATTTCTGTAACCGCACTGGATACTCGGGCACAGGTGGGTTCATCCCCGTGGGTAAGTGAGTAAGCGAGTACCGGTTATTATAGTATGATGACCCGTATAGTGCAGGAAAGGGGAGGGGGAAAGAAAGACAATGAATACTTTTAGGGCAGTGAAAAGAGGAAGAAAGAGAGAAGCGAAATACGTGAATGGGGGAGGGGAGGTGGCCGTTTATTTTCTCTTCCTTTTTTCTTTTCCCACCTCAGCTTTTGACGAGGATGGTACGGTACAGTATCCCTCCCTCCGCTGGCGTACGGGACCGTATCTTTCTCTCCGGAGAGAATGGGAGAAGGGTTGGGTTTGTGAACGTTAGAAGTGGATAGACTGCCGGTAAATAGGTGTGGAGTGGGATGATGGTGACTTTTTTGCGAAGGGTACGAGTATAGTATCATGGGACCCGAAGATAAAGGGGAGGAGGAGATCTGCTCGACATCAATATCGTGGGGATGGATTGGATGGATGGTTGTTTGATATCTCGATAACCCACCAACAACGATCATCATACCGCATCGATGGTGCCGGTAGCCACGATAAGCTATAGTAATACGGTAGTTCGGCCCAGACCCTAGTTGGCTTGGAACTATGATAAAACGTGCTTGGGCACATGGAAACCCTTCCGGTGGGGGCGAGCTTGGATCAGGGAGGATCCTTGTTCGAGTGATTCTTTTTTGGTGCTGTAATTTACTTGTACTCGAGTATTGTTTATGGTTGTTTTTAAGTTTAGGCTTTTTCACCATGTTTTCTTTTTTCTTTCCTTTTTTCCTCGCTCCTCGAGTTTCTTCGAGCATACAAGTACTCGTACTCGTAGCGATCGCACACATCATTCCAAGCTCTTACTAGTTTTTAAAACATTTTGGCGGATAAGCCACAAGACTTTGTCCCGGTCCCTTGTACGAGTATGATACTCGTACTTGGCAGTTTGGCTTGTCCAGGGGTTTGGGGGGGTTGGGCTTGTTGTCTTGAATTGTACGAGTATTGTGTTGCGTCGGTTGGGTGTCGGTACTTTTTTAACTGCTGAAGAAAAGTTTCTTCGGTAGGAGGCTGACAAGTCCTTTCCCCTGCATATTACAAGTATCATATATCCCCAGGAGGAGGAGGAATGAGGAAGGTTGGACCAAGTTTAAAAGAACCTCGGCCCGAAAGCCTGAGACCACTCCGCAGAACACATCATCTCGGATATTATGAAAGGGTGGACGGGTGCCCCGGGTGATCTGTTGATGGTGTTGCTTCAGCGAAGGATATACTCGAGTACTCGAGTACTGGCGAACGGTACCGGTGCTCCACCATTGTGGATTGAGTCTAGGGCCAGCCTTAGGGAAATACCGGCCGGGGGGGGGCAATTTGTGCTGTGTTGTCCTTGTAGCGAATTAGTAGTAAGAGTTATCTATCTACTTGTGGGGTACGCCGGGTGAACTCTTGCGCGGCGCAAAGAGGGCACTTTTCGCCCTCTGTTGCGTCCGTCCCGGTGCGATAGGCGTGATAGAAGAGCTCCTTACAGGGTGGATTTCTCGAGAAAACATGTGCAAGTCTTTCGAATGTGCTCTGCTGTGTTCCGCTGCTAGGAACAGGGTACTAGTACAGTCTGCGGCTTAGGAGAAAGGGGAAAAGAAAGAGTAAGATACTCGTAGTTGCCACCTTGGCTCTAAAGTCTACGGGGTTCTCTCTAAGGCAACACGGTATGTATCCCGCAGCCGGGAGAAACCCTTACAAGTAGAAGCTTGCGCCTGTCGTACGGATTATCGTACCGGAATCCCCCCCCCGTAGCAAGGACATCGGGCGTTTGAGGCAGATGTAGAGTGGTGCACAAAGCATACCGGTATTGGGAGAATACTCAAGAGCATGTTTGGCCCTATTAAGGTGTCACCGGCACGATGGGGTATACGATCTTCTAAATCTCGAATACCCCGCTTGTTCGTACCGAATCAGATCAAGATAGTGATCGGCTGTGGGAGATTTTGATCTAGCCTGTGGCCCGAGTTTAGTGGGTGACTTTTCAAGAACCATGTGAAAGGTGCTCACGGGACTACAGAGTTCATAGGAGTAAACCAATAACGCGTGATTTCGATTTGGGGCCTTGGGGACCTGCCGCAATCGATTATGACTCCTGCAATCTATCGGGCTCATGGCGGATAACACAACCCGAGCACCTCCATGATGGGTGCTACCCCAATAACACAATGATTTATATAACACCGGTAGGGGTCTTTTTTTTAGAGGGTGTCGTGCAAACGATCAAGAAATTTCTCGGGGGGAAACATCGGCCAAGTACCGAATCTCTGCGATACCAATGGATGAATATCCGGGCACCGGAATCTGGAGGGGGTTTTCCGAGGAGATAATACCCGGTACTATCGCAATGCATGCTGGAGCTGAGGACGCACGGCAATGGTTAGAATTGAGTGTGGAAGAATAGTTGTGGGTTAAATTATCGTTTATTGCGATTTGTGGAGTTCCTCATCATCGGGGGAGCTTGGGAAAAAGTAAAAAAAAAAAGTAAAAAAAAGAAGCCCTTGAATAATCGCTATGCTTATCAAGACTGCTCCAGGGGCCCATTTTGCTGGTGGGTCCAAAAGGCCAGGGTCGTGGAGCTACAGTACTATATTTGAGAGGATTTAAGACGTGCGATTTTTTTCACTTTCGAGCCCCCCCCCCCCCGGATTGTGAAGTATAGTACTCGAGTACCGTATATCGTAGATCAAAATATTTGCAAATCCTAGGGGACCAGGAGCGGAACTTGCTCCGGGAGTGTAGTGTAACCGTAGATGCAACAAGCATCTGCGACTATACCGGTACGAGTATTGAAACTCGGCGCCCGGCAATCCCGCATCCCGTCAACGTTGACAACCCCTGGGCTTCGGAGTTGCGGACTGAGATCGTCCGGGGACGCAGGAGGCGTGGCGAGCTGCGTTGTACTGTACTGTACTGTACCGACTAAATTATTATTGTGATACTTTGTATAGCCATTGTGCAAGTTAGAGGTGAAGGAGGTGAACCCATGGCCGCACATTGCGCGGGGGGATGCTGTGCTCGGAGCACAGGTATGTCGAGCCAATGGACAGGAGGCCTTATTTCGGTGACCATGTGGGAGTTCCATCAGCTGGTGTTCGGCTGAAAGCGTGAGGGCTGGGCTGGGCGTGTAGGGAAAGATCATCCAGCACCTAAGAACTATCTGAACGATTGAATTTATTTGTTGGCCATTAACCTTGATAGCCTTCCGATAGATATGAGTGGGGTCATCCTTCCATCGGTTGGAGTGAGTTTGTGGGGAGTCGTCGGTATAGTAGTAGATTCATATCAAATTCAGGATCAAGTGGGGGGCCGACCATCCAGGAGCTGATCACCCCAAGAGTCACCACAACTCGGGCTATAACTGGATGGTGTTTTTTTCCGAATGGTTCTCTGTGGCCGTTGGCGGAATATCTCTCCTCTGCTATTTGATGCCGCCCTTCACCTCTGGACTTCGGCATCGGTAGGGCTTGGGATCAGAAAAAAAGACCAGTATGGAGGCGATGATCCCAAGCGGCTGGGTGTAATAGCACACCTGGCCGGCTCAGAGAAGAGATAGTTGATAACCCTAAAGTCTGGGCCTACCGATTGGCGTTATAAACTATCTGATAGGTGATCTTCCATCTCCGTAAGGTCGCTGTAGTTTCTACTAAGGTGACCTGGGGCCTGGTCGAGTTGCATCCGGCCCCTATTGGTAGTGGTGGATAGGTGTAGTTGGTCTTTGTAAATTTAGTTTTAAATCCTTTAGTTTCTGAGGAACCATGCAGTAGGGGTAGATTATTCCCGGATATAACCGCTGGCAGTTCTGTGCTGTGGCATACTGCTCTGGTAAGGTGTTTAGGGGAGCGTTATTCCTTCTTGATTGCTATGAATGAGGGACAGAGACCTATTGGCCACGTCACAAAGGTTGTCAGCGCAATGCACGGTACTCGTACAGTACCGTACTCTAGTACCCGTAGGCTATCTGCTGCGCATACCTGATTCTGTGACGTGCCACCATAGTGACCCATCTGAGAAAGAGAGGCAAGTTCGATGTCGAACTCATAGGTTCAGAGAACCAGTTATTCGGGGAGTAGCAACAAAAAGGCGTTCGTACCGATTAATCCTAACTGCATGGCGTCCATGGACCTGGTGGTTATCGCATGATACCAAATTATTGAGGCCTCGATCGACCTTTTTCCTAGATGCAATAACAGTTGCACTTGCAATGTCGAGGCGTTTTAACAAAGACTGCTATTGCATACCACCAAAAACCGGCCCTTAAATGCTTGGATATGGATGGCATGCAATAGCAGTTCTTTTTAAAAACGCTTCGACACTACGAGTATTTATATGCGTTAGGCGGTCACCAGAAGATATCAGAGAGTGAACCCGATTTCATTCCTCCTCTATTGCTCCATTGAGCTGTGGACATATAGCCCTCTTTACTTGGAGGTGGAAAAATGCCCTCGATAGATCAGAGTGCCATGAATAACGTAAAAAGATAGGGGTTGCACGTACTGTAAGTATTATCGATCCGAAACATCGTACTCCTGGAGCTCGATTACTCTAGTGGGTTAGTTAAGACTAAGAGAATAAAGTGTATGGGTTTGCCACTACTATACATGCTCTCTCCTTTAGGATTCCCTAGCTCCTTTCCTTGCACGCAATCAAGACGAGTCTGGAAGCACTAGCTAGGGCTGCGTTTAGCTTTGTCGATGATAGAGCCAGCTAAATAACTTGGGCCAGAAGAGTGAGGGTTTGTGGGGGCAATGTTAGGATCCAACATGATGGCAGGTTGCTGCAATCTGGGTTCACATGGCCCTGGTTTAGGACACGGTTCTATGGTTCGGGACGTACCCACATCCTCGTAGCGGTTCCGGTTCTGGTTGCTCGCTGCATACCAATCTGGGGATGTTGGGTGCCATGTTTGTGAGGCTTGTGCTGAACGGTACTGGGAAGTACGCGCAAAGCACGCTGACGAACCCGTTTCGTAAAGCCTGGCAATCATGGGGCCCAGTAGCTAATGTACTCGTATCACAATATACCCAAGTGGCAATTTGCCAGGCATCAATCACATCCACTCGGCCTTCAAAACTAACCAACCGAGTGACTCTTTGTGATGCCAATCTGGCTTCCGGGAAGAGAAAATTGTGGAAATACCGTGGTCAGACTTGTAAATTTGAGGATGGGGAGCTGACCCCAGTAGGGGAAGCGGGCAGTATTTTCTCCGCATTGAAATCTTACTATAAACGGTCTCCTGCCCCTTGATCTCAAGCTGACTACGCCCAACACTTGGTATCCGCCCTCTCCACCCAGCGCTCTATCCAGTTTTCGACGCAGCAGTCCCAACCCCATCCTTACTCAGGAAACAACTCGCCCCCAGCAACTGCCCAAAAGTCTCCCTGGGGACGCTGCTGCTGCATTCATTTATCGAATCTCCACCTCCAACCTGCAGGCACCACGACAGCTCAGATATCACCACCTGTAAGCGATGGAACGACAACGAAGCTAGTAAGGAATTGGGCCAACGGTCGGGGCATATTGTTGAGGTGGGACTAGACGGCAGAATTTTAAGCCGTAACCCAATTCTTGCTACCACTATCATGCGAAGGATAGATTTGGGGGTGAACCGGGATGAACAATTCTTGAGGGAGGGAATTGGTATTCGAGTGAGCTTTGATGACGCCTCCCTGTACGATGTTCCTGTTGGCAGGGTCGAGATAATTTTAGACTCTTGTTTGACGACTGGGAGGAATTACCTGGGGGGGAGCGTATTTGAACGTAGGTTCTTGAAGAGTAGTGATTGGATCTCTCCTGAATCTCAAGACACGATGTCGCCCACACTTCTGTTGTCCATTGGCAAAATCTGCTCCGTAGAGAGCTCATTCACAGTGGTGATGCTGGCAGTCACTCCTTCTATGGGGGGGGGGCGAGCCTTGGGTAGCTGAGTTTGGTGCTTTTGCGTCTCTCCCTATCATACCTGACAGTTTATTTTTTAGTTGCTTGTATTGAAAATCTGCAGGTGGCGCCACACGCGGAATTGAGCTTCCACCTTACTGGGTATTGACTAAGATTATGAACCGGGCAAGGGAATTGACTGCAGGAACGGCAGTCCCTCCTACTTTGGTTAATCACTCTCCAGCTTATTCCAGTGCCCTGAGGTACATTGGCGTTCGTGAGGGCACTGGTGAATTATTCATAATCATGCTGTATAAGCAACTCCAACTTACCGGCCCAGGAGAAAAAACAAAAAAACAAAATTCGATTTGAGAAATAAATATGGAGAGACATGCCTCATTGGTTTCGCGAAAAATTATAAAAATAGACCTTGCACGCGGACGAAAAAATGGGTGATTTCCCCTAGGCTTGCGTTTCGGTCACCAGTTGCGCCTCCAGCATGATATGGCCTTCCTATGTCATACTAATATAAATTTGATTGATAATTTTTTAATTTCCAGTGACAACGTTTATTCGTACAACTTCTGACAGCAGCAGCGCTATTTCTACGGAGGAATATATCCCGCAGAAGCCTGGAAGATCTGTCCTGGGCTTGGGGCACCGACCGAAGAGGTCACAATCAATATCGATTCTGTCTTACCACACTCACTCCCTCAAAACGAAGCGGGACAAACACCAATCCTCCAGCCACACGCTGCGAACACTACAGTAAAGCCACGATACATTTGCTAACTAGTTAGCTGGCTATCGTACTTCGCTCCAGCCAAATACTCATCTTCCTAAAATAAAAACACGATCCGTTGGCAGGGAGCTTGGTGGCCACCAGGGCCACCACCCACATACCGTGGGAGCGGCCTCTAGATAGATACGGAAGATATCCCTGGAACACAAAGTGAACCAGCCACTATTCATACTCCCACTAGCTCTATCCGGAATTCAACCAAAGGCCTCACGTTTTCAGGAGGAGGAGGAGGAGGAGGGGTATGGGATTCTGGTTGGAGAAACAGATATAGAGAGATCCACATCGGTGGATTAGTATATGTTATGACATGTAGATGGTCTTGTCACGTAACGGTATGCCACGCTTATTGATTTTTCCTCTATTGATTGGTCGGGAGGTGGAGGTTTGGGGCTGGGGGGGAAGGAAGAAGACCGGTAATGGGTGCGCGGGCACCACCGAGTGATGTGGTGGACGAGAAATCGTCTCTTGGGACCGGGGTTGGGGGTTCACATATCACCGGTACCCTACGCCCGGTATACGTGGACACTCTATCATATCCGCGTCTGGGATATGATATCATACCTCTTTCTTCCCAGCATCAGGAAGGCAATAGAGAACCTAGCGTATCACGAACCCCACACTACCGCCCTCTGCCTTACCTTAAATTAAGCGCGAGCGTCTAAATTACTCCAGCGTTCGCCCCTTCTACAGCCACAATGCACAGCCCCCCTCCAGGAAACGTAACAGTATTCCAGAATTTAATAGTAGCTAAAGAGACGCGCTTCAAGGTGGTTGAGTGACTACGCCACCTAACAATAAGGGGTTCCTGAACCGACAAGGAGCCATGGTGGGATGGGGGATGGGAATTCTAATTCCGGGTACCGGTAGGATATTTTGCCTTAGCGTCACACATGAAACGTGCGTTTCTGCAACCGACAAGATACCGTTCGATAGATTGCTTAAGCGAGTGAGCCACGCCGAGGTTTATCCAAGTTATTTCGGCTGTCGGTGGGTAGGGGTTTTCAGTGAGTGTGGATAAGAGTTCATGATCATGAATTTCTAGATGCCTTGTGCATGTTCGGTTGTTTGCTCAATTGGGCTCTTGGGGAGGGAAAAGTCCCTTCTGCCGAAATTAGGGCGCTGCTGATTGCTCTGGATCCCCGTGTGGTAGTCGGGTTTCACTGGGGGGGACTTGTAAGGAAGAAAGAAGGAAATGGGAGTGTGCTGGGGGAAGGCTTGAGTACCGGTGTGATACTACGGGAAAAGTACTGCACAATACATAGCTGGCTTATCTGACTTACTAAGAGTTTTGTTTTTGAGGGAATCCAAGATTAAGCTACATTATGGGCTCCCACTCCCCTGATGCTGCACCCCTCAGCTAGACCCTGATTTGCGATATGCGGTGGAACCACCACCCCCAGCAGGGCGATAGAAACTCCAAGCTTCTTTGAGCACCTTCCTATAGATTATCATATCATACTCTCTTCCTGCTGCAGTAAACCCTATAGGGCTGTGGATACTACCCACAGTACCTATCTATGATATGATACATGATATTGATGACGGTGTTCCTTGATTAGAACCCGAATCATTGTCAAAGGCCAAATGCACGAGAAGAACACACTCATCAAATTTTAACCCAAGGGATACCTTACATGTGGTTCCTCAAAAGAATCGCTAGGCCCTCTTTATCCCGCACCACGCACAGGGTAGGGGGAGGGAGAGGTGGGAATTTTGTTCTCGTAATTAGCTTGAGGGTTCCCAATCAAGCATAGCCAAGTAAGTCAGCATATGAGATGTAATTCTATCTATCTATGATCGTGGTCTTGACCTTACTGTGTTTGCAGGCGAATTTCCCAAGAAACTGTTTTTTTTTTTTTGCTCCAGTGGAAGTTATGGATATCGGAATGTTACGAGTACCGGTCTGCCAATCAATGTCCCAACTGAGTAAGAGCTAAGGGCCAAGTTTTTGCACCTCGCTAGAGGAGCAGTAATTAACTTGAGAGTCTCAGGCAGTATGCTGAATCTCTCTGCTCCTATTAGACAGGATGGGAAAAATAAATAAAAAAATAAGGAAAAACCGCTTGAACTCCCGGGTCGTGCAATCTGCCCTTCCCGCCGACTGATAGTATCACAAGTAATTCTGGGGGGCGTGCTTGGTCAGCCACCCCGGGAACGACAAGACAAGCTTTCAAAGCACACCCTGCACTTCTAAATTTGTTGTCTTTGTCACCGGGATGATACAAGGGGCGCTAGCCCCAATAGGAAACAAAAACAGCACTAATTTAGCCTTTTTGGAAAAGACGTGCGCTTGCTCCCTTCCCCAGCCACGATCGAAGAAAGGAAAAAATAACTAATCCCTGGGTATGATTTCTTCAGTTTCGCCGGCAGAGAATATTCGTTATCCCACTTTGGATGCTTCTATTTTGCGCCGCACACACCTTCACACGCCCACTGAAGCACCCGCACCACACACAAACACAGGCGAGACGTCGTGTGATCTTGGTGTACTAGTACAGTACTGTACCAGGAGAAGGTACTGCTGTTTGGTCCGAGCTGGCTAGGTAATTCTATTCCTCGGTAACTCCAGATGTACCGGTATGTAGGATGGGATTATTCTAAGCCCACCTTGGCTGGCTTACCGCCTGTCTGGGTGGTGACGGAGTGATTGAAGGCGCGAGAGTCTGGGTACAGTACCATAGTGTGTTGTGAACAGAGTAAGCAGTGGACTGTCTAGATTCCTTTCTTATTATTATTATCACCCTTAGCTCTACTGGTGGATACGGTCTGTGAAGTGAATAAATAATGGCGGCGACACCCTCAATATCTGCCTTTCTTTCACCACCCTCTCTAATCATCCTTCCTCACGATCTACTCTCACGAGTAAATCATTTCCTTTTTTTCCTCTCCTTTCCTTCTCTAATCCCTTAGATCGTTTTACGCTTTTCTTATTTCTTTTCTTTTCCTTATCACGGCCAAACTTCTTTGCCATAATATCATATATATCATACCTCCATTCCCTCAAAGAGCAATATCCTAGAAGACCAAATCCTGCAACAAATCCTTCGATATACCTTGATAATATCCTTTGAACATGCGGTACTCAGGATTTGCTGCAGCACTGGCTGCGGTGGCATTACCACAGCTTGCCTCCGCGGTGCCTCGCCCTGAAAAGGTCTACAGCTGCTCGGATACACAATATACAGCCAAGCCTGTTGACTATCCAGTCACTACATATTATCCCGGTGGTGATGGACCGACAGTCACTATCACCGCCGATAACCAGAAGGTGACATCCATTGAAAAGGGCATAAAGACCACCTCGTACCACTGCGACGGGCCTGGTGTTTATACGCCACCTCATCAGACCAAAGTATGGACAGCTCACGAGCCCACATGGATCACCGTAAGTCTTAATTTTGCCCTTTCCCATTTGGTTTCGGTGCTGATAGGTCCTTGATTGTGTAGTATGAGGTTCCTTGTGCAACCGCATATATCTACCCTTATAAAGAGGCAACTTGTGATACTTGCACCAAGAATGTGGAGGTCATTGTCTATATTAATATTGACATCATCACCTATTCCGAGCAAGTTTGGAAGGTTGTCGATGGAAGCACCACCACTGAGATCAAGACTGTTACTGCTACTCCTTCTTATGTCTCAGACTATCTCCCACCATCCACTACATACCCCGCCGGTTACGCGGCCAGGACCCACACCGTTAAAGTCGGAGGTCTTGATGGAACTACACCAATCCTCAAGTACGACCCTGAGTATGTTGCCGATGTCAAGGTTGGCGATGTTGTCCTATTCGACCTTCTTGCCAATAACCACACTGTCACCGAGTCCACCTTCGAGTCTCCTTGCGTGCCAAAGGCTGGCGGTATTGATTCCGGCTTCCTTCCCAACATGGAGAACATTCCCGGAAAGGTGACCTTCCCCGTCACCGTCACCGATGACAAGCCAAGGTGGTTCTACTGCGCTCAGCCTGGTAACGGGAAGCCTCATTGCCAAGCCGGCATGGTTTTCGCCATCAATGCTCCTAAGGCTGGAGATAAGACCCTCGAAGCATTCAAGAAGCTTGCTGCTGCTGTCCCTATTGCTGGCGCACCATCCACTACGATTGGCGGAACTCCTAGTCCAACTGGTGGTGCTGCTGCGACCCACACTATCAAGGTTGGCGGTCTTGATGGAACTACACCAATTCTCAGGTACGACCCTGAGTATGTTGCCGATGTCAAGGTTGGAGATGTTGTCCTATTCGACCTTCTTGCCAATAACCACACTGTCACCGAGTCCACCTTCGAGTCTCCTTGCGTGCCAAAAGCTGGCGGTATTGATTCCGGCTTCCTTCCCAACATGGAGAACATTCCTGGAAAGGTGACCTTCCCCATCACTGTCACCGATGACAAGCCAAGGTGGTTCTACTGTGCTCAACCTGGTAACGGGAAGCCCCATTGCCAAGCCGGCATGGTTTTTGCTATCAATGCCCCCAAGGCCGGCGACAAAACCTTGGAAGCCTTCAAGAAATTGGCAGCCGCCGTCCCCGTCAGTGGACCCCCTTCTCCTACCACCACCGGAATTTCGACCACTACCGGAGTCCCTACCGCCACCGACCCTGCCGTAACCCACTTCGTTAAAGTCGGAGGCCTCTCAGGCGGTGTGCCAATTCTCAAGTACGATCCTGAATACGTCCAGGCCAATATCGGAGATGTCATCTACTTCGATATCCTCGCTGCAAACCATACTGTCACTGAATCGTCCTTCGACGCTCCTTGTGTCCCGAACGGAGGAATCGATTCTGGCTTCCGCCCCAACAGGGAGAATATCTCCGGTGCTCAACTCTTCACCATTAACGTCCATGATGAGAAGCCAAAGTGGTTCTACTGTGCTCAGCCAGGGAATGGTAAGCCGCATTGCCAGGCCGGTATGGTGTTTGCTATCAACCCTCCCGCATATGGCAATACATTGGAGGCCTTCAAGGCGAAGGCTGCTGCGGTTCCTGTTAGATAAGCTGCTGAAAAGCCCTCGTGATAGTGAATGTGTGATAGTTATAGGGTAGTTGCATAAGTGCTGTTAGATTTTTGATATTGTTTGTACATTGCATGGTTTTTTGTTTTTTTGATTTCACTCATTTTCCCCCTTTTTGTTTTCCTCCTGTCATTACCCATGGCACCTTAATTGGAATCGTCTTGTCTAAGAAATAACAAAACCTAGTATCATTCAATAGTCTATTTTTGCTCTCTTGTTTTGTGTGATTTGTCTCTTGAAGTTGTGAAAACAAGAAAAAGAGGTCTCCGTCCTGAGTAAGACCATTAGAAGGATCCCTTAGCTTTTCCGCTCACGTGGAGCTTGTTGTTGTAGGTGTTTTCCATGCCGGTAGTAGTTACGGACATCCAATCTCACCCGAAGTTATCATAACTTACCAACCAGTTAAGGCATCGGTCGTTCTGACTTGTGGGTTGTTGTGGATTGTTGGAAGATGTTCTCTTTGGCTGATAACCGTGCCGGGCATCCGGGGCCGATCCTTTTCGTTCAACCGCTTTTGCTTAGTAATACATACAAAACCTAACTCATTGGCATATATTTGTATGTTCATGCCGCGCAAGTGGAGAGTAGACCCCGGTTTTTGATTGTGAGTATTGTCTGAGAATGGTAGGTGAAATGAAGGGTTGAAGCCCGGCACCTCGCGATTATGTAAATAAAGTGGAGTCAACTCTGAGCTGTTCTATAAATTAGAGGCTTTCCCAAAATAGTTGGTTATTGGTTGTTGCTGGGGAGGGTCGATTTCAGCCCCCCCTCGGACGCCGTAGCCGCACCTCCGTGGCGAAAGGCCTCACAAGTACCAATGAACCCAGAAATTTGAGTCCGAATTTAGTATGGGCGCTCAGGTGTGCAAAGGTGATTTGCCAGACAAATTTTCGCCCGTGTTATGCCTTGGTACGTTGTGCACATCATGACGTCCTTCCCACCGTAAGCTTGGGGTATCATCTTACGCCAAGGGGGGGATGATTTGCAGTAAAATTAGTGACATCACTTTGGTGAGAATCCGATTGTTACCGAAACGGGAACCATTTACACCGAATCAAGGAGAGAAATGCCAAGACCATTTTCCTTCAGAAGCTTCTTGTAAGTTCTGGTCACCCCACGTCCCTACTAGAGTAACCTAGCCGCCTCCCGCAAAACCGCTGTCTTCTTCCCTCTCCTCTTCGTTGTATAAATTCCTCACTCAAAGACTCTCCCTCGATTTCGAGTCTGTTTCGTCAGTTACCATTGAACTCTTTCGGGAATAGTACGGCCTACTCTGCAAACCAAGAGACTCCAATACATACAATATCAACACAAATCCGTAATGTCAAATTTACAGCTGACAGACAAAGCTTCCAAAGCTCTATCGGACGCACATGAGTCTGCATCTCGATATGGACACCCGCAGGTATATTTTGTCTTGATTCATTGTCGTCTAGAAGACACCAAATTGAACGCGTGGTTTGCTGACGATAATGCGTTTCATAGGTCACTCCTATACACCTTGTCTGTGCCTTAATAGATGGACCACAAGTTGAAAATGACACAGCGCCAGCGGGAGCGGCACCAGCTTCGTCGTCGCCCTCTTTGCTACGTCAGGTTATCGATAAAGCAAATGGAGATTTTCAGACCTTTGAGCGAGCAGTTAAGAAGGTCCTAGTACGGATGCCTTCGCAAGACCCACCGCCAGACCAAGTTTCATTTTCACCATCCCTTTCTAAAGTCCTCCGCGATGCTCAGAAATTACAAAAAACCCAACGCGACTCCTATGTTGCTCAAGATCACCTAATCTCAGCGGTAGCCCAGGACTCCGGAATCCAGAAACTAATGGTTGAAGCCGGTATCCCAAAGGTTTCCTTGCTCGACGATGCGGTTCAATCTTTGCGCGGGACCAGGAGAGTGGATTCACAGAATGAGGAGAGTGTGGAGAGCGAAACTCTTTCAAAATACTGCATAGATCTCACTCAGCGGGCTAGAGATGGAAAATTGGATCCGGTCATTGGAAGGGAACAAGAGATTCTTCGCGTTGTCCGGATCTTGTCCAGACGAACAAAGAATAATCCCGTTCTTATTGGTGAGCCCGGAGTTGGTAAGACCAGTGTTGTGGAGGGGTTAGCAACCAGAATAATCAATGCCGATGTTCCTGCAAATTTGGCTAGGTAAGTAATATTCTACATAATTCCCTATATCGAGGGATGGTTCTAAATTTGCTTTTAGCTGCAAGTTACTCACTCTCGATGTTGGATCCCTCGTCGCAGGAACCAAATATCGCGGAGAATTTGAGGATCGTATGAAGGCGGTGTTGAAAGAAATTGAAGATTCTAAGCAAATGATTGTACTTTTCATAGATGAGATCCATCTGTTGATGGGAGCTGGAAGTTCTGGAGAAGGTGGAATGGTGAGTTGCTATCGTCTAGTGTGTAGGTCCTACATAAGCTAATTTCCCCTACAGGACGCAGCAAATCTCCTCAAGCCCGCACTCGCTAGAGGCCAACTCCATTGTATTGGTGCTACTACACTGGCAGAGTATAGAAAATACATTGAAAAGGATGCCGCTTTTGAACGCAGATTCCAGCAGGTTTTATGCCCGGAGCCGAGTGTCCCCGAAACCATCTCAATTCTTCGAGGTCTCAAAGAACGTTATGAGGTGCATCACGGTGTGACGATCAGTGACGGAGCTATCGTTGCTGCTGCTACCCTTGCATCTCGGTACCTCACCGCACGTCGTCTTCCGGATTCCGCTATCGACTTGATCGACGAGGCTGCATCTGCAGTCCGTGTCACCCGAGAATCCGCTCCCGAAATTGTCGACACTCTTGAACGCCGCCATAGACAACTCCTGATCGAAATTCATGCTCTTGAGCGTGAAAAAGATGAGGCTTCTAGGGCAAGGCTCAACGATGCAAAGAGGGAGGCAGCGAATGTCGAAGAGGAGCTGAAGCCTCTGCGCGAAAAGTACGAGTCCGAGAAGCGTCGGTCGACAGAGCTTCAGGAAGCGAAGAAGAAGCTTGATGCTCTCACTGCGAAGTTCGAGCAGGCTGAGCGTGTTGGAAACATCGACATAGCTTCTGATTTGAAGTATTATGCTATTCCCGAACTCAAGAAATATATTGCCAAGCTTGAGGCCGAGAAGCTAGAAGCCGAGCAAGATGCCGCCATTTCATCGGCAAACGGGACTGGAGAGAACAATCCTATGTTGACCGATTTGGTCGGCCCTGAACAAATCAACGAGATTGTGGCCAAATGGACCGGTATCCCGGTGACAAGACTGAAGACTACCGAGAAGGAGAAGTTGTTGAATATGGAGAAGTACCTATCGAAGCAAGTCATCGGGCAGCGCGAGGCTGTCAAAGCGGTAGCCAATGCCATTCGATTGAGCCGAAGCGGTCTCAGCAACCCCAACCAACCCATTGCTAGTTTCTTGTTTTGTGGACCTTCTGGGACTGGTAAAACTTTGTTGACCAAGAGTTTGGCCGAGTTCTTATTCGATGATCCTAAGAGCATGATTCGCTTTGATATGTCCGAGTACATGGAGAAGCACAGTGTATCCAGGCTTATCGGTGCTCCACCTGGATATATTGGACACGATTCTGGTGGTCAACTCACCGAAGCTCTTCGCCGACGCCCATTCTCTATCCTCCTCTTTGACGAAATTGAGAAGGCAGCAAAGGAGGTCCTCACCGTACTTCTACAACTCCTCGACGATGGGCGCATCACAGATTCCACTGGCAGAGTTGTGGACGGCAAAAACACCGTAATCATTATGACGAGCAACCTCGGATCCCAATACATTTCCTCTCATTCCCACTCAGCAGACGGCAGGATAGACCCAACGACGAAGGAGCTCGTAAATGAAGCGATTAGACAGCACTTCCTCCCTGAGTTCATCAACCGTATCTCCAGTGTCGTCATATTCAACCGCCTCGCAAAGAGGGAGATCCGTAGGATTGTCGACCTCAGATTGGTTGATATCCAGAAGCGTCTGCGAAGCAACAACCGCAATGTCATCATCCTCGTTGACGAGCAGGCAAGGGACTACTTGGCCGAAGCTGGATACTCTCCCAGTTATGGTGCCCGCCCACTGAACAGAGTCATCGAGAAGGAGATCCTCAACAAGCTTGCCGTCTTATTGCTAAGAGGTGCCATTAGGGAAGGGGAAGTCGCACACATCACTATGGACGAGACTGGACATCGGATTGTCGTTCTACCGAATCACGATAGTGATATCGGTGAAGACGAGGATATGGACTATATCGAGGAGGATGAGCAAGTCATGAGTGGTGAAGATCCGGACATTGAGCTGTATCGATAAGCTCATTTTTATTTTTTTTCATGTAAATTAGATGGGTTTCTCATGCTGCTTTCTCCTTTTGCTAGTATCATACTTTGAAATTCCTGTTGTCTAACGCCCCCTTGTTTCGAGAAAAAAAAGTCATGTTTTCCTCTCTTCTGTTGCGCCTTCTCTCTTTTAACATTTTGTTCGTCTTTTCTAGGGTAGGTCTCGTAAAAATTTTTGGTTATTCCTGAGCTCTCTTTTTTCCTATCCCTCCCCAGGGCACCTAATTTTATTGTTGGTGTTGTCGCTGAGATTATTGACATACCTACATATCTGTGGTAGAAAAATGGAAACCTGAAGATTGTCATATTTGGTTACTTGTAGTTAGTTACGGGTAACTGCCAATCCAGAGGAGAATTCAATTTTATTCTAATCCAATTTAAAGGCATCATTGTCAAACATTTCTCTCGTTATCTGCGACCCTTTCGTTCCATAAATGAAATGTTGGTACATTTGGCATAAGAGCAATATATGATACCGCAGTTAAGAGCGATACAATGCTGCGGAACACCCCAATCTTCCGGAGAAAAGCAACCCAGCAGATTCCGCCTCCGCGCGAACCCGAACCGGTTGCGCCAACGGACGGGTTTGGGAATAACGCGGTAGGTGGGGGAGATCCGACGGACGGACGACGGCCAGGTCGTCACTGCCCGCGCTCTTTTTTTCTTTTTCTTTTTTTCTCCCACTGTGACAATCATTTTCCGGGAGTTCCGCTCTTTCTTTCCCGCTTCCCCGGAGCTCTCCCGGAAGAGTCTCGCACGGGGCGGGGTGATGAGTTTGGGGGTGTGGTCGTCGGTCGGTCGGTCGTTCCAGGGTGGTGGTATCGTGGTTGTTGGTTTGTGCAGGTCCTGTAGGGTCGGGTGGTTCTGGAGGAGTTGGGGAGTGGGGGAATTTGGGAGGGCGGGGACTAGACTGGACCGGACTGGACGGTGGTAGGTTCGCTGGTTGAGATTGGTGCTAGGTAGAGAGATTCCTGAGAAATCTGATGTGCTTGTCAAAATAGAAAGGGCGGCGATCTCCTGCTGAATGCTTCTACCGCATCGCAGGTCAAGTATGATACCACGGATTACATATCGTGCTATCATACATTCAAGCGTGATGGGTCCTCATCCCTAACCACTTCCCTACGTGGGGACAGTGCAGGTTATATTCGAGTCGCCTACCAAACGCCTTCGTCGTCCAAGATGTATGATACTGTACCGGCAATCACCGGTTGCCCGCTCCCACCCCGCTCTGCTATATACCCTTCCCTACCCAACAAGTACAATCGCGTACTATGGCTCAGCACCACATCCAGCCCTCCAGATTCACATCACATCACTCGGGTCCCATCCACCCTGGTGTGTAGGGAAAGCGACGCTCCTTGTGCGCGAGAGGCCCCGTGCCGTCCCTCCTGGGCTGGTCCCGAAGGGACGCTGAGCACCAATTTTCTGGGATTTGCGCTGTTGGACCGCCGGGTGTGGCGTGCGAGAGGATTTTGTACCCGTGGTTCTGGACTAGGATTGGTGTAGAAAGCGTTGGCGGGGTCGATCGACCTGGGTTGGGGGTGCGAAATATAGGTGTCGAACTTAATCTGGGTTTGATGTTCATTTATATTTGGAATGGGAGGGGTTTTTTTGTGGTGTTATACTTGCGCGGAGAGAGGAGGGGGTTCAGCGTGGTTATCATAATCTCATTACTTGTGTTTAGAGTACAGTACTGTAATAGAAAGCGATGTCGTATCGTAATCATACGTGAAACTTTATTTTTGCCATGATATACGTTTAAGAAGGGAGAAACCCGTGCGGTAACATTTCCTCGTGACTTTCGTGAGCTATGCATATGCATGATACAATATAGACGATAATATAATAAAACTATACCCATCCTCACCTCACCAGGCCCAGGCCGGACCTTATTCGCCTTGTCTTCACTCTTCATAGGTGTAACAGAGCACTCCAGTTCCCTTCTTATTCCCCTCAATATCCATAAGGTCCTTGATCGTAACGCGGGGCGCGAGAGGGCCAAGGTCGATTGGGAACGACAGCGTAACATTGGGCCCTGTGATCGGGCCCATCATTGTCACAGGGCCAGAAATATCCGAAAGGCGAGCGGGCAGGTTCATAGACTGCCATTTCCAGTAGACTCTATCAAGGTTGGCGTGGTGGAGATAGAAGACCGGTTCTCCGGGACTGGAGAATAGATCTCCCGCCTATCATATCAGAAAAAAAAGGTGAAAAACCCGAACATTAGTAAAAAGCCTATTGTGGGAAGAAGGGGGACAGGGAAACCCCACCTCTCCGCCAACAGAGAAATGCCCTCCGCCGTGAATCCCCGCGTTCTGGAAGTTGGTCTCTCCCTCTACCACTTTATTAAACCAGCCAAAGTCCGGCTGTGCGAGCGCGTTGTTCACTTTGGCAGTGTTGGAAAAGGTCTGCGCGATGAAAGGACTGAAGCCCCTTCTTAGACAGCGACTTGTAGCGTTCAGCGAAGCTCCAGGGCCGATGTGGAGTCTCATATCCACGAACGGACCATTGGTAACACATCCGCCTCCGGTAGCACCGGGGACGGCGATGGGGGATCCGTCGGGGGGGATGGTAGCTCCATTCCCGCCGAAACCTGTGTCTGGGTCCCACAGTGGGGATTCTAGGAAATTGTCTGAGTCAAGGGTCCAATCCCAGTATCTATTTTATTTGAGTTTGTGCTAGGTTAGCAGGATTTTTGGATACAGGAGCGAGGGGTGAGGGCGGAAATTAAAGGCTTAGCCATACGGTTGTGCTCCTTGATAACCGCACTCCTCGCGGAGCGCTTTCTCGTAGGTTGCTACGTAGTATCTGTGCCATGCTAGGAAGTGGCCCTAGACATGAAAATGAATAGATGAAATTAGCCTGTGGATAACGCGCGAAAGATACTCGTGCAGACTGTGGTGGAATTTTCTTTGGGGGGGAAACAGGGGTTACGATAAAAACACGGACATCGGTTGGCTCGAGAAAATGCTCCAATCAGAACCCTGAAATCCCGTCCACGATCTTTTATACCAGAGGGAGTAATAATGATGGCAATAATTCAAAATACCAGCGCCTTCCAGAAGGGATGTTCTCGGCAGATGGGCATACTCACGACAAAGTGAATCAGGAACGTTTGCTGAATATGCACGCCTTGGAAGTCGTCGAACCGACTGACAGAATTCGGGATCGTGGCTTTCGCTATGGTGGGCTTGGCTTGAATGCACTTTACCGCCTTAATGTAGCTTTTCTTTTGACTGTCAGACAACGTCCTCCTATGCCACCCATCGGACATCAGTATCTCTATAAATTTTTTGTGGGGAAACCACGAGCGGATGAGACAAACCATTCCTTCCTCTTGATCACATTACAAGAACGCCGAGAAGTCTCGCTGGGGTCACCGCCTGGTAGTGGCGCTGCAGCTGCGCTTCCAAGGAAGGAAGCAAGATAAAGGCCATACACGAGAAATGCACCAATTGATGGCATCTTAACAGGCTTTTTGTTTTCCGCTGACGAAAAAAAGGCGCGATACTCGTGGGCGTGCGCCGGTAATAACAATTGTCCGGGCAACTATCGAACAGGCAGTAAGAGCGAAGGGATAGAAGAAGGCAGACCTGGGGAGAGCAATCCTTATATACCGCATGAATCTATACACGATCAATACGGTGCTATAATACCGCTGTCCTCCTTCCATCCCTCCAAATCTCCAGATCCCGGCAGACGTTACCGGATACCCTAGATCTAACTTACACGAGTGGAGCACCATCTATGCCTTCGAGCCGCCTAGCTGCTAAGACAAACGTCTCGGGTGACTGAGACCGAGGTTGCTTCTTCTACTCGAGTAGAGTTCACGCAAGAGACAGAAATGCTTGCGATCCATAACGAGATGCAAATATCGACTAGGAATATGATAGCATAATGGAGATGGCGGGAGCCCCATCAACGCCCCATCAGCGATTACAAAGCGGTTTTCTTTTGCTCTACCCTTGCTCAGGGAACCCCACAAGTTTTGGATGAGAAGGATGTCGCGCTCCAGACTGGTCAACCGGGTGGGGCTCGTCGCTCCATGGATATCTATTTTTACCTTATTTACCTTTTTTTCTCTTCTTGATCGATAATTTAAATTCACCCCTTTTATAAAGTGCGTAAAAAGCGAAGGAATTTCGTGAGCGCAGATATAGTACGCTACCAGCACTGCAGAGTACTGTACTCTACCTGGGTCAATTATACTGATGGATTCCAAGAAGTCAACTGGACGGAAGGATCCAAGAAAAAGAATACTGTCCCGCCATACTTGCACTGTACGTGTACGTGTACGGGTACGGTACTCGAGTACCGTACTGTACCTGTACTTACACCCACCGCCCGACAACTGCTAATCCATTTTTGGCCACGCTCTTTAGAAGAGGCTTGAGTGCTTGCGGCAGGCGAGAGACTACAGGTACCGGTAACAGTAGCCGCAAATACTCCAGTACGGTGGGGGCGCGAATTTGTCTGAGCTCTCAAAGACTCAGGGATTTTTGCCAAATACTAGTACTTTACGAATCCCTGCCTTCCTGCCTATCATAAACGCAGGGATCAGAAATGCGCACCGCATAGAAAATTATCTCTGCCTATCTGAGTTCTTATGCCAAATTCGGACTTAAATGTTCGAGTGCTGGTACAAGTACGGTAGGGTGCCGTACAAGCACTCGTACGCGTGGCAGGCAAGATGTATCCGATAATGGGGATTCGCAAAATATATGGCGAAGAATCCGTCTAGATCTGGGCGCCATTAAATCTCATAACTCGTATTTTCGGCGTGCCGCGAGCACCTCACACAGGATACTTTGCATCTCGCAGAATGCAGCCCACTCAATCAATCACTCACAAGCTAACCCAATTTCATAGATTGAGAAAGCGAAAAGGGAGAGAAAAGGGTTCCTTCGGTTTCACAGAATAATAAATCGGGGGAGAAGAATGAACGGAAGGGACGGCTAATAATCCAACAAAAATACCTGGTGGCGCACATGGATATATTAGGGTAGTTTGTTCCACCTCGTTCTGTTGGTACTTGTAGTCCCCACTTCCGCTGTGCTTAACATTTCTACGCTATTGCCCGTTTCGGAAAAAAAAAACTGCCAATGTAGGGCACAGCCAAAAAAGTGGAGGGGCACAACTGCAAGTCTTTCTCTTTCGTTCTAGGGGGTTCCGGTTTGTTCTGCTTTGATTTGCTGGATTTACACACAGACTTGGGGAAGAGAAGAAAAGAAAATTCCTGCAGGATGGGTATTGCCTGCAATTGAGTTAGGACGAAGCGTCGTGGTAAAGAGTTGGCCTATGAACAAATGCAACAAGAGTAACGCAAGCGAGATGGACGTTACTGTCTCTGCGGTGCCGGCGCTGTACAGTACAGTCCGCGGGTGCAAGGGCATTTCGTGTCCGGTCAATCAAGTCTTCGCCCAGCGGGCTGCTCTGATAAAGAAACCTCCGCTGTCTCCAGGTCTTGAGGTGACTGGATTTCTAGGAATTAAAAGGGGATGCGGGATAGGGAATATGCTTGATAGAAGAGGGGGTGCCCAAAACAAAACAAGTTATAGTTCCTTATGGCGTATATGACTTATTTTCAACTTGAGCATGTGGAAAAATACCATATTTTTCCCCACCCCATGAATTAGATATTGCTTGAACTTTTGTACTAAAAACACACATATTCGTTTAATTCTATACTCAGTTCCCCGCCTGCCTGCCTGTCTTTTGCGTACAATGATCAAAAGCTAGAATAACGAATGGCGTATAAGAACCGAACAGTGAAAACGACTACTGCAAAAGGCTGACGGCGAGATAGCCATGGCGATACGCGGTATCGTTAACGGCTCTCGAAACCGTGAGTTGGCGATCCTAATGAAACGAAACACATTTTGGAAGCCTGATGAAAACTCTAATCAACACGACTTAAAGAGGGGAGTGGGGAGGGTCACTATTCTCGCCCCTCTATCTGCTCAACAACAATTTCCTCACTCGCACGGCGACAACTAGTCTAACTGACTAATAAGACAGGAACGATAAATAGGATGATGAGTAAAACCACGAGCAAGGTATTCTCTTAGCTTCCTCCAATCGCCATATATATCTATCTACGTACCGCCCAACTCATCCAAATGAGTCTTCCGGCCCTGCATTCCATGCTCCGGTGCTAACAAAAAAAACAAGTATTACAAAGACTCCCGGCATAGTCCCTTGGACTCGTCTGTTCCCTGGCTCAGAGGCGCTTTCCCGAAGTGTGTTGCCAAAACCTTTATTCAAATATGTGGAATGAGTATCAAATGCGTACAAACTGGTTCTCAGTATTTTGTGCATGATTAGAAGAACTGGCGAGCATGTTGTGAACACGTTAAAAATATTTCGAGCATGCTGAATGGGTTTGAATATGTCGAGGAGTATGATATGAACAGTTTCTAACAGCGAGGGGTTGTGGCTGGCCGCCACAACCGTGGCACGAGTATTTCCAATACTCCTATGTACCAGATTTTGTCCTATAACCCCATGGACCAGGCGGATCTGTTGGATTCTTGGTCCCGCCATCTCAGTTATCCTTCAAACTCTTGGTAGCCACCTTGCTTGTTTCATTATCGTGAAGCTAGGAGATCAGGATATCTCAAAGCTATTGTTTCATTCATTTATTTGAAACTCACTACCCCCCACTGGTAAATCCTTTTCTTCTAGTGGGAGAAAGAATATTTCCCCCCTTTTGCCGGGGATGAAAATTTTCATCCATGTAGACTTGATATTGGTGGGAAAAGATTCCATTAAGAAGGACCCAATCATGTAGTTAGAAATGATATGCAAACTTGAACATCTATCTTCTGCATTTGTGAATAGCCCAGAATTCAAAGCACACTCTATCTATCAAAATTTAATTATTTAATACCAAATTATTTTTGGAGGGTGCGTGCCTCATACGAGAACCTTCCTGCCGAGTGACTGTAATGTAGAGCCATATTTTCCATGTTCTCTTACCCCCCATGTATGACACCTCAGAAACTGAGCCAGCCAACAACGGGAATAGCTTTTTAGCTGACCGATCACTATCTTCGTACCTCCCATAAACGCAGGATCAGCCCTCTATCGGTTCTGTCTGACAGGCTCAAGGAATTGCGGGAATTGCGACGATCTGTTAATGAGATCTAGCACTGCCGCCAGTGGACTCATCTTAGACTGTGTCACGCACGACAGGACTGTTCCGTCCCAAGCGATTTTGTTCCCAAGTTCGGAGATTAGCGACCTGGCGGGGATAGAGAACGGAAAGGGTGTTTACGGTATGTTTCTAGGGATACCGCAAAGTTTTACCAAAATTCTTTTGTGGAATAATGAGAGAGGGTTAGCAAAGCATTTCCAAGGATGGGGGATGCGAGAACTTTGCGAATGCGGCTGCACCCGAGTAAGCTAGTATTATAGTATGTTTTAATATCAGGAATCTCCTGAGCCTACTATCGTAAAATTCTTATAGAAGGTTCGGGAGTTGGGTAACAGGCTGCTGGAATATTTTAGAGAACAGGGGGGTGGGTGGTGTGGGATTGTATTGTAGATTATTATTTGGGATGACAACCGCCTGGTATTTATCATAGAGGGGCCAACCCCGCACAACTTGTCACACCGTAGGATCTCCTCTGAAAACTTTAGCTGTCAGATTTTGAGCGGGCATCAAGGAAGGTTAGTGACGCAATACCGGCTAACAGGATTTGAACGCCAGCTAACGAGATCTAATAGGACCGGAGCGTTCAAGCTATACTATGTCAGAAAGGTGGTAATCCTTCCCCCGATCTTCCGTCCATAAGGCCCGGGGATCGCAAGTCCCACGAGTGTTGTAGAAGTATTTGAGGCGCACTATCCCGTCTCTCGCAGTTGGGGAGTCTCCCCGGTCCCTATATGGGAATGCTAGACATTACGAATTTCGAACGACCTTACCGACTGTATCAGCACCTACCGCTCCACAAGAAGTCTTTGATGCTATCGGTATATGAGGTGGATGCCTCTATAATGCATACAATATTATACAGTTAAAGTACCAGGACAAAAGGGTTCATCCGATCGATGGTTACTGAGCAACACCTCAAAAAACTTCACTCAATTGATAAACCACCTCTCAACAACCATGCCTCCAGAAACTACAAGCTACCTCACAGACTTTGAGAAGGGGCAAATTGTTGCTCTAAGGGAAAAAAATCTTTCTTTTTCTGAAATTGGACAGTTCTTACTTCGTCCTAAAAGTACTGTTCAAAGTTTTTACAACCGCTATCAAAAGAGGGGTGATGCAAAAAACCTTCCATTTACTGGAAGACTCAAAATTATCAATCTCAGAATCCATTGACACCTAGTCAGAGAGTCCATGAAGGCAGACTGCTAGCAATTATTGGTATTGTCTAATAAAATTATCTCAAATGTTTTCGTTAAGATAGTCAAGAGAGCTTTAGTATCTGTTAACATAAAGAAGGGAGAGCTAGGAAAAGGGCATTTCTGAAGGATGAACATGCTATTAAGAGGTTGGCTTGGGCAAAAGAGTATAAGAATTAGACAATGAAGGACTTTAAGGGTGTCATATTTAGTGATAAATGCATGCCAGTGGTTGAAAAGTCTAAAGATCTTAAGCGTATTTGGATTTTCAGAACACCTGAGGAAAACTAGAATAAGGACTGTATCCAAGGGGTTATCAAAGAACCTGGAATAAAGTTGATGGTGTGGGCTAGTATTTAGGGTAAAAATATGGGTCCTCTGATTCCTATTTTTCATAAAAGTGTGAATAGATTTGTATATATTTGTTAGGAGTACCCGATTCCGATAGACTAGGAGTACCCTAGGTAGGGTAACCTTACCCAAGTTCGAGAATCTCAGTCTCCAACAGCCCCCTCCGGCCCCCTTACGGGGCCCGCGCGTCATCATACACATCAACCTTAGTTGCGTCCTGTGACTATTTGGTCACAGAATTGAAGGTGTCAGAATAACACCATATACGTCGCTACCGTCCGTCCGACCGAAAGCTGTTCGCAGGATATATAAGAGGGGACCTCTGGCTAGACCTGGGAAGGGGAACGAAGTCAATCCGTCAACTACTCAGGAGGTTACAAGGCTTCAAAGATATGACATCTTTGATAAGGGCCGTAAGTAACGGGACGTTTTCGCACAAGGTCATGAGATGAATGTTAAAAGGTTCGGGATAACGAACCAATGCATTCACATCCACCCTTCGACGATCAGAAAGAGTCTAGAGCTCCTGGTAACACTACCAAAGGAGCCAACGAGCTTCGAGGAGTGTTGCAACTATGATAAGAGGTGTACTGCAGTTGCGGGGTTTACAACCAATACAACACGAAGGTCCACCCCATCTACATAGAACAATCAGGAGTTGCCGACCGAGGGATTATAAGACTATTCAGTAGAATGACCTCTCCTCTACGAGAAGAGAGTCATCGGAATGAATTCTATAGGTTAGTTGTTGAGTTATCACAACTAGAAGTCATCGACTCCGGCATATCTACAGATGCAGTCTCGTACCAAGACTGATCCTCTTGGTAACGAAAAGAACCATTGGGGCCAACAGAGTTCGACTTGAGAACCTGGCTACAGGTTGATAGACTCTAAGGATCGAATAATTACTACTGGTGACAAGTATGGCTCCCGGGCAAGAAATAGTAATTTCCGAAGATGGTGTGATGGTTTTCAGGGTCTCCCGGTGTTCGCACTATCAGGGAGAACTCGACGTTGCGAATTAAAATTGAAGAGGTACATATTTTGTATATTAGATAGATGTAGCCCGCGAACACTCAGACGCGGAATATAAATATCGAAGTGCCTCCCAAGCTTAAGACATCATCAAGCAACGGAGAAGAGACCTTAACAATATAATATTGTTTTTACGATTCTATTTTACTTTCTTGCACTCTTAGTAGTCATAAACGAAATGAGTTGCTTCCGAGCCTTCCTAGACAAATCTCCGTCTATACAAACGAATCTCGATTGGCCTAGACAACCATAAGTCTTTACCGGTTGTCTCCGCCTAACAGTATATTGTTAGATCTCCTTGTTACCAAGGCTCTCTACATACGAGTGAACCACGGTTCACATCACCTCCTTACCGCACGATACGGCGAGACACCAAGTGTCTAGCCCTCTATCCATAAAACCATTGCCTCCAACACTCCGGCTTGGTTAGCTCGAGTACGAGCACAAAGAGAAAAAGAAATGTCGCAGCCTCCAAAGCAAATCGGTCCAGGGGAACCGATGGATACTTCAGGGGACAATAGCCCCAGTACCTTCAGCAATCCTACCTCCCTCGATCCAGCCCTTCGAAATCCACAAAGAGGTGGAAGGACCCCTAGCATTGCGCCGACATCGAGAGCAACATCTCCCCATTCCAGATCTACTACATCACGACCAAATACCCACGCCGTCGATCTTGCAAGACTCGCGGCCCGGTTAGGAGTGGTTATTGGGCAGATCCGTCAAGACATTACCACCAGTATCGATACCTCCAATATTGCATTTGAAATCCTATCTGCAGATTCTCAGGAAAATGCAAGAGGGTTAATCAAAGTCCAAAAACAATTATTGGAAGGACAGGATCTGCATGACAATGAGATGACACTCGTATTGCAGCAGTGTGTCTTGGTGGAAGCCAACATTCGGGATATCTAGACCCAGTTGGCAAAGGAGATTGCTGCTAAGTTAGCGCAGCAAGATGCTCGACATGAGCATCACGAGGGAGTAACCTCTCAATTGCAACGAGAAGCCCTAGAAAGAGACCTCACCCTGGAACGTGATTTCCAGGCATTCAAGGATAACCAATTCCAACAAAACATGACGCTTCGAGCCATGATATCTAACCTCGCTGAAAGACAAGAACGCGAGGCTCATAGCTACAGTGACTTTACCCGGACAATACAGCGAGACCAAACTCGTATCATGGATACTCTCGCAATGCTGACAGAACGGGTAACGGAGCTCTCACAAAATTGACCAACGGGTCGACAAGTAGCGTTGGAATCGGTCCCTGAAAGTTGGGTGGAAGCAAGAGAGGAGACTCAACCTCCAGAGGGGCCTTCCCGAGATAAGGGAAAGCAAAGAGAGGGAGAACCTCCCATCCCCGCGGCACCAGGGGGCGACCCAGATGATGATGGGAGTGATGATGAAGGAGGAAATGGAGGAAGACGTGGTGGAGGCCCATCCAGATTTAGCGGCGGATTGACACCCGAACCACGTGGAATAGCCGATGTACTGGCGGAAGCCTTTGCATTAACCACCAAATGACCGGCTGATGCACCCCCATTCTTCGAAGCAAAACCATCACAATGCGTTCGCTATTGGTTACTACAATGTGTGGACTACTTCGAAAGAAATCCTAGAACTTGGGATAGTGACCGGGAAAGGGTCATCTTTGCACTAGGAAGAACTAAAGGGGAGTTAGTCAACCCGGTAGCAATGTGGTACCGTAGGGCTATGGATGGACTCCATGGAGTGGAGCAAGATGCCGGCCTGGCAACCTGGACACGCTTCGACCATGAGTTCACAGAACGGTTTGCATCAATCGAGGAGGGACGAAAGGCGGTCCGTGATATGGAGAAAGTTGAATATAAAGATAATATTCAAAACTACGTCCAAATCATGACCAACCTTAATACGAAGGCCAAAATAACTGGCCCCGCATGGCCTCTGGCGATGGAGAAAAAGTTACCAGCCAGCATACATTTACGCCTGTCCCTCAAGACCTTCGATACCGATGCAGAATGGGAAGCAGCACTCAGGAAGGCAGGCCGAGAAGAGGAGGAACTAAAGAAACGAGACCACCTGTTACGGGATAGACCAAAACCCGTAAAAACTTCTTCTGAAGATAGGAAACCTGACAAGCCCAGGTTCAATAAGGAGAAGCCCCAAATCAAAGGCAGTGGTCATTCCAAAAAGCGAAAGAAGGGAACCGGAACCCGATAAACCGGCGAAAAGACCCGGCGGAGTCAATAAACCAACGCATACCAACTTCAAAAAAGCCCATGAAGGAGTTCCCCAGTCCGTCATCAACGAACGAAATAAAGACGGCATATGCACTCGTTGTGGAAAGAAAAACCACGACTATAAAACATGCTGGGGACAAATTAAGGTGTCTACTACAAGGGCAGAGCGACCTACTCTTCCCATTAGACATAGGGCTAGGACGGTAGCTACGGTACACCGTTCCCGCAACATTTCCGCCGCCCAAACACCTAGAGGAAACAAACTTTGGGAACTAGGCGAAGATGAGGAAATGACTTAGGTCACCTCATATGGCACCAACGGCGATGGCGTTTGGGTAGTCGGGGTTCGTTAGGATACGAAACCGGAATCGAAATTGGGAACCCCCCGGGGCTGGTGTGAAGTTAGTGAACGGAACCAAGCACCAGCGGTATTTTCGTCTGGGTAGTCCGCCAGGGTCAGCGGGAACCAAAATAACACCTTGACCAGGCATCCCATCCATACCAGCAAGCAGGCATATTAAGTAGGGTTGTGGGTAAGAGACCTCCAGTCAGAAGGGTTGCCGAATTCATGACAATGAAATCGGCCTGAAAGACTGCGCAAGCCCACATTTCCGAACCTATCAGTCCTAAAGCTGAGTTATGTCGCAAAGAGGGGATGGTTCAAGCGCCCGGACAAGAGCAGCGAGTAAACTAGTTAGTCTCTCCAGTACACTAGTTATTCCGCAGACCTTACCCACAAGCGTTTTCCACTCCCAGTTAGTTACTAGGGTTGGTGAAGGATGATACGGACGACCATATCACGTGTCGGGATCTTAACCTGTTAGGAGTACCCGATTCCGATAAGCCTAGGAGTACCCTAGGTAGGGTAACCTTACCCGAATTCGAGAATCTTGGTCTCCAACACCCCCCTCCGGCCCCCTTACGGGGCCCGCGCGTCATCATACACATCAACCTTTGTTGCGTCCTGTGACTATAGGGTCACAAAATTAAAGGTGTCAGAATAACACCGTATACGTCGCTGCCGTCCGTCCGACCGAAAGCTGTTCGCAGGATATATAAGAGGGGACCTCTGGCAAGACCTGAGAAGTGGAACGAAGTCAATCCGTCAACTACTCAGGGAGTTACTAGGCTTCAAAGAGAAGACATCTTTGATACGGGCCGTAAGTAACGGGACGTTTTCGCACAAAGGTCATGAGATGAATGTTAGGAGGTTCGGGATAACGAACCAATGCATTCACATCCACCCTTCGACGATTAGAAAGAGTCTAGAGCTCCTGGAAACACTACCAAAGAAGCCAGCGAGCTTCGAGGAGTGTTGCAACTATGATAAGAGGAGTACCGCAGTTGTGGGATTTACAACCAACACAACACGAAGGTCCACCCCCTCTACATAGAACAACTAGGAGTTGCCGACCGAGGGATTATGAGACTATTCAATTGAATGGCCTCTCCTCTATGAGAAGAGAGTCATCAGAATGAATTCTATCGGTTAGTTGTTGAGTTATCACAACTAGAAGTCATCGACTCCGGCATATCTGCATATGCAGTCTCGTATCAAGATTGATCCTCTTGGTAACGAAGAGAACTATTGGAGCCAACAGAGTTCGACTTGAGAACTCGGCTACAGGTCTATAGACTCTGAGGATCGGTTAATTACTATTGGTGACAAGTATGTCTCCCGGGCAAGAAATAGTAATTACTAAAGATGGTGTGATGGTTCTCAGGGTCTCCCGGTGTTCGCACTATCATGGAGAACCCGACGTTGCGTATTAGATTTGAAGAGGTACATATTTTGTATGCTAGATAGATGTAGCCCGCGAACACTCAGACGCGGAATATAAATATCGAAGTGCCTCCCAAGCTTTAGACATTATCAAGCAACGGAGAAGAGACCTTAACAATATAATATTGTTCTTACGATTCTATGCTACTTTCCTGTACTCTTAGTAGTCATAAACGAAACGAGTTACTTCCGAGCCTTCCTAGACAAATCTCCCTCTATACGAAAGAATCCCGATTGGCCTAGACAACCGTAAGTCTATACCGGTTGTCTCCGCCTAACAGTATATTGTTAGATCTCCTTGTTACCAAGGCTCTCTACCTACGAGTGAACCACGGTTCACATCACCTCCTTACCGCACGATACGGCGAGACACCAAGTGTCTAGCCCTCTATCCATAAAACCATTGCCTCCAACACTCCGGCTTGGTTAGCTCGAGTACGAGCACAAAGAGAAAAAGAGATGTCGCAGCCTCCAAAGCAAATCGGTCCAGGGGAACCGATGGATACTTCAGGGGACAATAGCCCCAGTGCCTTCAGCAATCCTAGCTCTCTCGATCCAGCCCTTCGAAATCCACGAAGAGGTGGAAGGACCCCTAGCATTGCGCCGACATCGAGAGCAACATCTCCTCATTCCAGATCTACTACACCACGACCAAATACCCACGCCGTCGATCTCGCAAGACTCGCGGCTCGGTTAGGAGTGGTTATTGGACAGATCCGTCAAGACATTACCACTAGTATCGATACCTCCAATATTGCATTTGAAACCCTATCTGCAGATTCTCAGGAAAATGCAAGAGGGTTAATCAAAGTCCAAAAACAATTATTGGAAGGACAGGACCTGCATGACAACGAGATGACACTCGTATTGCAGCATTGTGTCTTGGTGGAAGCCAACATTCGGGATATTCAGACCCAGTTGGCAAAGGAGATTGCTGCTAAGCTAGCGCAGCAAGATGCTCGGCATGAGCATCACGAGGGAGTAACCTCTCAACTGCAACGAGAAGCCCTAGAAAGAGACCTCACCCTGGAACGTGACTTCCAGGCGTTCAAGGATAACCAATTCCAACAAAACATGACGCTTCGAGCCATGATATCTAACCTCGCCGAAAGACAGGAACGCGAGGCTCAGAGCTATAGTGACTTTACCCGAACAATACAACGAGATCAGACGCGTATCATGGATACTCTCGGACTATTGACAGAGCGGGTAACGGAGCTCACCCAAAATCGACCTACTGGTCGACAAGTAGCGTTGGAATCGGTTCCTGAAAGTTGGGCAGAAGCAAGAGAGGAAACTCAACCTCCAGAGGGGCCTTCCCGGGATAAGGGAAAGCAAAGAGAGGGAGAACCTCCCATCCCCGCGGCACCAGCAGGTGATCCAGATGACGATGGGAGTGATGATGATGAAGGAGGAAACGGAGGAAGACGTGGTGGAGGCCCATCCAGATTTAGTCGCGGATTGACACCCGAACAGCGTGGAACAGCCGATGTATTGGCAGAAGCCTTTGCATTAACGACTAAACGACCGGCTGACGCACCCCCATTCTTCGAAGCCAAACCGTCTCAATGTGTCCGCTATTGGTTACTACAATGTGTGGACTACTTCGAAAGAAATCCTAGAACCTGGCAAAGTGACCGGGAAAGAGTCATCTTTGCTCTAGGAAGAACCAAAGGGGAATTGGTCAACCCGGTATCAATGTGGTACCGTAGGGCTATGGATGGCCTCCATGGAGTAGAACAAGATGCCGGCCTGGCAACCTGGACGCCCTTCAACCACGAGTTCACGGAACGATTCGCATCAATTGAGGAGGGACGAAAAGCGGTCCGTGATATGGAGAAAGTTGAATATAAAGATAATATTCAAAACTACGTCCAAATCATGACCAACCTTAATACGAAGGCCAAAATTACTGGCCCCGCATGGCGTCTGGCGATGGAAAAGAAGTTACCAGCCAGCATACGTTTACGCCTGTCCCTAAAGACCTTCGATACCGATGCAGAATGGGAAGCAGCACTCAGGAAGGCAGGCCGAGAAGAGGAGGAACTAAAGGAACGGGACCATCTGTTACGGGATAGACCAAAACCCGTGAAAACTTCTTCCGAAGATAAGAAACCTGACAAACCCAGGTTTAAGAAGGAGAAGCCCCAAATCAAAGGCGGTGGTCCCTCCAAAAAGCGAAGAAGGGAACCGGAACCCGATAAACCGGCGAAAAGACCCGGCGGAGTCAATAAACAAACGCATACCAACTTCAAAAAAGCCCATGAAGGAATTCCCCAGTCCGTCATCGACGAACGAAATAAAGACGGCATATGCACTCGTTGTGGAAAGAAAAACCACGACTATAAAACATGCTGGGGACAAATTAAGGTGTCTACTACAAGGGCAGAGCGACCTACTCTCCCCATTAGACATAGGGCTAGGACGGTAGCTACGGTACACCGTCCCCGCAACATTTCCGCCGCCCAAACACCTAGAGGAAACAAACTTTGGGAACTAGGCGAAGATGAGGAAATGACTTAGGTCACCTCATATGGCACCAACGGCGACGGCGTTTGGGTAGTCGGGGTTCGTTAGGATACGAAACCGGAATCGAAATTGGGAACCCCCCGGGGCTGGGGTGAAGTTAGTGAACGGAACCAAGCACCAGCGGTATTTTCGTCTGGGTAGTCCGCCAGGGTCAGCGGGAACCAAAATAACACCTTGACCAGGCATCCTATCCATACCAGCAAGCAGGCATATTAAGTAGGGCTGTGGGTAAGAGACCTCCAGTCAGAAGGGTTGCCGAATTCATGACGATGAAATCGGCCTGAAAGACTGCGCAAGCCCACCTTCCCGAACCTATCAGTCCTGAAGCTGAGTTATGTCGGAAAGAGGGGATGGTTCAAGCGCCCGGACAAGAGCAGCGAGTAAACTAGTTAGTCTCTCCAGTACACTAGTTATTCCGCAGACCTTACCCACAAGCGTTTTCCACTCCCAGTTAGTTACTAGGGTTGGTGAAGGATGATACGGACGACCATACCACGTGACGGGATCTTAACCCCAGAAAACATATGTGGAGTTGCAGGACACGTATCCGGGAAGTTGTACCAGCTGGACAGCGCCGGGGATACCTCTATGTTGCACACACAGCTGTTTCTGGTTGGAAGATCAAACCAATCCTTAAGGGAAAAGGAATTGGAGAGGAACAATAGATTTCGCAAGAAATCAACCTCGTTACCACCAAGGCCCTAAGTATGAGAGAAAAGAGAGGCATCCAGCCTGAGAACTGGTCGTGCACTATTAAGTGTATCGGTGAAACGCCGAGTAGGGATTTGGAATTTTCTTTATTATTAGGAAACCAGTTTGTCTGAGGAGACCTGAATGGTCGAAACTGCGCGGGCGCGGTAACAAACATCCTAGTTGTTATCAAACCTCAGACATGTCGAAACGAAAAGACGACGGTTCGACCCCTCATCCAAAGAGACGCGCGTTTGACGCGCCAAAACCTACGCGATATGACTGTCCCGAGGGATATGCTCATATCCATGTTATGAACCCAAACAGAGAAAGGATAAAAATCCGTGTTTTATTAGATTCAGGATCCAACGTGTTCCTAATCAACAAAGACCTCGTTAAGGAATTAAAAATTCCGTTCACAGAAAGACCGAATCCGGTCACTATTCAAGGCTTCGATGGAGTACCATCTCCATCGGGAGGAAAATTTTATACGCGTCCATTATGGCTTGAAATTGGACGCAATAAACACTTATCCGAAGTTGCGTGCGAAATCGCAGCAGCAGGAGACTATGGGATGATTATCCCATTTGGGTGGTGGCATTCAGAACACCCCCTATCGAACATTGGGGATCCCGATAACTGGGAATTCAAAGACCCCAAATGTAAAACTACATGTGTGGAAGAAGAAGACGAAGGAATCGCAGACATGTTCGAATACGACGAAACGGTAGCGTGGGATGAGAATGCGATTCAAATTGGAAGAATCGGGACTGTCGAAGATCCGAATGAAGTTAACTTCGACTCACTCCCCAAACACTACTGGGGATTCAAGAAGCTCTTCCTACCGCAAACTTCGGCGAGACTACCACCAAGGAGAACATTTGATCACGAAATCAAGTTAGTTGACGGAGCGAAACCATCTTGGGGACCCATCTATCCACTATCCGAGAAACAACTAAAACTCTTACGCGATTACCTCAAAGAGATGATCCGACAAGGAAAAATCAAGCGAAGTCAGTCGCCATTCGGTGCACCAATCCTTTTCACACCGAAGGCTGATGGCCGACTACGTTTGGTAGTGGATTACCGGAACTTAAATAAGATCACCATCTTAAACAAGTACCCGTTACCACTAATGTCGGAACTACGCGATCGAGTGGCAGGAGCAACCATCTTTTCAAAGATTGATTTAAAAGATGGTTATAACCTGATTCGGATAAAAGAAGGGGACGAATGGAAAACAGCCTTCCGAACAAGATACGGGCACTACGAGTACAACGTAATGCCTTTTGGACTAGCTAATGCTCCGGCAACTTTCCAAGACATGATGAACGAAGTTCTCCGAGAACATCTTGACCAAGGTGTGGGTCTGCTACCTCGACGATATTCTCATCTACTCAAGAACCGAGAAAGAACATATCGAGTTGGTAAAAAAGGTTCTGCAAAAATTAGCGGATTTCCAACTCGCGATTTCAATTAAGAAATCCTTCTTCCATGTAAAAGAGGTGGAATTTTTAGGCTACATAGTAGCCGTTGATGGGGTGTCTATGAGCACCCGAAAGGTGGACTCCGTATTGAATTGGAAACCACCGAAGTCGGTCAAAGAAGTTCAAATATTCCAAGGATTTGCGAATTTTTACCGACGCTTCATAGAAAACTTCTCAAAAATCTGTGCTCCAATCACGGAAACATTGAAGGGCGACCCGAAAAAGTTCCGGTGGGGCCCGGAACAAGAGGCAGCTTTTCAAGAACTTAAGAGAAGATTTACTTCTGCCCCTATTCTACACCATTTTTTTCCCGAACGGGAAACGGTAGTGGAAACAGACGCTAGCGACTTCGCTTTAGGATGCGTCTTATCGCAGTTTGTGGAGAAACGACTCCATCCAGTGGCGTTTCATTCCCGCAAACTAAACTCCGCGGAGCGGAATTACGAGATCCACGATAAAGAACTATTGGCGATCCTAGAAGCATTCAAAGAATGGCGCCAATACTTGGTTGGCACCGAAAAGCCAGTTACTGTCTACACCGATCACCAAAACCTCCAATATTTCCTCACCTCAAAGGTCTGGAGCGGTCGCCAGATCCGCTGGGCACAAAAGCTCGCAGACTACAATTTCAAAATTGTCTACCGCCCAGGCACCAGAGGTGGAAAACCGGATGCACTCAGTCGACGGCCGGAGTACCGTCCTGAGGAGGGAGCTGCACATCGCGAACAAGCGATCTTGAAGCCTGAACATTTCCAAATCAGTTCGGTTACGAGAACTAAGATGGGGGAAATTCGAATCTGCTTACTTGCAGGAAACCCTGAAGGCGATATATGTGCAGATGACATCCAAGAGGAACCCAAATGGAATGATCCCAATTCCGTTATTCGGGTCAAAAGGTTAGACACAAGAGCAAGGCTTCCAACCAAGGGCTCAAGAATGGCAGCAGGCCATGATCTCTACGCTCTGCAAGAAGATATAGTCCCAGCAAGGGGACAGCTAGTAGTCGGAACCGGAATAGCAGTGGGACTACCGTTGGGAACATACGGAAGAATTGCTCCCAGAAGCGGGTTAGCCGTTAAAAGCGGGATTTCAACAGGTGCCGGAGTAATAATGATGCGCGGATTACACTGGAGAACTCAAAGTTCTACTATTCAACCACCGAGATGCGGACTGTCACATCAAAGAAGGGGATCGTATTGCCCAACTAGTGATAGAAAAGATTAATACCGCTGATATGATGGAAATAGATAACCTGGACGAAACTGAAAGAGGTACGGCGGGGTTTGGTAGCACAGATATTGCGACAAGAGCTATGACTATTCAGGAAATCGAACCAGTAGTCAGCCAGCTCCATGCGTCAAAGGATCAGAACAAACACTGGTATGACGCAGCCGAAGTACCTGAACGAACCCTCATGACTAGTACTATACTAGCCCGCAAAGAATTGAAGAAATTCAATCCCGAATTTCTGGAGCAGATTCTGAAGGCCATTCCAGGCGATAAGGAATGGCTCAAGCGAAGAAAAGAGTTGGAAAATCTCCGAGACAATGACAAACCTTTCCCGAAGGATTGGACCCTAACCGATGATTTGCTGTACTATAAGCAAAGACTATTCGTACCAAACAACCAGAGCCTTTACACCACAATAGCCGAAGGATGTCACGACGCAAAGATTGCAGGACATTTCGGACAAGAAAAAACTCTCGAAATCATCATGCGAGATTTTTATTGGAAGGGCTTGGCAAATTGGGTAAACGATTATGTACGGTCATGTGACGATTGTCAACACAACAAGTCACCACGCCACGCAAAGTATGGTCTACTTCAACCACTATCAATACCATATGCAGCTTGGGCATCCATTTCCGTGGACTTTATAACACAGTTACCGCAAAGTCAAGGATGTACCCAAATAATGGTAGTGGTTGATCGGTTCACTAAGATGGCCCATTTCATCGGACTAGAGGGAACAGCGACTGCGAAAGATGTCGCTACCGCCTTCACGAAGGAAATATGGAAGCTACACGGCTTACCATCAGAGATTGTCTCAGATATGGACTCGAAGTTTGCAGGAGAATTTGGGAATCATTGTGTAAAGCATTAGATATAAAAAGGAGGATGTCAACTGCATACCATCCACAAACGGACGGACAAACTGAAAGAACCAACCAAGTGCTGGAAGGTTACTTACGAAGTTTTGTCAATTACGATCAGGATGATTGGTATCAGCTCCTACCCCTAGCCGAACATGCCTACAACAACTCGGCAACCAATGCACACGGAATGACCCCATTCTATGCAAACTATGGATTCCATCCTCAAACGGAATGGATGAAGGAGCGCGAAGCGCATAATCCAGGAGCAACCTTTACGCAAACTGGATAAAAACGATTCATGAGCAAGCACGGCAATCACTCGAACAGACACGAGAAGCCATGGCCAAGTATTATGATAGAAAGGCCAAGCAACAACCAGACTTCAAACCCGGCGATAAAGTAATGTTAAACGCAAAGAATATTCGCACCCGCCGGAAGTCCAAAAAGTTAAGCCCAAAACTTTATGGACCCTTCGTGATTCTGGAAAAACGAGGAAGCCGGGCATTCAAACTCAAATATCGGATCGTTGGAATATACACCCAGTATTCCATGTTTCTCTGTTAGAACCCTACAGAGAGTCGGTACGAGCAGACCGACAACAACCTCCCAGGGAACCCGAAGATATCGAAGGCGACCTACAATGGGAGATAGAAAAGATTGTAAGAAGCGAAATACGCTCTTACAGGAAAAGAGTCCGTGGCCGCTATCAACAGATGCGCGAGCTATGGTACTTCGTTAAATGGCAGGGCTGTTCCGAAGATGAGAACACTTGGGAACCTGCGACGGGGATGGACAATGCGAGAGAATTGGTGGATGAATTTCATCGCGATAACCCGGAAATGCCACGACGGGCAGAGAGAAGGACGATGAAGATAAGGTTTTCTTGCCGTGGCCAAGCAAACGCGGAAAGTTTTTTACCCTGCTTTCATCGGGTCCTTAAATGATTAATGTTTAAGTTATTATTTAAATTTAAAATTTTAATGTTTAATTTTTATATTTGTACCGAAGGGGCATTCGAGGCGAAGCCCTAGAGGAGGGAGCTCATGTTAGGAGTACCCGATTCCGATAAGCCTAGGAGTACCCTAGGTAGGGTAACCTTACCCGAGTTCGAGAATCTTGATCTCCAACACCCCCCTCGGCCCCCTTACGGGGGCCCGCGCGTCATCATACACATCAACCTTAGTTGCGTCCTGTGACTATA